>VXBA01000471.1:3175820-3220725 GCA_013399895.1 Serilophus lunatus | reverse complement strand
GGGATCCTGCCCCTGTGCCCTGCTCAGGTGAGACCCCACCTGCAGAGCTGCCTCCAGCTTTGAGAGGATCAGAAAGATGTGGAGTTGCTGGAGAGAGTCCAGAGGAGGTCACAGAGATGCTCCAAGGGCTGGAGCCCCTCTGCTCTGGAGCCAGGCTGGGAGAGCTGGGGGTGTTCACTTGGAGAAAAGAAGGATCCAGGGAGACCTTGGAACCCCTTCCAAGGCCTGAAGGTGCTCCAGGAGAGCTGGAGAGGGACTTGGGCCAAGGGATGGAGGGACAGAACAAGGGGCAATGGCTTCCCACTGCCAGAGGGCAGGATGAGAGGGGATATTGGGAAGAAATATTATCAGAGGCAAATGCTGAGGCTTGGTCTCCCCACACCCCTTTGGATCCCACCCATGTCACCCTTCTTCCACCTCAACTCTGTTCTGGCTCTTTCCTGCCTGAGATTTTTGTGGGTGAATTCAGAGCACAGTGGGCTGGTCCCTGCTCCTGCTCTCAGTGAATGTGAACACGCCAGGATAATTATCAGCATGTCGAATCAGAGAAAAATCATATTTTAATTGTGTAATTACAGCAATTCAAAAGCCCTCAGGCCTTAAACACCTCTGCTTGCTGGCAGCTGGTGAAGCATGAAGCTTTCATGGCAATTAGCATACCTTACATGAAATATTTAACAACCTAAAAATACAGAACTTCATGGAATCATGCAATCCCACAGTAAGATTGGAAGGGATCTTAAAGCTCATTTAATTCCATCCCCTGACATGGGCAGGGTCCCCTTCCACTATCCCAGGTTGCTCCAAGCCCTGTCCAAGCTGGTCTTGAGCACTTCCAGGGATGGGGCAGCCACAGCTCCTCTGGGCAACCTGTGCCAGGGCCTCACCACCCTCAGAGCCAGGAATTTCTTCCCATTATCCCATCTATCCCTGTACACTGTCAGTGTGAAAGCCCCCCCCTTTCTAGGGGAGAGAAGGGTCTTGCAAGAAGTATGAGGAACTCTGCAGTCACTTCATGGCAGGGAAATACTGGAGGCAGGAGCTTCACCTTCCCACTGGGACTGGCTCCATGCTCTGAAAGCTCACCCTGAACTGGCCTCCGTTGCCATCATCGAGCTCCAGGATGTACCCTTCCACCTGCACCGTGGACAAGGGGGGCTGCTTCCAGGACAGGGTGGCACTGTTGTTGTGGGTGCAGCACTCCTCCAGCTGCAGGATCGGCGGGGCCGGCACTGGGGAGGAAACTAAACCCAAATTAGTGGAACTCTGGCTGCTGGCACTGCATGGGGGGGGTGGGGTGGGTGCTTTTATTCCCTTGGTGTGAAGGCAGCACAAGGTGGGGTAACTGTGGTCTGGAGGGTGTGAGGTGGGGAGGAAGCAGAAAGGACCGTTCTCCAACCAAGCATCACCAAATCCACCCTGCAGCCTGGGGAAGCTGAGGTTTCTCCAGAGCTTTTCTGCTTTGTTCCTATTTTCTGATTAATTCTGGAGAATTATGGCAGCACAACAATGCTCCTGGCATAGAGCTGCCTGGAGCCTTCATGTCCCAAACCTGGTTCACTCTCCTAAAGATCTGCAGAGCTCTGGGCCTGGACTTATCCAAAGCCCAGCAGCAAGTGGGGCTCTGCCTTTCCATGCAATAAATTCACTGCAACAATAAGGAGAGGAACTGAAGCTGGAGGGGATGAGCACCCTCTATGGCCTCTCTTCAGCTACACAGGGGACATAAAAGACTGCCAGGGCTTTTTTTCTGCTGTATTTAAGAATCTACACACGAGTCGTGCAGCCCTGCCTCTGATCCCACCCTCTGAAAGCTGCTTGTTTTCCATCCTCATCCTCATTGCCCAAAGTGATGAAAGCCAGTGAAAACAGACATGGAGAATCCAGACAAGATGTGAAGGAGCCACAGATGCCCTGGAGAGACAAGATGGACTTGCTGGCAAAGGCTCAGCCAACCTCCTGGGTTGGAGCCTCAGGATTTGCCAGGCAATGGGTGCAGCATGCCCTGTCCCTATTCCCCATCTGCTCTTTAACAAGACCTCTTTAACAACCCTCCCCTGGTGCTGTGACACAGATTTGGGATCCAAATCCAGCCTTTTGCAAGTCTACAAAACCAACAACTTACTTCCAGAGTGAGGGTGAGCTGGGAGGAGGAGGGAGATGATGAGAGGAGGGTGGGCAGCTAAACTAGCAGCAGGTTTGGTCTTATTAATTAAAAATAACCCTCTGGGCTAAGTTGCAGGAAGGGAGGGCTACTGTAAACTAGCAATCCAGCCCTCCCTGGGCTTGCTATCAAAAAACATTACTGATATTTCAAATTAACTGCCAGGCTAAGGATGAGCAGCTACGAGCAGCCAGGCCCCTTCTCACTGCCACAAACACCAGCAGGGCCATGATCTGAAGATGCCCATTATCGTGACAGAGGAAGCCTGTGGTCATCAGCCTTCCTGCCCCTGACCACTGAGACCTGCTGGGGTGTGCAAACAGCTCCCAAGCCAGGAATTCCAGCTGTGATGGGAATGAAGAGCTGTAACTGGTGGTCCTTCCTCCAGGCAGCTCATCTGCACCAGGTACAGGTACAGGGCCATGTTCAGTGTCCTCCTGAGCTTCCCTGTGTTACCACCCTTTTTGGATCTTTGCCAGCTTCCCTGGGCTTGCCAAATCCCAAACTGCTCACAGGATGCAGTGGCCCTCAGTGGTGTGGGAGAGTGAGCACAGAGGGAGTGGGGAATGGGGAGGGAATTTAAACTGAAAGGGAGGTCTAAACCAACAGTGAGGTGAGGGAATCCCCAAGCTAAGTGACATGGCTCTGTGTGCTTGGAGGGACATCTGGTCCCTGCCAGATGCTGCTCAGCACTGAGCAAGCATGTGGGTGTGAGCAAAGGTTTAGGAAGAGCCTTGTGCTGCTCCCAAGATGCAGGTCCCAACCTGCAGAGCACCTTTTAATGCATGAGGAGCACTTTCCCAGCCAAAGCCAAGCTCCCAGCACCCTGGTCTGGCACACAGGTGCCCAGGGATCCAAGACAGGGAGACAAACTGTTGGGCCAGGGGTGTAAATCACACAGGAACGGGCATAACTGTGGCTCTGGGGTGCTCAGTCTTGCTGGGAGGAGATGAGAAACTCCCTTGTCCCATCCCTTCCCTGTGATGAGCTGCATGGAATGTGAGGAGGTGGGGTTTTGAAAAGCACTGGAAATATCTTTACCTTTCATCTGGACAAAGTCAAGCTGGTGGATGGACTGGAGCAGAGGGGCGTTGTCAAGGTTCAGGTCGAAGTCCGTGGTCATCCTGGGGGTAAGTGTCCCCTTCCCCCACTGATCCTCGGTTAAGTGCACCCTCCTGATGAGAGCATCTGAGATCTGGTGGCAAGAAGCAGCCTCAGCTACCACGGATCCCTGGGATGTGTGCTGTGCCTTGTCCCTCTGCCTCCCAAAGGCTGGGATGTCCCACGTGGTTTCCAGCATCGCCCTCTGCTGCAGGATCAGTGGGCAGAGGGAGCCCAGGAGCTCTGGGCACTATTCAAAGGCAGGGTCTAGTACCAAAGGGACCAGCCCAAGAATGAATGGTGAGATGGAGCTCCCCAGGGCTGTGTGTTGGTCTCTCAGTGGAGAGCCATGAGACACCACATTCTGATCCCTGCTCCAGACAGACACCACCCACCACCTCCTTCAACCCTCTATTCCTGCTGCCAGAGTAAGGAATATCCCTCTCCTGCTTCTGCTTCTGTCCTGGTGCCAATATAGAAGTGATGAGAGAGCTGGCCCTTGATTTTATGGCTGGAAAAGCTGGCACATCCTCCTCCCCCTGGGCTGTGCTGTGCCTTTCCCGCTCCCCTGGCAGCCCAGGAGGGAGCAGCTCCACACCAACCTGCAGGAAGCCACTGGGGTCGTTCTCCTTGATGACCTCCAGGCAATATTCCATCAGGCCCGTGGTCTGGCGCAGCTTCACCGTGCAGTGAGAGATCTGGTCTCGCACCACCTGCAAGGGGAACAAGGAGAGCGGGGGGGAGGGGCTTGGAGCCACGGGATTTTGGGAGCTGATGGACCTCAGTGCTGTGTGGGCACAGGGACAAGCTCAGGGCAATGCAAAAAGGGAGACAGAGACTCGAGGGGACAGAAGAAGGCAGAACTTGGCTGAGACTCATACAGGGAATTCCAGCTCTTTGGAGACCTGGTGAAAAACTGTAACAGAGAATCACAGAATGGTTTGGGTGGGAAGGGGCCTCTTGTTCCACCATGGGCAGCAACACCTTCCACCAGAGCAGGTTACTCTAAAGCCTTGTCCTCCTGGCCTCAAACATCTCCAGGGATGGGGAGTCCACAACTTCTCTGGGGTGAACTGTTCCAAAAAGCCTTGTTTAGCTCCAGATTATTAACCCACGTAATTATTCAAAGCAATAGGGCAGATCCATGCCCTGCCTTTAATTAATACAGTTTCCCAGTGACAGCTTATGAGCTCCACGCAAAGCAAATGCCTACTGCCATAGATACAGAGGTGCCCTATCCATCCTTGGCATGGAGCTGGGTTGTGGGGTTGGCTCTGGGGCAGCTGCACCCCACATCCCCAGTATTTTGGTATTTCCAAGAGGAATGAACACACCGCCTCCTCCAGCTTCACCTCTAATCATCTACTCGAGATATCCATCAGCCCATCAGTTGAGATGGACTATGCTGAAAAACTTCCTTGTTTTCTGCACCTCAGAGGGAGAGAAGTGCCAGTGAGAGGAGAGAAATAAATCCTGCTGGCCTTTGGCAGGGCTCCCCATGGCACAAAGAGCTCTGCCTGAGGTTGCCCAAGGCACATTTTACACCCACAGCTGGTTCCCCAAGGAATCACATTCCAGCACCCCAGCAGAGGAGCACAATGAGTTTAGTGGTGCCTGAGGGCTCTGCTGACCTTCCCTGAAGCACAGGAGGACAGGGTTGAGGCTTGACACCACGAGGGTGTATTTGAAGGTTGGCTGGTCCTTCCTGCTGAATCCTGCAGGTCTGCACCTGCTGCCAGCAGGATTTCTGCCACTGGAGATTGGCAGAGCAGCTCAGGAAAGGAAATTTTATGCACAGAGGAACATGCTCATGACAGATAATTCCTTTTTTTTTTTCCCCTGGAAGAGCTTTAAAGCTGTGTAAAGTACTGCACTGGCACTGAACAAAGCCATGCTGCTCTGTGGGGCACAGATATCCAGGGAGTTACAGTGAAGATGAGCTTTGCATCAGCATCTGCAGCTGCAGAGAGATGGAAAAAGCTGCACTAACCAGAGATGAACATTCCTGAGGGCACAGTGCCTGTGTGCCCACTGCTCCACAGGCACAGCAGCACTTGGATACCCACCCTGGGCTGGGAAGCACCTCCTCCTGTGAGCATCCCTCCAGCATCCCTGTCTGAGGGATGGGGAGGTGAAAGGAAGCACATGTCAGCCTCCTGTGGTGAATGAACCTGGGCTTCAAGGGGGGAGATGGCTCCTGCAGGGCAATCAATCCCATCACATGTTGTTTAATTATAATTTAATCACCTCTACTTAATCACTGAGCAGGAAGAAAAGAATCACCAGCCTTGCAACTGACAATCACAGAATCATTTAGGTTGGAAAAGCCCTCTAAGACTGAGTCCAACCATTCCCAGCACTGCCAAGGCCACCACTAACCCATGTCCCCAAGTGCCACATCCACATGGGTTTTGAATCCCTCCTGAGATGGTGACTACACCACTGGCCTGGGCAGCCTGTGCCAATGGTGAACAACCCTTTCAGTGAACAGATTTCCATGATATTCAACTTAAACCTCTCCTGGTGGAACTTGAGGCTGTTTTCCTGGGCTGTTGCTTGTTCCCTGGGAGAACTGGGGCAACACATTTGTGAAATATCACAAGGCATTCTCCAAGACAGCTCCAGATTTTTAGGGAGTGGCTACTCCTTCCTGCTTTTAGCAATCCCAGCCTGGTGTTTCCAGGCTGTGGCAGAGGGAGGCTGGAGCAAGCCTTGGTGCTGGGGAGGGTGAAGGTTTGAAAAGGCAGCAGAGGGAGCTCCCATATTGCTCCTCTGGACCAAGATGTCTGTATGGAGGCTTGTGGAGATGCTGGATTGTTCCAAGCCCTGTCCATCCTGGCCTTGCACACTTCCAGGGATGGGGCAGCCACAGCTTCTCTGGGCAACCTGTGCCAGGGCCTCTCCACCCTCACAGCCAAGAATTCCCTCCTCATATCCCATCTCTCCTGCTCTCTGGCAGAGGGAAGCCATTCCCTCTTGTCCTGTCCCTCCAGGCCCTTGTCCAAAGTCCTTTTCCAGCTCTCCTGAAGCCCCTTTAGGTTCTGTGAAGGTGAAGCAGAGCCAACAGCTGCTCCTGGAGATCTGACCCTTCTGAAAGCTTTGGGCAAGCCCCTGGATTTTCCCTCTTAGCAGGGACACCCATTCCTTCAGGGCAGGATCCAGAAGGTGCAGTGGGGGTGCAAAGCAGCCCTTTGCCTTCATTTGATCTCTCCTGCTCCAGGAGAGGGGTTGGGGGGTGTTCTGCTCTTGGAAGGGCTATTGGCTGTGTGGATGTTGGGTCTCTGAGCTACAGACCACGGTGTGACACTGAAAGTGGGATGAGCCCAGTATATCCTGACTGGACCAGTGAGTCAGAGCAAGGTTTGCATTCCCTGCCTGCTGGGCTGCAGATGGGCAAGTGAGGATCCCACCCAGAATGCCCAGAAAAGGCACCTCCTTCCTTCATGTAGAGACCCTTCTCTGGGGAAATGCACGTGCCACCAGGAAGACAGCAAAGATGGGATTTGTAAAACAATCTTCTTATCTTCTTTACAGCTTAAACCTCTGTCTGGTTTGCCTGGGATAATGAATTTGTGGGCCTCTCCCTGCCAGAATTGATGCTTCCCAAGTATTACCAGTGGAATTGCCATCTGCTCTCTCCAGCCAGACAGGAGCCTCCAAGAAACCTGGTGAAGACCTAAGAAGAAGCCTTTTTTTTTGCCCATTAAGGTGGTCAAAAACAAGAACAGAGAGAGGCTGTGGAATCTCCAGCCTTGAAGACACTCAAAATCCAAGGAGAAGCAGCCCAGGGAAGCCTGGTCTAGGTACATCCAAAGCTGTGGCTGCAGTTCTGTCCCAGCCCACAACTTTAGCCCTTCCATAACTCTGTGTCCCCTTGGGGATCCAGCACAATCCACATGGAGAACCAGAGCATGGAAACCAAACTGTTTTCAAGCTTACAAGAGAAATGGGACACAGACAGGAACAGAGAGGCTCCACTAATCACTGTGATTAGTAAAATTAAAGGTTTTAAAAATAAGTCATAAACACCTCTCACATCTTTGAAGGCCCAGTGGGGCCAGTGAAGCTGAAAAGTTTTCCAAATGGCCTCAAGCATCTCCTCCTGCATGAAAGATCTCCATGCCCTGGGAGCTCCCAGTTACCCCAGTAATGAAGAGTATGTTGATGAAGAGAGCTGGAAGTGAGATCTGGCAAGTTCCTCAAGCCCTGGAGTTGTGCAAGAGGCTGGGCTGGGCTGAGGGGCACCCTCGGGACACCTCGAAGGAACTGTAGTAGCCACCAGATTGCCAGGAAAACCTGGCTCATCTACATGGTTTTTGAGCACTTCCAGGGATGTTTACTCCATCACTGCTCTCAGCAGCTGTGCCAGGGCTGGACAACCCTTTCCATGAAGAAATTTTCCTTAATAACCAATCTAAACCTCCCCTGGTGCAATCTGAGGCTCTTTCCTCTCCCTTCCTGGGAGAGGAGACCAACTCCCACTTGGCTCCATCCTCCTTTCCAGGTAGTTGTAGGGAGTCTGGCTCTTCCATGGCTCAGCAGGTGAGAGGATTTGGGCAGCTCCATACATTTTATTTGTGGCCATTTTTACCAAATACCATTTTTTTCCTCCTTTAGGTACTAAATAAGGCAACAGCCAGAACCTGGCTGCTAATTACTGCCTATAAAAAGGATTTTTGTGTGCACTCTCAGCAGTTCCCCACGACTTTAAAATAGGAAATTTATTTCAAGAGCTTTTCCTCCCTGTAAGGTGACATTAACTATAATTTACATTTTAATACAGCTCCTAGAAGGCAGTAACACCTGCAACTTGTCTCTACTTAAATGTCTCCCTCACCTCCCTCCTCTTTTTAGTACTTGGGTAGACAACAGGTTTTCGAGGCACTCAGCATTCTCAGAGCCTGGGATGAGTCCTGCTGGGAATGTCACATGGAGGACTTGGAGCCTCCTGACCCTGGGCACACCCATGGCCAGTGAGCTGCAGGGCTGTGGGGATGGAGGGTGGTGTTATGGATGCTGCTGTGGAAAAATTCCAGATGGAAAAACCCCCAGGACGGACCCTGATGGTGAATCCCACGACCACGTGTCCAGCTGTTCCAGGGGGATGTTTCCATGGTGACTTGCTGTTGGCACAGGGGGCTCAGGCTTGAGCTGGGAAAAGCAGAGTTGCTGTGCTACCACCACCAGTGATACAATCCAACAGTGAACATCAAGTGTCCCTGGAAAATCTTGACTGTAACCCCTAAAGAAGGGTCATAGATAAGGATTTCCTCTCTGGAGAACCAGTGCTAGGGGCCAGGAGCCCCTGGTGAGTGTTCCCACCTAGGAAATGTGACAGCTCCTGTTTGCCTGCATGGACTGTGCAGCCAAAGCAGAGGGGTGAAATCATGGGGCAAAGGCATCCTATGAGCTGAATGCCAGGAGAAGGCTGGAATGATCACTCCCACTGCTGAGAGCTTAAGGAGGTGCACTCAGAGCTCAGTCCATGTGTGCTGTGAGCTGAGGAGAGATATTTTCACAGGACAACACCACAGGGAAGCCTTTGTGGCCCCTGCACAAACCTGCCCAAGCTGAAGGACATCATCCCTTGGGAAAGACCACACTGGTCCTTTGAAAACCAGGGTCAGCAGTGAAGAAGACAGACAAGGAGGGCTGTCCTGGAGGTGCAGCAGGCACCTGGCCCCAGTGCTCCTCCAGATGTTATTCTTTAAAGCCCAGGTGCTTAACCTTGAATCCAAGCACAGTGGTGGGTTGCAGAAAGGCAGGGAAATGGCCCTTCCAGGTTCGTGTCCTCACAAACCTCTCCCCACTACGGAGTAATTAGTGCTGGCCCACAGGCAGACCTGGATCTGTGCCTGCCTCCATGAAATATGTGTCAGGACAAAGTAGGTCAGTCCTGAAGCCAAGCTGACCCCAACTCTGGGCGCCCCAGAAACGAGAACTCGGGCTCTGCGGTGACAGGCGGCGGTGGCCCTGTGCCAGCAGGCAGGCTCTGTCCCTACGTGCCTCCTCTCCTCCCTCACGTGGTGCCACACCATGCCAGGATGGCCAACACCCCAGTGGGTGGGAGCAGCTGCCCGTGGAGGCACTGGCTGCAGCCAGGACACTGCGGCTCCACGCCGGCTGCTGGAGCAACCGGGATCTGAAAGGGCTCCTGGCTGGCACTGCCAAGTCTCACTGGTCACTCCATCTGCTCCATCTCCTCAGCTGAGATGCTCTGGGGACAGGGCAGTGGCAAGTGGGCACACAGGCCGGGCTTGGATGCTCTGGACTGGTCTCCTATGGGAAGGGCTGAGGCTCTCAGAGTAAATCAGCAGCTAATGTTGCTCTGTGCTGATGTGAACATCCCTCAGGACAAGCCCCACAGTCCAGCAGGAGGACCCAACGTGGTGCCAAATTCCACACAATGCAGGAGATGGCACATGCTGCTGTGGGTGGGGCAGGTGGAGGTGGGGGGGGATGGCCCCTCTGTTGCAGTCCTGGAAGGATTCCTGCTCCACCTGCAATGCTTACAGAATCATAGAAGATGCTGAGTTGGGAGAGACCCATCAGGATCATCCAGACCAACTCCTGGCCCTTCACAGACACACCAACAATCCCACCCTGTCCCTGAGAGTGTTGTCCAAGCACTCCTGGAGCTCTGGCAGCCTTGGGACCTGATCAAACCCTGAGGAACCTGTTCAGTGCCCAACCACCCTCTGGGGGAAGAGACTTTTCCTGAGATCTTAACCCTCCCCTGACTCAGTTTCTTGCTGTTTCCTCAAGTCCTGTCACTGGTCACAAGAACTTCCAGCACTCTGAGCAAGAGCTGGGGGCTTTGTTATCCCCCTCAGCCTCAGGCAGCTGGAAGGATGCCCCGTTGGGAAGCAGCTGCTCCAGGCACAATGCTCCTCCCCTTCTTCCCCCTGACCCTCAGAGCAAGGCCAGCCCTGTGTGTCTGCAGCTGGAGCTGCAGGTGCTGCCTTTGTCCAGGAGGTTCCTTGGAGGGGCAAAGGGGAAACTGCCCCACATGGTGATTGATGTGGGCAGCCCCTTCCCCTGAGGGCAGCACACAGGACTGAGACTCTGCTGCATTGCCTGCCCCATCTGCAGCCTGTGAAAGCAGGCAAGACCCTCCCTCTCTCCATCCCTGTCCCCAAGCCAGAGGAAAAGGATGTGTGTTCACCAGGGATGTGTGTCCCAGCCTGACGATTCTGGGGCCATAGGAGGGAAATATCAGTGTGTATGACTCCAGCTGGCACCAAATGGGTCAGGGCTGCATGACTCTAACCACACAAACCTCAAAAGCCTGGCAGCATCACTCTGTTTATCACCTGTCCCTGCCCCTTCCTGCAAGAACTGAAAGGGAAAATCAAATCATTTCAGGCTGAAAATCTGGCCCACACTCCATGGGTTGCAGAGCAGAGGGGAGCAGCTTTATGATTTTAAATACCAGCTGCTGGGGTGCTACTGTTAACTTAGGAAAAAACTGTGGGCTGTGAGGGTGGGGAGGCCCTGGCACAGGGTGCCCAGAGAAGCTGTGGCTGCCCCATCCCTGCAAGTGCTCAAGGATGGATCTCTGAGCAACCTGTTCTGCTGGAATGTGCCTCTGCCCATGGCAGGGGGGTAGAACAAGATGGGCTTTCGGGTCCTTTCCAACCAAACCATTCCATGATTCTAACTGGATGCAGGCCTGTGTGTCACTTCCATCAGAGCACCACAGAGCCCTTCCTGTGGCACGTGAGGAGCTGCAGGAGCTCAGTCCTTCAGGGAGGGAGACTTGAGAGCTCATTTAAAAGTCCCATCTCAAACCCAGGGGCTGTTCCTTGCTTTAAGGACCAGGCCTGCTTGGTGACAAAGCCCAGCTGATCATGAGGGTGGATGGGGGTGGGATGGAGGCAGGAGCAAGCAGTGGGATGCAGATCCCTTCCTCAGGCCAAAAAGTGAAAGGGCCAGGGCGGGTTGTGCTGAGCAGGGAAATTGCTTTGTGCTGCCTGGCTTTGTGAGAGTTTAATTAACCATGCCCTGAAGGGGATGAGGGAAAGAGAGCCCACCAGGCAGTGGGGGTCCCCTCTGTGCCATGGCTGTTTGGGGTTGTGCTTTGTTGTTGGGCACTGAGCACCCACGGCGGGCTTGGTCCCACAGAGCTCCTATTGTCCATCTCCCCATGGAAATGCCCTTGTGTTGCCCAATGTCTGCAGGCAGATAGGACTGGTGGGCTTCTCCCTCATTTCAGGCAGGCCCAGGAATCCCTCTGGGAGCCTCCTGGGTGGCCCAAAGCAAGGCTGGGGTAGATGCAAGTGGAGCCAGAGAAGAGACACAGAAATTTCCATGCAGAACACTGAGCTGACCTTGGAAGAGGGACCCTGGAATCACAAATGTCGTTGTGACAGGGCTCAGCTGGACCCCACCAGTGATGACCAGGGTGCAACTACCTTGTCCAATGGATACTGGGCATGGCTACACCTGTTCCACTGCTCCCAGGTGAAGTCTGGCCCTTTGCTTCCCTTCTCAGCCCCAAATCAGCTGGAGAGACAGGGTGTGGTGACACAAATCAGAAGCTCATTTCCACAGCCCATGCTAAGAGCTCCATCTTGGCTCCCTAAACCCCACCAATCTCAGTGCAACCATCACCCTGAGGCCATGAGGTGCTCACCAAGCTCATAAAACAGAATAAATCCTGCTCCTGCCAGGTGACAAAAGTGGCATCCTATGACACCAAGTGCCCCAGCTCTTCTGCTGAATCCAACAGAAGCTACACTCAGCATCCTGCAGGATCATCCTAGTAGCTTGGAAACAAAATGGGACATGAACAAGGGCATTTTCCAGCCTGTGGATGATGGCTCTGCTGTCCTAAGACCTAGAAATTATCCCAGTAATAGAGTAACTCATTGGGAACCACCTGGAGGAAGCAGCACTTTGCTCAGAGACGTGCTGGGAGTGGGCTGGGCATCTGCACCAAGATGGAATTCAGCTCATTTGGGAAAGGTGTGGCTTCCCAGTGACTTCCCTTGCTCCTCCCCAGCAAACAGCATCCCAGTCCTTGTCCCCCCTCCAATGCCAACCCTGCAGAAATCTCTCTGACCATCCGAGCTCACCTTCAGCTTGTGCTCGTGCTCCTTGTTGACCCGGGACAGCAGCTGGGCTTTCCTCCTGTTGAGGGCATCAATGAGGGCATCACACTGGGCCACCAGGCAGGCCTCAAACTCCACACTGTTCTCCTGCAGGGCACAGAGAGGGTCACAGCCTGGGAACATCCCCAGCTCAGCTGGGAAACCTTTCAGTGATGCCACGTGGATCATTTTTGTATGTTCAGCTGCATCACTGCAAGCCACAAACCCATTGGCACGTGGGATGCTGACGCCCTTGGGTCATGGAAAACGTGGTGGTGGCAGGTGTGGAACAGGTCTGGGCCATCTTGCCACATCCTTGGATCTACCTGTGGCAGAGATGGGAAGGGCTGAGGTCCCTCCAAGACACCAGCAGGTTTGGGAGGTGCAGCTTTTGGGAGGTAATATGAAAAGTCAGATGTTCCTTTGGGAGAACACCCACCAAAGCAATCTGGGAAGATGGGACAGAGGATGGCAGAGAGCAGCTCATCCTGGTGGGAAGGGGCTGTTCCTCAGCCAGGAGACACCATACCTGGATTTGCTGCACCATGTTGCGGAGCTGGACCAGGAACTCTTTTGCTTCCTTGGCTCTGTCTGACAATCCATTCAGGGCCTGGGAAAGCTGGCTCTGCAGGGGGAAGAAAGAGCAAGGTAACATCCATGTCCAGAATTCATCCATCACCCTGAATCTGGGATTTGGGCTGGGAATGGGCTGCAGCCCAGCACTGCCTTCAGCATCCCACTGAGGTGTCCATCTGCCTCTGCTGCCCTGAGTGTAAGGGAAGGAAAAGGAGGCTTAGCCTTCATCACAGATGCTCTGGCTTTGGGAAGCAGATATTGAGTGTCCACCTCCTCCACAGGCTTCCCTGGGTGATCAGGGACAAACCACATCCATCCTGGGTCTCAAAATGAGCCTTTTGCTCCTTCCCTTGGATCTGAGCTCTTCAGGGAGCCAGACACCAAAACTCCTGTAGGATCTGCCCCATGTCTGCTGAGGATGGTCAGCAGAAGGGCACAGGTCACACCACCCAAATCAGACTGAAAAGCTCCCAAAAGTGAAGGTAAAGCAAGCTCCTCCACTGCCAAGCAAAATCCTGAATGCTCCTTCTCCCTCTGGATACAGGGGTGGGAGTGCACCCCCACAGCCTGGCCTGTGCAGCAGAGCATGGTAATACTGATCACCATGTTAATCAAATGCCTTTTCATTTTCATGGCACTTTCTGAACATTTAACTCAGGAATCTTCCCCTTTTGCCTGGGATTCCAGCAGGGGTTATTATCTCAAGAGCCGAGCAAATCACCTGCCACAATTTACCTCCGGGAGAGATTGTGCCTCTTTTGTGGGATGCCAATTGCCTGCAAACACCCTGTGGGTTTTGAGGGGTGGGTTTCCTTTGTGGCAGACACAGAAGGGGAGCCCAGAAGGAGGCTGATGTCCCCAGATCTCTAAAAAACCTAAAGGATCCTCCTGTGAGCAGGACTGGCACTGGGCTGGCACCTGCCTGGTGGTGCTGGGCTCTCCTGGATGCTGGTGTGGGGAGAGGGAGGAGGTGGGATGGGAGAGGGGAGAAAAGGGAGGTGATGGTGCAGAATGAGTGCAGTGGCTGCTGAGGTGGTGCTGGGCTGAAATCAAGGACAAAAACCAGAACTGCAGTCGAAGAGGCGAGGTAGCAAATGGATGGCAACCATTTAATAGCCCAGCAAATGACCTCACTGCTGCTTCCCCGGGAGATGTTAATCTAACCCAAGTGGTTCCTGCATTTCCTTTGTAATTTATCGTGCCTGAGTCGTTAGGATGTGGAGCTAATCAGCGAATGCATCTCTAATAAAAATGGGATTGCTAAGTCAGCTCAGCAGGTCTCCCCATCCCTCCTCCCTCTTGGAGCAAAGGCTGGAGCAGAGCCGAGGTTGGAGCCTGAATCCACAGGGACAACCCAGCCCTGTTTCATCCTTTCCCTCCTTTACAAAGCCTCCATCACCCTCCACAGCCCACACATGGCTTGAGTCCTCCTGGATTTAGGAAGATGCCTAAGCCCAGCTCAGCAAAGGTGGTTTGCTGAGAGCTGAGCACTGCAAAGTCCTGGTCTCTGATAACACACACAATTAATGGAGAAAAGCAGCAGGGGTTGGTTGTGTTTACAAGCTCCTCATTAAAATTGCAGCATGGTGGTTTGGGTTTTTTTTTTTCCCCCTTTAAAGTCTTTAGAAGGATTTTTTTTTTCCCCAATAACATACATTTCAGCAAAGAGATCTTTATATCAACATAATACTTTGAGGCTTTCCTAATGGGAAAGCTTTTTAAATGAGGTCTTAAAATTTAATAAGAGCTCTGGGATGCCAGTGTGCATTGTCCATGGGCAGCTCCTTCACCCTGGGCATGCCCAGACTCACAGCATAGCAGTTCTCATGGCAGAGTGAGCTTGGAGTCTCCACAAAAATATGGTCCAACATCTCAGAGAATCCATCCCCACCATCTCACTGCAACCCCCTTCTCAGCTCTGCCTTTCCCTCTGCTCAAAATGTTCTTGATGCCACCAGTGCCAGCAGGTGAGGGGCACTGAATAGTCAGGAAAACTAATTTTCCCATGATTTTAGGATTGGTGAGGCTGCCCTGTGCCTCACCCCCAGCATGGAGAATGTGGTGCCAACACCTGTGTGCCCAGTTCACAGTGATCACAGAATTATGGAATACCCTGACTGGAAGGGACTCACATTGAGTCCAACCCCTGGCCCTGCACAGACACCCCAACAATCCCACCCTGTCCCTGAGAGTGTTTCCCAAACCCTCCTGGAGCTCTGGCAGCCTTGGGGCCGTGACCAAACCCTGGGGAGCCTGGGCAGTGCCCAACCACCCTCTGGGGGAAGAACCTTTCCCTAAGACCCCTTAGATGCTTCTACTGATCTCCAGGATGGATCCCCATCACTCCAAGGCTCTCAGACATATCCCCTTTGAAACAAACACCTCCCAGCATCCCTGCTGCTCATGGCAAGAGTCAGCCTGCTGGGGACTCGGGGCTGTGAGCCATCATTAGCCCATTAACCAAGGTTAATTAATGCCAGACACCAACGGAGCACGTATGGGAATGTGCACAGCTTCATCCAGGGAGGTGACAACGTGATCCATAACTGTGTGCCACAGGAAAACCGAGTCCTTCTGGCTGCTGTTATCATGTCAGTAAGTCAGGGGCTGCAGAGAGGAATTAATTCTACAGGTACCTTCCATGACCCTTGGAGCAAAGCCAGGCTTTAATGCAGTCTGTCACCTTGGGGAAGGATTTACTCTCCAGACACAGGTTTCCCACAAGGGTGTGATCAACAGGGAGGGAGAGCAGGAGGTGGAGACTCAGGAGGAGTCAGAGAATCATGGAATGCTTCTGGTTGGAAGGGACCTTAAAGCCCAACTCAAGTCCCTCCATGGGCAGGGACACCTCCCATTATCCCAGGTTGCTCCAAGCCCCATCCAACCTGGGATGGGGCAGCCACAGCTTCTCTGGGCACCCTGTGCCAGGGCCTCCCCACCCTCCCAGCCAGGAATTCCTTCCCAATATCCCGTCTGACCCTCCCCTCTGTCAGTGGGAAGCCGTTCCCTTTGTCCTGTCCCCCCAGCCCCTCGTCCAAAGTCTGTCTTCATTTCTCTTGGAGACCCTTTAGGCACTGGAACCCTCCACATGGGAGCAGGGGGTCAGAAGAACCTCAAGCCTTATGTCCTCCTGAGTCAGATCACAGGAAACAAGAGCTGCTAACATTTCTGGACACATGCTGGAAGGATTTCTCCTCCCTGTGAAAACCTGGACCATTGCACTTTGCATCTCAGTGTGAAAACAAAAATCTTTGGGGCCTTTTGGGGTCAGGAACCCCGCTCTGGGGACACTGTCCAGGGGATCATCCAGCGTGCAGTGGGCCAGGCAGCTCCCAGGCACTGAGTCCAACCCTCAGCAAGCACAGGCAGGGAATTAATGAGTGTGAAATGAAGAAAAATCTCATTTAGTGGCGCCTTAAAATCAAGTGAATCTGTTCTTTGCAGAAAGCTGGCCCCATTTTCTATGCTCTTGTTCCAAGACTGTAAGAAGAGACCTCTGTGATTCACATTAGCATTAATGGGAGCTAAGCATTTAAATCTCTGTCCCCAGAGCACTTAGGAGAGAATCTGTCCCCTCTTTGTGCTCGCTAATAGCTCCATAACCCTCCTCCTTCCCAGGCACGGCTGACAAAGGGATTTCTGTCACTGTGATTCTCCCTTGTCCCAGTGCATGGATGAGCACAGTCGGTGCAGAAGGCTGAGGGCTCTGTAGGGCTGAGCTCACTCCAAGAAACAAGAGAAAAAGCATCATTTTAACTCTTCATCACCGAACTGTTGTGGTTCTCCTCCTCTATAACCAGGCTGCCTGTGATGGAGCTCCTCCAGCTTTTACCTGGAGGTGAGGAGGGAGCTGGGCTTGTTATTTTAGGAGGTGCTGAGTCCTGCTTGGCACTGGGTGCTGGATTGGTGGAGCTCCTTCTGGAACACTGAGGAAAGCCTCAAGTTCTCTAGTGTTGGCCATCACCAAGGAGGAGGATCAGCTGCTCTCAATTCCAACCCAACTTTTCAGTCCCTCCAGGGGTGGGGACTCCCACCACTGCCCTGGGCAGCCTGTCCCAGTACCCAAACTACCTGTCCCACGAGGAAATTTTTCCCAATATCCAATTTAAACCTCCCCTGGTACAACTTAAAGCTGTTTCCTCTTGTCCTGTCCCTTGTTCTCTAGCAGCAGAGACCAACTCCCTTGGCATTGCACCAGTACCTGCTCTTGACATCCCAAGCATTGCAACCAGCCCCTGTCTCTTCTTTCTTTCCAACCAAGTCATCTTGCAGCCAGTTCCTCCACTGGGGAATCCACTCAGAGGCAGAAGAGGAACAAGCCATGGTAAGAAGAGCTGCTGTTCCCAGCTGTTCTGCTCATGCCCTCGAAAAGATGGGGGGCTGTCACAGATGCTGGAACTGAACTCATGTGCTTCTTTCTTTTAATTAAGGCACAGGACCTGGAGCCTTTGAATCTTGAGGCCAGTTCACTGTACATGATGCCTGACTAATTAGAATGGGATGTTTAATTAAAACTTGCATTCAGTCAGGAAGTTGATGAAGCTAAACTGCTGCTAATTGGCTTTTGGCTCCAGTCACGAGAGTCTGACTTTTGGGTTCAATGCTGCCCATGAAAAGAAACCAGGAGCTGCAGCCTGGGCTGAACCTGCCCCTTGAGACTCGAGGAATCAGAGGGTGCCATGTCCTGAGATCCTGCAGGGGCTGGTCCTTGGACACTCCCAGGGATGGGGCAGCCACAGCTTCTCTGGGCAACCTGGGCCAGGGCCTCTCCACCCTCACAGCCAAGAGTTTCTTCTCAATATCCCATCTAACCTTCTGTCAGTGGGAAGCCATTCCCTCTTGTCCAAAATCCCTCCCAAGCCCTCCTGTTCCAAGGCCAGGTTGGACCTGGTCTAGTGGAAGGTGTGGCATGGAAGGAGGTGGTCCTGAAGGTCCTTTCCAACCCAAACCATTCCAGATTCTGTGATTTTATGATTTTAGCTGCAAATATCTGTAACTCTGAGCCAAGGCAGGTGACAGGAGCAGGCCATGGATCTGAATTATCCCTCTCCAACACCACACCATTCTGCTGCTGAGCATGAGACACAGCTCCAGCTCAGGTTTTCCTGGCTTCCCACGAGGAGGATGTGCTCTGAGCCTGACAGAAAGCTGCAAATAAAGCAACAGATGGAAGAGCCTACACTTGTCAGCAGGACACACACACACACACAGAGCCAGGTTTGTGAGCACAGCTCCCAGGTGCAAACTGCAGGATGGAAAGGAACCTTTAGGAATGGATCCCACACCCCTGCTGCAGAGAAAAGAGGGCCTTGGTTCTCCTCCTTCATTGCAGTTATGCTGAGGAAACCGGGATATTCAGGAGGAGAACTACTTAGAAGGAGCAGCCCCTGGGAGAGGAGCTCCCCAGGGTCGCTCCTGCTGCTGTCACAGCCTGGAGAGCAGCTGAGATGTGCAAAGCACATGATCCTCCACACGATCTGGATCTCTAGGCCAGGCATCTGCAGAGAGGATCATCTCAGGGGCAGTATTATTGACATCAGAATTAATTCCAGGGCATGTGGAGTGACCTCTGAATCTCTGGAAAAGGCAGAGATGTCACTACACCCACCACTGTTAATCTGGATCCTCCTGGGGGAAGGATGCAGCCCTTTGCCACTGCCAAGCTGGGAGAACCCTCAGTTTTCTGACTGCAGCAGGTGCTGAGGGTTCCCATCACCCCTGGGGACACAGATTGTGTTTGACCACAGGGAATTTTCCTCCTGCAGCCTCCTCCTTTCTCTCAGCTCCCATCCTTTCCCCCCTGTCCTGAGGCTGTAACACAGCAAACTTGCATTCCCAAAGATGTCAGGAGGAATCCTGCTGGGGAAAAAAAAACCCCTCCCATCCCCTCTGCAGCCCTTCCTGAGCTGGAGGAGTTGATGCAGTTGGGTTTGCCCCATGCCAAGTCCCAGATCCAGGCTTCTGCCTGCCAGCTGGTAGGATTTAGTTTTAGCAACTTATTCTTTTCTTTATAGAGTTGATAACAGAACAGCCAAGAGAAGAAAACACTGCCAATCCCTTGGAGTTTGGAGTCTTTATCAGCTCAGCCCAGGTGGTTTTTTATTTATTCCCTCCCACACTGAGTTGTTGCTGATTAATAAAGGTGGACACACATCCTGTCCTGAGGAGCTGCTGTGGGACTGTGGGTGTTTGGTTGGGTTTGGGGAGAGCTGGGCATGGCCAGATCCCCAGGAGCAACCCCTGGGATGTCACTGTGAAGGGGACAGAGCTCAGGCCATTGCCACTTGTCCCACAGGAGCCTGGGTGTCACCAGCCTGATTTCTGGGTCCAAGCCCCCTGTGTCTGTGGGATTTCTTGCTTCCTTGGCATCCCCAAGCTGCCTGTGAGGTGGAGGTGGCAACAACCAGCCAGGGGCCAAAGCCCCCAGCCCTGATGTGCTGTCACTTGGGTGCACAGATGGCCCCAGCCACTGGCTTTGTTCACACAGACACAAGGGCACTGTATTCCCTCAGCAGGCAGAACTGATTCAAAAGCTCCAGCCTGGAAATAAAACAAGGATATATTCTTTTCAAGCATGACCTTACTAGAACCCTTTCATTGCCTCCCATGTGGCTACAGGGTTCCCTGGCCCTGGGCAGGCTGGTGCTCTGCCTCTTCTCAGCCTTGCTGAGATTTATTGTGTGTTTTATTTATTATTATTTCTTTATTGTATTAATAGTTTTATTTTGTGTGCTGGTCACAGTGACATCCTGTAATATCTGTCACTCCATCTGTACCAGCAACAGTGATTTTCCTGCCCAGCTGGCTCCCAAAGCTCCTCACCCTGCACACGTGGTGGGTGCCCTGACCAGGCAGATTTTGAGGGTCCCCCCTGAAAAAACTCTTTTAGTGCTTTAAAAATGACCTGGCATGACTTGGTTGCCAGGCCCTGCACATCCACCAGCACTGGGGACACTGCTGGAAGCGAGAGACTCAGGGTAAAAACACCAATTTTTCTCTTGGCATGGATTTTAATGCATGGAATAGTTATGTCAGAATTGTGAAAGAACAACTCAGGCCTCCAGACCCCCTGCAAGGAGCCACATGGATGACAGCCTGCCTGGGATGTCTGGGAGGCTGCTAAGGACAGGTCACACACTCAAATGGAACAGCAAAGTGGTTTGTTCCTGCTGGGAATCCTTGTGCTCACTTGAACCTGCTATTCCCTGGTTCCCAGGCTGGCTGTGGCCAGGACAGCTGGTGCTCTGCAGCCTGAAATGATTTCTCAGCAGGATTTGGGAGAAGCCTGTTACGAGGAGGAGGATGTGAAACTCCTAACTTCCAGCATCTTTGCTCTTTAAACCTCACTTCTTCCAAGGGCAAAGAAGCTCTCCTGCCAAGTGGCCTGTGACATGAAACACTTCCACAACTGTGGAGACCCCAGATGAAGTTATGAGACAGCCTGGAGCTGCAGGGACCTTCTACATCTCCAGCACTCCTGTGGGATCAGCCTTGGTTTAAGCTTATCCCTCTGGAAAATGGAAGACTCAGGATGATTCCTTGCAACCTGATGAATCATAGAATCATTAAGGCTGGGAAAAAAACCTCCAAGAATATCAAGTCCAACCTTCAAAGGTGGCTGAAGCTGACAAAGGCCAGTTTTGCCCACAGGGACACTCACTGTGGATCATTCATGTGTGGCAACTTGCTTGGCTGTCCCCAGGTCCTTGGGCTAAAAAAATACAAGAGGTGTGGAATGTCCTGGGCTGCTCCTGACTGTGAGGATGTGTTCAAGAGGCTCTGTCCTTGCTTTGATTTAGGATAAAGTCCTTGCTTGGATTTTTAGGGAGAAGAAATGCAAGCACCTACTAAAAGCCCTTTGATATTGTCCAATTAATTCCTGGTTTGCTTCATTAACACTCAAGAACAAAACATCTTAGCTTTTCTCTGACAAACCCTATCACACAACCCTTTGAAATCACAGACAGAACTGCTGGATCTATTACAGGGATGCTGAGAAAAACACAACAAAGGGCTGCTGCCTGTCCACAGGCACAGAGAGGGGCAAACAAGGTAAGGGGGAGGAAATAAAAAAGCCCAAACATGATGGACTGAGTTGCTGCTGAGGCTCAATCTCCATTTTCCAGAACACTTTGGCCTCTCCCTCGCCTGGTCCTGCTCCAGCACCTCCATCCTGGGATGCACCTTGCAGGTTGTGCCCCTGAGAGGAGCCACTTGAGCTCTGCAGGTCCAGGGAATTCCAGATCCATGTTGGAGCTGCTGTTTTGCTGCTCTGAGCCATTTCCATATCCTGGCTTGGGTGGCAAGTGTCCCTTGGAGTCTTGTAACTGATATGACACTGATTGAGCCTGGCTTTTTTGGGATATGAGCCCTGGAAGAAAGCCCTCAACTCTGCTAGTGGGTGATTCATGCAAGTAGGAGCAGAATAAATTCCTCCCCATCGCTCAGGGCAAGGCAGGCAGCAAGAACTCAGCTCCCAGCTGGAAAGCCTACAGGCAGCCAAGAGCCAAATGGGATCCTCAGGACACATCTCATCCTCTCTGGAGCCCTCAACAGGAAACCTTATGGACTGGGAGGGAATTAGCACAGCCTGGGTCATGTATTCATGGATGTGACTGACATCCTTGTGGAGATCCCCCCACAGCCTGGGCAGGGACCAGGAACCAAGGGGACAACACAGGGCTATTCCCAGTGGGTGTAGGGGCACAGAGTATTTTTTGGGCTGAGGATCAACCTCCTCCACTGTCCCTTTTTAATTCCAGACCCCTCAAAGAGGCAGTTCCCTCTTCAGTGTGCTCTGGGATATCCCTGCTTGGGTTTTCTTGTGTGTCACTTCACTGGCCCAGTGGTCACCTGGACCATGGAGGGCTGGTCCTGCTGGGAAGATGAGCCAGGGACAGCAGCACTGCATTTCAGAGGGCAGCACTTGGCACAACAGGCCAGAATCAAGGGAACACCACACTTGGGGCTGACCTGGGAGCTGGGGACACAAGCTGAGTGTCTAATCCTATTCCCTTATGTCTGCTACACCGTGGCAAGGGGAATCCAGGGCTCAGAGGCTTAATCAGAGTGAAGGAAAAATGCCACAAGGAGCAGGGATCAGCTGCCATAGGGATTAGCTGCTAAGCAGCCTCCTCAGGAAATGCAGTGTCTGGCTCTATTAACCTTTCTCTCTAATTAGGGCTCTGCAATGAATTTGTTGCCTCCTAAAAACAACAACATGGCTTTTTCAGTGGCTGCCTGAGATGTGCAAGATCTTGCTTGGTCAGCCAGTTCCTTCTGACCTGCAGAATGCTCCTCCAGAAGCTTCCTGGGGCTGATTAAAACTAGACCCACTGCCTTGATTACTTTGCACTAATGAACAATATTACTCTTGATATTTGCCAGGCATTGACTTTCTCAACAGCAGTGCAGCAGTGGGGAACTCCATGTCAGTAATCCCTCTCTCTGGATCTCTCCTGGATGCTTGTTCAGGGCTGATTCTATCTTGGTAAGAGGACCAAAGGAAAGCAGCATTGAGAGCAGCCTTGGGTAACACACATCTCACTTTCCAGGGCATCAGGAAGCCAAATTCCTGAAGTTTCCCTTCAGCACAGCTTTGTCTTCTGGGTGTTTTTTTGTAGAAGCCTGTCTGCAATGTCTCCTGCCCTTTGTCATCCCCAAGGAAAGGAGATCAGTTGGTCAGGCCAGGATGTGCCTGATTGCAGTAGGCAGCCCCAGTGATGTCAGAATCCCAGAACAGTTTGGGTTGGAAGGGACCTTAAAGACCATCTCATTCCAACCCCCTGGCCTGGGCAGGGACACCTCCCACTGTCCCAGTGGCTCCAACCTGGCCTTGGACACTTCCAGGGATGGGGCAGCCACAGCTACTCTGGGAAATCCATCCCAGGGCCTCCCCATCCTCAAAGCCAAGAATTCCTTCCCAATATCCCATCTCTCCCTGCCCTCTGTCAGCGGGAAGCCATTCCCCCTTCTTCTGTCACTCCCTGTTCATGTAAAAAGTCCCTCTCCACCTTTCTTGGAGGCTCCTTTCCACGTGGTGACAGCTCCACTTACACTCTGCCCTGGCTGATTTCTGGCCAGGAAAGACCTTTGCCAGCTCTGCTCACTCCATCTCCCTGTCCCTGTGCTCCAGCAGCCACAGTCAGAAGCCAGAGCCTGGTGGGAATGTCCCACACAAAGGAGGCATCCCAGGGCAGAGGGGTGTGTGCTGTCCTGCCTGGCCCCCCCAGCCACGTGGGAAATGAGCTCCAGATTCCAGCAGGTGGGAGCTTAGGAGAAGCAGGGCATGACTCCTGTCAGCCAAGGGTTTGGAGCCCATGGAACAGCCCTGGTGGCTGCAGTGGCAGTGCCCACAGAGCTGCCCTTTGCCATGCAGGGCTTTGCTCCAGCATTCAGCCCTCTGAGGGCTGGGGAACACCAAAGGGGGCTTAAACATCCCTTTCTCATGAATTCAGGGAGACTGTGTGCAGGATGGGGTGTTCTCAGCCTCTCCAGAGAGGACTGTGAGTGTAGCTGTGTGCTCATTCTGCCTGTAAATGCACCTTGAGCTAAGAACCAGCCTGTCTGCTCGGGGATGTGGCTGTGACTGCTGATCCAGGACAGCTCCAAGCATTTCCAGCCCCAAGGGATGGAGCTGGAGCAGTGACTGCCGTGCTCTGCCTCGTGCCAGCCTCATTCATCTCTCAGAACACAACAGCACTGACACACAGCAAACGAGCCCTGGGGCTTCCAGGGGGCTTTGGAAATGCCACCAGCCATGGGACAGCAACTGAACATCCCCGTGCTCCCAGCTGGGTCACAAGTGACAGGGATCAGCCACCACTATGACTGTGCTCCTCAAGACACAGCTCAGCACATTGTTAAAGGGAGCTGTGTGCTGGTCTTCCTTGGAAAGGGCCTTCACTGGCCTTTTCCAGACAAAGCACCTCTTTGCTTCTTCCCATATGGGGTTTTATGTCCTTTTGCTGCTGGCACATGTCACTTTGGTGTCTGCATTGGTCCACAGGGACATGAAGATGCTCCCAGGGCTGGAGCCCCTCTGCTCTGGAGCCAGGCTGGGAGAGCTGGGGGGGTTCACCTGGAGAAGGGAAGGATCCAGGGAGACCTTGGAGCCCCTTGCAGAGCCTGAAGGGGCTCCAGGAGAGCTGGAGAGGGACTGGGGCCAAGGGATGGAGGAATAGGACAAGGGGGAATAGATTTAAAGTGAAGGAGGGTAGATTTAGATGGGATACTGAGAAGTAATTTATCCCTGTGAAGGTGGGGAGGCCCTGGAATGGATTTCCCAGAGAAGCTGTGGCTGCTCCATCCCTGGAAGTGTCCAAGGGCAGGTTGGAACAACCTGGGACAGTAGGAGGTGTCCCTGCCCAGGGCAGGGGGTGGAACAAGACAATAAAGGTCCCTTTCAACCCATTCTGTGCTATGAATATCCACCAAAGTTTGTGACAGAGAAGCAGCCTCTGTGCAAGACAAACATCAAAGCAGACTTCCACACGATGCTCAAGGAACACTGAGTTATGGTCTGGCTTGTCAGCTCTTCCCAAGGACTCCCACGTGCCCCTGACAAGAAGAGTAGGATGTGAATCAGTTTTCTGGAAGCAGAAAACCCCCCTCTCCCTTCCTCAGCTCTTTGCTGTAAAAAGCTCAAGGTGTAACATGTTGAAGGTGGGTCGATCACCACAGCTAAATCCACACTGAGACAAACCTCTCAAATTCTGGTCTATATTTTCCTGGCAAGACCCTCTCATTATTTTTCTTGCACAATTCCTCCAACTCACCTGTGCTTTGTGAAAATACCCAACAAACAGCCCATTTCTTACAGGTCAGACTCGGGTTTGTCAGCAGAGGGGATCAGGAGGGAGATTTGGCACCTCAGAAGTGAGGAAAAGCAGCACTGCCTGTCACCTGCCTAACAAACCACTGCTCCACCTGACCTCCCTTCTCCTGCAGGCTCAGGGAATGCCAGAAGGCTTGAGTCCATCCAGAAGAAAATGAGCTCCCAGGGGACTGCTGTGAAATGCTCTTGCTTATGCAGAACAAATGAGCACTGGGGGAATGACTGCCAGGAAAGGTCAAGGAGCTTTAAACCACTTCCAATCAGGTCAGTAACAGGGAAAGGTTTGGATCCTGCTGGGTTGGAATGACACAAACTAGTGCTGCTTCTTTTTATTCCAAAAACCTGGGGGACATGCCTGTGCATTCACCAGGCAGACCTGACAAGGCTTAGACCTGGATTACACCCTCTTTTTCTCCATGGTGGATGAAAAAACATGGAAACAAAGACTAAAGTTATGATCTCATGGGCCAAGACCTGTGTCCTGCACAGGATAAAGGTGCAAGACCATGAGCCTGCAGGTGAAGCTGCCAGTGGATCCACATCCATTTCTTGGAGCACAGATGTCAAGCCACCGCTGTGTGTGAGGATCAAACACCTTCTACACCTTCATCTGGGCAGTGCTTGTGCTCCTGGAGCTGCCAAACAACCCAGGAAGGTGCAGATCTTGTGCTTTCTGCCTTAAAATGACACTCCACCTGCCTCCAATCCAATTAGTGCCTCCTCACCCAGCCCACCCTGGTGGTTACTCACACTTCAGCTCTTCCATCCCATTAATGCATTAAGTCTTTAAATCTGATTATGCTTTTTGGAGTTAAATTTAAACCTGATTAACTGCATAAATGATGATTTTTTTTTTCCCCCAGTCCCAGCCCAAACACAGGGCTGAGAGCCCCATGGGGCAATTCTTCTTTCCACAGTGAGTGCATTGACCATTCCTTTGTCTTGTCCTGCAGCCTTTAAACAGCCATCTGTGGGTTGGAGTCAGGCACAGTCATAAACAGCCTTGACAGCTCGCCAGCATCTTGACTTTGCTTTGACATTTAATTGCCTAGAAATGCAAATTTTATTGGATTCTCAGGCTCTGAGCCACAGTCACTGAGGCAATAAAGGAATACACCCCATTGCTGTGATGGTGACCATGAAGGCTGAGAGCAGGAGAAGAGAAGCCTCCAGGGAAACCTTAGAGCCACTTCCAGAGCCTGAAGAGGCTCCAAGAGAGCTGGAGAGGGACTCTGGAGGAGGACATGGAGTGACAGGACAAAGGGGAATGGATTTAAGCTGAAGGAAGGGAGATTTAAGTGGGGCATTGGGAAGGAATTCTTGGCTGTGAGGGTGGGGAGGCCCTGGCCAGAGAAGCTGTGGCTGCTCCATCCCTGGAAGTGTCCAAGGTCAGGTTGGAGCAGCCTGGATAGTGGGAGGTGTCCCTGTCCATAACAGGGGGGTGGAAATGGATGGTCTTTAAAAGTTTCTTCCAATCTAAACTATTCTGTGATGCTACAATTCTGTCCCCACCACTGGGAGAAGGTCAATGAAACCACCTTCCTCCTGAA
The DNA here is from genome assembly GCA_013399895.1 of Serilophus lunatus. Taxonomy (NCBI): domain Eukaryota; kingdom Metazoa; phylum Chordata; class Aves; order Passeriformes; family Eurylaimidae; genus Serilophus; species Serilophus lunatus. Next base: position 3,194,406 of record VXBA01000471.1, on the reverse strand, counting down.
CCTGGTCCTACCCTGCCACAGTGACCAGTGTGATGCTGGGCAAGTCCAGTTCTCCCAGTGCAGCCCAGACAGCTCAGCCCAGAGCCTGAGCAGCAGCTTTCTCATTTCACAGCCCTTTGCCTCCTTGGCTGCTGCCCAAAATAGGGATTTTACAGAATTTACTCATGGATTTAGCTGGAGGGAGGTTTACAAAGGCACAGATGGGACATGGCATCTCATTCCCTTTGGCTATGGACACACAGGCCTTCCCTTGGATGGGAGGAAGAACATCCATCCTCACAGCATCTCCACAGTGTAGAGACAGACACCAACCTCCTGGCATCTCCTAATGGATTCTTTGATGCTGCTGCACCCAAAAACTTGTTTGCTTTTCCCAATGGAATGAGCTAAAAAAAAAAAGGTAGCTCCTTTCTCACTTAAATCTCACCTTGGGCACATCCAAAGTCCAACACAGCCACAAGACTGTGGTTTTTCTGTGTATGTTCCTTCTCTTAAACATCTGCCCCTGTGAAAAGCAGCTTGGGATGTGCTGAAGTGAAACAGCATCAGCATGGAAGGGGTCGGGCTAGATGACCTTTAAAGGTCCTTTCCAATCCAAACCATTCCATGATGATCATGTCCACCACTGGCTCAGATCTAAACACTCAGCCTTAGGCCATCTTTCCCAATCTGCTTCCCCCTGATGGGATACTGGCCAATCCCTGTTGAAGAAGAAGGTATTTGGGATCATTAGCACTTATTCAGGCCATTGCCCACGTGTCCAAAAGCCCAATCCCAAAGTCAGCTCTGAGAGAAGAGTAAATTTAACCCAATTTCCACTGTTATGATTTAAGTGCCCAACTCCTTGCTGCACCCATGGAAACACAAAGCCTCCAACAACCCTTTACAGCCTTGAAGACCATCACAATCCCCTCTCCAACCTCCCTTCCTCTCTCTGCATGCCCAGCTCACTCCTCCTTTCCCTGTGCCCACTCCAGCTGCTCTCCCTGTGTGTGACCACCACGGTCTGCAGCTGCCTCCAGGCCTGGGTGGCCCACACCATCATCATCCTCCAGCTGGGGCTGTGCTGCCACGACTTTCCCTGACCTGCAGGACATCCACAGCACCTTTCTGGGCTGTTTTCTGTGATCTCCTCTGAACCTTTCAGCTGACCAAACAAACCACCCTGTGTCAGCAGCTCTTCAGGCAAACACATCACCACCTACCTGAGCTGGGAGTGCACAGCAAACCTTTCCTCTGCTTCTCTGACAGATTGTTCAGAGGATGCAGGCTCTCTTAAAACACTTTCTTTGTTTTTGCTGAACATTGCTCTTGGCTAGTGCTTTAAAGCTCCTGTTTAGCTGATGAGCACAGAAGTGACACGTTAAACCTCCCGAGATGTTCTGTGGAACAGGGATGCCCAGAGCCATCAGCAAAGCACACTGCAGGGACCTGAAGGATTCCAGCAGCTGTCCTGAGCTCTCCCTCACATCTCCAGGAAAAAGGAAGCAACCTCCAGCTCAGACAGTGCCAGGCAAGACTTCACCAGCAACAGAACAGCAGCAGGTTATCCCTGATTTTATGCTTTCTAGCTTTTGATAAGATTGCTGCAATCACACAGCAGCAGGAGGAGGAGGAGGGGACCAAAAATCAAGATGCATGTGGATCACCTGGTCTTTCTGCTTCATTCCTCCCTTCTCCAACAGGATGGGAAGCTGTTCTCTGGGGAACACCCCCTTGGATCCTTGCTTCCAGCCAAGAGCCTCTGGAAGATTCCAGCCAGCCCAGGTGAGACACAAGGAGCTCTCAGAGTAGAGCTGACAGGACACAGGGAATGGCTTCCCAGTGCCAGAGGGCAGGGTTAGATGGGATATTGGGAAGGGATTGTTGGATGGGAGGGTGGGGAGGCCCTGGCACAGGGTGCCCAGAGAAGCTGTGGCTGCCCCATCCCTGGAAGTGTCCAAGGCCAGGTTGGAGCCACCTGGGACAGTGGGAGGTGTCCCTGCCCATGGCAGGGGATGGAATTAAATGGTCTTTAAGGGCCCTTCCAACCCAAAACATTCTGGGATTCTGTCTCCTTTAACTTTTTCTGCTGCTTCTGGGCAGAAGGCTGAATTTGAGCTTTCAGAGGTCCCTCCTAATCTGGTTTTCTATGACCAGTGGTGTAAAATAAGAAAAAAAGAGCTGTAGCCTGCTATGAACATCTTTACCTGAGCAGAGATGCTCCCACCTTGTCCCCCACTGGGGTTTCAGTGTGAGGGCAAAGCAGAGCACATCCAAACCCCTTGGGCTCCATGGATCCACCTGCATGAGACTCCTCTGCATCAGAAATCAAAGGGCAGGTCCAAGGACCAGGATTTCACATTTCTTTTAAAGCACTGCTGTAGAAAGACTTCCCATCACCATGGATACTGGAGCACTGGGATTGCAACACTCACCACAGCAGTGCAGAGATGCTTTGGGTGGATGCTGCCAAGGAAAACACAGAGTGAGGAAGCTCAGAGCTCACCTCAGGTGCAGGAAAAACACAGTAATTCAGCCTTTCTCCTCTGTTAACCCCTTCCTCCAGGCACTGCTACATTTGGATGCAAGCTTCCCAAGTGGGAAAGGGTTGGATTTGGGATTACTCCCCAAATGGGATAGCAATCAGACTGTATTTGGTGCTGCAAATACCAAAAAAACCCAAAAAAACCATCCTGGATTGCAGAGACCCCAAAACATGGAGGGAACAGGATTTATGGGGAAAGAGAGAGAGATGGGAAAGCATCTCATTCCCAGAGTCAGATTAACCAGAAGTGCTGTGTCAGACAGGCAGCAGCCTGGGGGCTGGAAGTGGCCTCAGGCAAACAAATCCAAACTTCCCAGTAGCCATTTGCTCCCAGCAGCAAGGCCAGACTGGTTGTAACCTCTCCACTGAGCTCAGGACATGCTCCAGTGGCTGCAGAGTCATACCAATCCCTGGGGGATTTGCTCAAGAGCTCCAAAAAGGTATTGAGAGGCAAAGGACCCAGATCCCTGCTGTTCTACAGGCACATAAACCCTTTGGGAAGCAGGACAACAGGGCACAGCACAAGGCAGGGAGAGACAAAGCACCTTGTGGAGGTGTTTAACACCAGGTTCTCCAGGAAGGAGCCTCCCAAAGCCAGCAAAGGCACAGGGCAGTGCAGGAAGGTGGGAATTCAGCAAGGGCAAGGATTTAAAAACCTGTAAGGATTCCAACTTCCAGCCCTCCAGGGGCAATCCAGGAAAAAGCTCTTTGGAAATCCTGTTCTCTGAAGCTCAGAAGGTGTTTCCAAGTGGCCTCTTGGGAGCCCACACAAAGATTTCCAAGGAAAATAACAGGGAGAGGCATTAAGTGATAAAAGCACTGAAGGCAGCAGGAGGCTGGGAAGGGAGGAGGGAGGGGAGGATGAGAGTCCTCACAGGGCAGGGAAACCACTGCAACACATGGGTGATGAGAAGGTTGTAGATCCATTAATAAAAAAAGGAGGAAGAATCAATCAATAATGCTGGAAGAGCTGAGATAATGACTGCCTTTAAAAAAAATTAATCTTTAATAAGAAAGGACGTCTGGCTAATTAGGGAGTAATGAAGAACTCGTCAGTGCATCTGCAGAGAGAGGGGAGGTGAGGGGGTTCCATACCCACAAGTGGAGGATGTCTGGATCACTGGAGCTGAGCAATACACCCTGATGTCACAAGGGAAGCCATTAATGGACTCACTGAATCATTCATGATCATTTATGAAGAAGTGAAGAATTCAGGAAATACCAGGGGAGAGGAGAGGGGGGAATATTTCAAATTTACTTCAGTAATGTTTTTTTTTTTTTAAAGGAAGGAAAGAAGTGCTTCCAAGACCTTAAAGAAAAATCAGAAAAGGAGCCACAAGGACAGAAAACATCTCTAAGAGTCTCTAGGGAATAATCTTGTCTCAGTATGGGGAGAATACACCTGGATGTTGGGACTTTTATATCCCTCTGCAGCAAAGGAAAGAGCAAAACAGGATGGATCCAGCCCACCTGGGCTGAGAAGGGCAGTGACCACTGGAGAAACTGGGAGAGAGGGATCCCAGCTTCTGTGCTGGCTCTGTCCCACTGGGAGAGGGGCCAGGAGCCAGTTCTTTATCCCAGCAGACCCACCCCAGTGGGATTAGCCCAGTGCTCTGCTTGAGCTCATTAGCCCTGCCTCTTAATTAGCTCCCAGGTGGCCAGCTTGAGTGTCCCTTGGACCCACTATCCATATTGCATTTGGGTTGGTCCTGCTACAGGACAAACTGTGGTTGCTTCTCCCAACAGCTTGGAAGGAACAAAGGACAAAGATCCTGCTCACACATGTCACAGAAAACAAGGGGGGGTTAATAATGACCCTAAAAAGTGAAGTTTGGGCTTTTTCCAGTGGCATGTGGCAGAGTGAGGTCTGAGTTGCAGAAGTGCCAGGGGCTGCTCCTCTCCCTTGAAGGCTTTGCCTTATTTAAATATGTTTCTATTTAAACTTGCAAGCAATTTTGAATACAGAGGGGAAATGAAGCTCATTAAGCAGAGCTTGCCCAGGCCTGTCCTTCCCTTCCTTCTCTCACACACAGGGAAGGGGCTCCAAAGGCTCCCAAAACATGCAGCAGTGCCAGGAACAAACAGCTCCTGGGGTCCTGAGCTTTAACAGGCACTTCCAATATGGAAATCCAGGGATAAAGGCCTTGTGTGTCACAGGATAAGCCCTTAAGAGGCTTTGGACACTCCCAGGGATCCAGGGGCAGCCACAGCTTCTCTGGGAAATCCATCCCAGGGCCTCTCCACCCTCCCAGCCAGCAATTCCTGCCCCAGATCCCATCTCTCCTGCCCTCTGGCAGTGGGAAGCCATTCCCTGTTCCTGTCCCTCCAGCCCTTGTCCCCAGTCCCTCTCCAGCTCTCCTGGAGCCCCTTTAGGCTCTGCAAGGGGCTCCAAGCTCTCCCTGGACCCTTCCCTTCTCCAGGGGAACATTCCCAGGCAGAGAGGCTCCAGCCCTTGGAGCATCTCCATATCCCATCTAGGGATGATATTTAATTCCATATTATATTATCTGCCAATCTGGACACAGACATTAAAAATAATTATTTCCATATCAACCCTGCCTCAGAATAAAGACATATTTTTTGCTGCAGCCACCAAGACCACTTGATTCTAAAATATTCCCTGCAACCAAGAGGAAGATTGATGTATTTAAGCACATGCTAAATGGTGAAGGCAGCAAGATGTTACATAAACTGTTATATAAATTACCTACCAACTGCACAGAAATGTTCAGTCAAATTTCACCAACCCCATGCTGAAGGATCCAATCACTTCAAGTCATCAGCTATTCCTGACATCCAGGACAAATGAAGGAGGCAGAATCTGGCCTTAAATTACACACTGGACACACATTTGTGATATTACTTGTATCCAGAGACCTCTTGGCTGCTTCAAGCTGTAACTTCAAATCAACTTGGAGACCCCAAACCAAGTAAACTGTTTAAACAAAATGACACCAATAGAATAGATATTGATTTTATGAACATTTTACTGGGGTTAAAAGCTATTCCCAGGGAGGGTCATTAGGCAAACAACTCTGCTCTGGGTCCCTGAGAAGCACATTTAGGATTAGGTCACATATTATAGCAGAGTGTAAAGCAGTTTAAATCAGCACAGCCCCCCTGAACTCCACACTGCAGCAAGGACTCTTGCCCAGTGATGACAATGGTCTCTAAACTTCCTTAATTTTAATTGAAATCAACTGTATTTCAGGGCAAAAAGTAAACTGGATGTTCTCCCAGGTTGAGGAACCCTGTTGTGATGTAACCCCTCCTGGAATGGCTGCAGAAATACAAACCCCACTGGTGGGTTTTTGCTTTAAAGGACACTCATTTTACTGTGACTCACAGGGTGCTGAAAACCTCATTCATTAGAAGGGAACTGAATAAGTCATGGAATCACTGAATGGGTTGAAAGGAGCCTTAAAGTCCATCGTGTTCCATGGGCAGGGACACCTCCCACTATCCCAGGCTGCTCCAACCTGCCCTTGGACACTGCCAGGGATCCAGGGGCAGCCACAGCTTCTCTGGGAAATCCATCCCAGGGCCTCCCCACCCTCCCAGCCAGGGATTCCTTCCTTACACCTATTGAATCAACCCTCTTTTCACCTCGAACCATCCCCCCCAGGCCTTGCTGAAGAGCCTGTCCCCCCCTCCCAGGGGCCACTGCCTGCTCTGCAACACCCAGAGCTCTTGGACCTGAGGGCATTCACGACAACTGCAACCATCCACAGCTTCACTGAGGCCAAATCTGTGGCATATGGCAGGAAGGGCTTTTATCCCACCACACACAGCCTGTGCAGCCAGGGCATAAATTATCCCTCTGACTTTCCTTTTGCTGCACCACAAGATGAACTGAGATGCCAAAGGCTTGAGGGCACGTGGTCCTGCCCAAGGATGAGCTGTGCCAGCTGCCACAAGTGACCTTGTGCAGTGTCACCCTCCTGCCATTGCCTCTGCCAAGCTGCAGGTGATGCCAGGAACTGACACAGCTCCATAAAATCATCCCACTTTTCCCCCCCTGGCTGAAGAAACACCACAGAACTGCAGGAGACATTTCCCCAGTTCACACACAGCTCATGTTTGAGGACACTTTCCACCAAGCTGGCCTGGAACAAACTGAACAAAATAACTTTGCCCCTGAACACTCCCCAGCTGCTGAGGCTCTACAAGATGGGGAAGGAGAATGCTGAGAGCAGGAGGTGGGATCCAACCTCCTTCCCCCCTTTCCTCCTCTCACCTTTCCACCCTACAACACACACATTCCTCCAGGCTTCACACAATGATGAGACATCCCAGAGGGTCACAGAATCACGCATGGGAAAGCCTCCAAGACCATCAAATCCAACCTGTGACCCCCTTGTCCCCCAGCCCAGAGCACTGAGTGCCACATCCAGCCCTTCCTTGGACACCTCCAGGGATGGGCACTCCAAACCTCCCTGGGCACCCCCTTCCAAGGCCTCACCACCCTTGCCAGGAACAAACTCCTCCTGATGTCCTGAACCCCTCCTGATACACCTTAAGGCTTCTTGTCCTGTCCTTTGTTCCCTGGGAGCAGAGCCTGATCCTCCCCTGCTGTCAGGGAGCTGTGAGAAGGTCTTCCCTGAACCTCCTTTTTCCTCCAGGCTAAACAGATCAGTGTGCTGCCCTCCCTCTGGCACCTTCCTACCACTCACAGCCCATCCAGGAACCCCAGCTCAGGCCAGCCAGCCACATCTGGCACAAGCAAATACCAGGACATGGCAGCACGAGCCACAAACCCACTGCACCAGGCAGCAGGCAACCTGGCCACCAGAGATGTGGGTGAGTCACCTGCCAGCCAGGAATGGGGGAAAGATCCTCCCTGGAGCATGTCCTTCCCCCTGTGACAGCCTGGCACCAGGGTAGGTAGGAAATCAATGGAGAGAGCCCAAGTCACAGATGGATTGACTGCTTGGTCAGCTGGTCACAGCTCCAGGAGCACAGCACGGTTCCCACAGCCAATACCATCAAATAACCTCCCTGCCCCTTGATCTGGGCCCCCATCTGTCATCTGCAGAGCAGGGGGAAGGAGCAGAGCCCCCTCCCCTCCTCCTGCCAGAGGGCAGAATCTGAGATGACACAATATCACAGCCCTTTGTTGTTGGCTACAGCAAAATATATATATATATATATATATATAAAAATCCTATATCCACAAATTTTAACTGCTGTGCTCTGAGGGAGGTGAGAAACAACCTCATAGGTGAGAAACTGTGTCTAAGCACTCGCTGTGACTCACCAAGTGTGGGCTCAGCAAATGCCCTTTCAGGTCCTTGTTTCCTGGGAACTCAATGTCAAGATGGGAGAAGTGTTGGTGCAGGATGGATACAGGAGCTGTGTGGGTTTTATGTGACAGGGTGACACAAACCACCACTGCTGCTCCTCCTTGGAAAGAGCCTCACAAAGAGCTGGCAGGGGATTAAAAGTGGCACAAGAAAGAGGGAGCCTGCTGAACTACAAAGGAGAGCCAAGGGAATGTGTGTGGGGACAATCAGAGGCACTTTAACTGCTTCCTCAGGCAGCAAGGCTAAGGCTTCAGTGGCTTTGCCATGAAAGTCAAAGCTTGTTTTACACTTCTGCCTTGTACCCTGCCAAAGAAAGGGTGCAGTGTTCCCAGGGAACAGTGGCATCTGTCACAGAGCCAGGGGACAAGGCCAGCTCTGCCCCCAGTGCTGCTAATGCGACGCTGGTGGCACATCAGGGGCTCTCACCAATTTACCTTTTCAGGAGCCCCAGCTCCAGAAAACATTTAAGTCATGCCTTGAAATCTCTGTGACTTCAATTTAAAGCCCAGGCAAGTGTGGCAGTGCTTTCCCAGGGAGGGAGGCTGCTGCTCTCATTATGGCCCCTGGTGGGATTTCACCCAGCCCCCACAGCCCTGGTGCCCTCCCTGGTGTTGGGGGCTCCCAGGACACCCCCATGTGCTCTGTCAGGAATTCACATCACACCATGAACTTACTGCTGGGCTGCAGGAAGGGAGCTGTGCTGAACACACACTTCCAAGAGGCAGGTTTGAGCCAGCCAGGGCAGCTGGAAGATGGGAGGGGATGCACAGGGAGCCTGTGCAATTATTTGCTCAGGAGCATGAGGCAAACCCTTGGCAGGGAGAACTGATCTCCAGCACACCCTTTCCTTTTCCAGCATCCTCAGGGAAAGGCTGCCACAGTTCCCTCCCTTGCTGCAGTGTAGGAGCCACACCTGCCAGCATCTCCCCCTGCCTCCCCTGCTCCAGGCTGGAACACTGGGTGTTCTGGGGAACACAGGAAGAGGAGGAAGGCAGCAGAGGCTCTGACCCCGAAGCACTGTGTCTTTATCTTGAAATCAATAAATGTGCCTTGTTAGAAATAATCCATTTCAAAGCTTGACACAACCCTCCCTTCTCCCAGCTTTACATCCTCCAATGGAGAGGCCACGGAATAGAATCAGACAAACCTGTTGGGGAGGGGATATTTTCCTAACAACACCCTGGAGTGAAATCCAGGGCTCTGAGTCTGCCTCTACACAGAGAAAGGTCCTTCCCAAGCAGAAATCCCAGCAGCACAGTGAAGGGTTAGAGACCCTGGGCAGTCAGTGCACCACGTGCTGGGCCAGGAATCAATCCCAGAATGGTTTGGGTTGGAAAGGACCCTAAAGATCATCCCATTCCACCCCCTGCCCTGGGCAGGGACACCTCCCACCGTCCCAGGTTCCTCCAAGCCCTGTCCAACCTGGCTTTGGACACTTCCAGGGATGGGGCAGGAGCAGCAGTTCCTTCCACTGCCTACAGCTGATGCCTGCAAAGATCAAGAGGTGAAAAGCAGAGGGCAGAAAAATGGTGACATCAACAGAATTAGGGAATTAATGCAACTTGAATCAAGGAGTACAGGTTACATGGGAAAACAGAGGGATTTCACCAGGGGAAATCTCAAGAGCTGCAGGTGGGAAGCACAGGAGTGATGCTGTGGATACAAGATGCACCCTAGAGCTGAAAGCATGGCCATAATCCATCAGTAATTCACACACAACAATCCTGCCACGAGGCACCACAACAAGAAAAGGGAACTGACCATGCAAATCCACAAAGGGTCAGCCAGAAGCAAGGCAAAAACCCAAGGAATTAAGGGTTCAACACCTCCAAAAAAACCCCAAAAGGGATCTCTGGTTGCAATACACCCTAGGGTTTGTGCAAATAGTTTAACTGATATTTTCAGGCTTTACACCTCCTCTCCAAGCTGGAGGCAGCAGCCCCAGTGTGGGCACCCAGGCTGGGATCTGCACACCAGGGATTTGAAGTTGCAAACGTGATCGTGCCCTCCCCAATGGCTCAGAACTTCCATGTTCCCTTACCCCAGCTGTGGATCCAACCTCCTCCTCTTGGGAAAGGCAGCTGTGGCTCCAGCCCAGAGCACTCCAGGCAACATCCATGCACAACTTATTATCATCCAATTCCCACCCTCTTTTTTTTTCAAATCCATCGACTCATATAAGGGTAGTAAAGGGGAAAGGGTAATTAACAATGATGGGAAATCCCTCAGCCACTAGATCCCTCCCAGAGCAACTTCTACTGCTACAGAACTGAGTGTGCTCCCATTAACACCTCCCCATTCCTGCAACACAGGGAATTTAATGGCTAATTAAATGCAAAAATGTGTGCCTACTGTGTTTTTGGTTGGCATCACAGTCAGGGACCTCTCTGCTCCCACCTGCTGCTACAGCCATGTGCTGGCTCAAAAACAATTTGAATGTGAACTTGATCCTGTTCTTTTTACCCAGAAATTCTGCTCTTATCAGAGAAATAAGTCAAACCTCTGCTGAGCTTTTCCAGCCAGCTCCAGGTCAGGCTGCTCCCAAACCTGCATCCAATTCTGAAGGCAAAACAGGAGTTAGTTCAGACTGCCAGCAAAATTTTCCTTTGGTAGAAAAGCTGAATTGTTTGACCTGCTGTTCTCAGCTCTGGTCTCCTTTCTGCATTAATCAGGGAGGGGCCACTGGCATGGGGAGAGTTTCTATGTCTTTCCAACCATATGTCTCCCTGTTATAAACAGCTTTCCTTGTTGTGACACATTGTAGGAACCTCGCCCACCCCTCAAGGGTGGTCCCAGAGCACTGGTTGATCAAACCACCCCACTCTTGCCAGTCACAACTGGGATGCTCCTTGAGGATTTGAGATACTCACCCTGAGACCTTACTCCTCACAGCAATCCCACACCAGCCTCTGCCTCTCCTTCTAGGGCACTACCTGAGCCAGGGTCACCAGAGGTTTATACCACCAGCCCTCTCTGCCTTATGTGCCTGCTCCAAATAGATAATGATCCAACTCATCCCAGAAGGACTATGTGAATGGACACTCTGCCTTATGTGCCTGCTCCAAATAGATAATGATCCAACTCATCCCAGTAGGACTATCTGAATGGACAAGGAATGAACTGGCTTATTTATATGCCAATTTAACAGGTGAAACACATCTCACAGCCCTGTGGAACACCTCATCCCAAGAACAAACAAAGCAGGGGGTCAAGGCTGACCAAGGAGCAGTTGTGAGAGTTGGGGAGTTGTTGTTTCAGCCCAGCTTTTCTTTAATTACTCTTTCATACAGCTGGGAAAAGGGATGCAATTTGAAAGCTCTCTGAATTAAAGGAATGTGTGAGAAGCACATGAGTTAATCAAGGGCTGCTGAAAGTTCCTCCAAACTTTAGGAACTTATATTAGATATTAGGAAGGAATTCCTGGCTGGGAGGGTGGGGAGGCCCTGGCACAGGTTGCCCAGAGAAGCTGTGGCTGCCCCTGGATCCCTGGAAGTGTCCAGGGACAGGTTAGAGTAACCTGGGGCAGTGGGAGGTGTCCCTGCCCAGGGCAGGGGGTTGGACCTGGATTATCTTTAATGTCTATCATTCCATGATTCAATAAATGACACCAGGCAGAGTTTTCCCTGTAAAAACCTGAGCTTCTGGGTGCTGGACTATTCAGAAGAGCAGGACTAAACAATGCAGAGCAGCCCCAAAGCCTCCTGAGGTTGTGTTCCCAACAAAGATCCACCCTGCACCACTGTGAGCTCCTCTCTGAGTGCATCCTGTGAAACCTGGAAAATAAGCAGCAAAGCTTTTTTTCTCACTCTCAAGTCAATTATGTAACCCCAGGAGCAGTGTTTGCTCTGCTTGCTGATTCTCCTGATTTTTTCAGGCTAGGGATTTGGTGACGGGGAAACCTCTGGCTGACACATCTGCTGAAAATTCCACAAAAGAGACACAAGAATTAGTCCCTGGGCTGATTTTTCACTCATTTCAGCAGTGGTGCTCCTGACTTTGAGCACAGGAAATGCAGCAAGAAAAGTGAAGCCAGTGGGATCCTTCCTTCATAAAGTGGCCAAAGGAATGAAAAAGATGTGAAGAGAATGGAAAAGGTTTGACATGTACAGAGTGCAGGAGCCTTCTAGATGAAGATGGATCTCACCAAAGGCCAATCTGCAAGGTGAGATGCTTCAAAGCCCCAGTGCTGGACAGCCTGAGCCAGATGGTGCAACACAGCATCTCTCTGTCAGATCTGTGCATTTTTGGACTCAGAATCTCAGAATCATGGAATGGTTTGGGTTGGAAGGGACTTCAAAACTCTTGTTCAATGCCCTGCCCTGGGCAGGGACACCTCCCCCTGTCCCAGGTGGCTCCAACCTGCCCTTGGACACTGCCAGGGATCCAGGGGCAGCCACAGCTTCTGTGGGAAATCCATCCCAGGGTCTCCCCACCCTCCCAGCCAGCAATTCCTTCCTCAAATTTCATCTAGACTTCCCATTGGAATGGATGCAGCTGCAGTGATTGACACTCCCTCTGAGATGGCCCTGGGCCCACTTCCATCTGCAGAGGACTAAGAGCACACTCTCCTGGCATCTGCTGCCTCATAGGCTCCAAGAACACCTTGTAGAACTTGCTGTACCACATTACCTTTGATTAACAGGGTATCTGTGCTTGCTCCTTCCTCCATTAGCTGTAGTAAGTGCAGAGGAAAGAGCCACCTGGCAGAAAGCTGTTTTCTAAATAAATTAGTACAACAAGGCAGCATCACCTCTGGAACCTGGGCTGGTGTGAATTACAGAATTGTTTGGGCTGGAAAAGACTTTGAATCATCGTGTCCAACTGCCAAGGCCACCACTAAATTAGGTCTCCATGTGCCACATCCATGTGGCTTTTAAATCCCTCCAGGGATGGGGATTCCACCACTGCCTTGGACAGCCTGTGCCAGGGTTTGACAACCCCATTCACAAAGAAATTTTTCCCAGTATCCAACCTAAACCTAAACCTCCCCTGGCACAACTTGAGCCCCTTTCCTCTCATCCTGTCCCTTGTTCCCTGGGACCAGAGCCTGATTCTCCCCCAGCTTCACCTTCCTGTCATGGAGAGACCCAGAGGGTCCCACCTGAGCCTCCTTTTCTCCAGGCTGCGCCCCCCCAACTCNCCTCCTTTCCCCAGGGTGACCCCCCCCCCCCCCAGCTCCTTCAGTCACTCCTGCTGCTCCAGACTGACATTTCTTTGATTTTTCCAACTTTAAAGCATCTCAGCCTGTTTGCCACCCTGGATTTGGCCACAGAAGAAAGAAGGAATGGGGAAAGGTATTCCTGGAGAAGAAGATGGACCCTGCTGCTCCAGGGGATGGAGCAAGGGCAGTGGGATTCAGGAAAGCCACCACACCAAGGCTTGGGAAAGAGCCTCGCTTGACACATGGGATGATTAAGGATTCTCCCTGCTTGTTTTAGCAGCAAATATTTCACTTCACAAAAGCAAACAGAACTTGGTCATCCAGCAACTCCTTGGTTACTTCCCCAAGCACTGTGGGCTCCAGGAATTCCCAGAGACCCAACAGCAATACATTCCCAGTGCCCCAAGAAAGCAACTCCCCACAAAAGTTCCTCTGGCAGCAAACACAGGGGTCTGGCCAAGTGAGCTGATGAAAAACTCCCTCTGCTCATCCCTGTCTTGGCTCCTGTGCCTGCTGCTCCCTGGGCACAAACTGAGAGGCACTACAAGTGTTTTCCACCCCCTTGTTCTCCCCAGATGTGCAAAACAGCTGAAATAAAAGTCCTGTTGTGCACAGGATTTTGGATTTTAAATAGGACTTGCCCCACATCTCTCATCCCATCTGTGCTAGTGGCAGCCTGGAGGAGCTGATACCTGTATTAATTGGTTTCTGATTGCTGACCATCACTGCTGATCCCACACAGTGTGAAATGCAAATTCCCAGGGCTGGGCTCTGCTGCTCTCTGCAGAGATGCTGCAGGGGTCTGCAATCCCAGGACAGTTTGTGTCTTTGGCCTGGGCAATCCCATGTAAAAATATAATAATCTGGGGCACTACCCACCTTCCATTGAAGCCAACACCTGTTTCTGCTTCCCTGTCAGGTGGACAGGCTGCCTGACGTGCTCCTCACAGCACAGCAGAGTGGTCCCATGCCAAAGCCTTGGTGTGGAACCATGGAATTGTTTAGATTGGAAAAGATCTCCAAGTCCAACCATTCCCCAGCACTGCCAAGGCCACCCCTAACCCATGTCCCCAAGTGCCACAACCACACAGCTTTTAAATCCCTCCAGGGATGGGGACTCCACCTCAGAGGACTTTTGCTCTCAACCTTCACCAGCTTTGTTTGGATGCACGAGAAGTGGGCAAGGGCTCTGCAGAGCACAGCCAGATACAGGGGTGATGGGCAAAAATTCCATACCCTACAAGAGTGGGGCAGAAATAACTGCTCTACATCACTGCCTCTCCATTGCCTACCCCAGAAAGCTTTCAAACCTGCTTAAAACCTGACACCAGTATCCACAAACTTCTGGGGATATTTTTTAACGTGTACCAGCAAGGGTGGAATGTTTTTAAGACAGTTTAAGCAGCTGATGGGTGAGATTTCAGGGGAGAGGCTCTGGAGACCCCTTCCAGCCCGTTTCTATTTGTACACACACATCCCTCCACCCATCCATCCCTCCATCCCTCTCTGTATGTAGCTACCCACAAAAACACATTCCCAAGCTGCTGAGCCTGCACTCACCACACACTTCCCAGCAAAAGCAAGAGGGACTCAGATGTGCAGAGAATAAATGATGCAGCTCCATCTTGTGCTCCTGCCTCCTGACATGCCAAGCAGCACTCCAGCTTGTTGGGATAAAATCCAGACAGCTGCAGTATCTGCACAAAACTGGGACAATTCACATTAAAAACCCATTTCCCTGCATGTTTCTCTGAGTATTTACCCCCCTCTCGACAACATTCCTGGAAGGGAGGTAGGGAAAAAGAGAGAGAGGATTTCCCACAATCTGGGTCCAGCTCAGAAATCCCAGCTCCCTCCACAACTGATTGTGCCTCAGCACAGATTATTTTGAAAGGATCATCTGTGAGAACCACACGAGTGAAAACTGGGGCAGTTCCTGAAGAGGGCTGTGAAAAGCCCTTTGCTCTCTGCTCCCAACCAGAGCACGCTGCACTTAACATGGATTGCCCAGGGCCTGGCAATCACCTACTGAGGCATGAACATTGCTGCTGCTTTCAAGAACAAGAGCTCATCGAGGCACTCTGGGGTCATGGCAGGCTGCAGAGAGAAGCACAACCTCCTTGGGTCAGAAATGAGGAGCACAGATGTGTCCCACAGAGTGTTTCACACTGAGAGGTGTTGGAATGGCAGAAGAGGATTCAGGAGCTGGCTGATGCATGCCAACCAAAAGATGGGATGTTGGGAAGGAAGGAATTCCTGGCTGGGAGGGTGGGGAGGCCCTGGCACAGGGTGCCCAGAGAAGCTGTGGCTGCCCCTGGATCCCTGGAAGTGTCCAAGGCCAGGTTGGCGCCGCCTGGGATAGTGGGAGGTGTCCCTGCCCATGGCAGGGGGTGGAATGGGATGGTCCTTAAGGTCCCTTCCAACTCAAACCATGATTTTATGAGCCTGTCCTTTCCTATGAGCTGTAGGTAATCCTTACACTGCTCACCCCAGAGAAAACATCATGCAAAAAGGGCCGGTCACCCTTTTGGCAAGTCTGTCTTGGTGCCAAAGGCCTGTCTCCCCCCAAAAAACAACACACAGATACTTTTCCATAAGTTTCAGTGCTCAAATCCACAGGTGGCTTGGTTCTCAATGCCAAGTCCCAGCCAGGATAAAGCTTGAAACTCAACAGCATTGATTTTATAGTTTAGATAACAAAGCCCAAGGTCAATGACCTGTTCCCTTGATTTTGTTAGATGGCATCTCAGGGAGCAATCTGAGCTCTGGCCCCAAAATCACTCCTTCAACCATTCCTTAACACCAAGCAGAGAACACAGCTCACTCGAGGCAGGTGCAACTTCACTTTCCTATTTCCAAAAATCTGAGAGCAACTGCATGAAAATCTCCATCTGAAATAATGTCACAGCTCCACATCAGTCAGCTGCATCAAGGAAATACTGCATGGCTACAGCTCTCCCCTGGGAAAAGGTATTTTGAAGGAAAAGCTAAGTATTCAGGGAAGGATAACCCATCCTAATGAAGAGCACAAGGACTTGCACATGAAGTTGCCCAGATGCTCACAGGTTTATTTGCTGAAACTCAACCAAAGCAAAGGAAGTCAAAACCTCATGGAAAGGCCTGATGCCTGTTAGGTTTCTCTTGTTTTGGAGGACACCACTGACAGCTGGACCTGGCTCCACTCCTGGTCTGTCAGCACAGACCAGATGGGTTCATCCTCCTCCAAGAGCTGAGCCAGGAGGACCAGACTCCAGAGGACAAGTGGCTCTTGCATGGTGAGCACTCACTGGGTTTCATGACAGGCAAGAGGAGTAAGATGTTCACAGCATCTGGCTGTTCATGCCATGCTAACGCAGTCATGGAATGGTTCAGGGTGGAATGGGCCACTGGAAATCATCTAGTCCAACCTCCCTGCTCAAGCAGGGTCCCCTCAGAGCCTGTTATTCAGGATTGTGTCCAGGGGGCTTTTGAATGTCACTGGTGAGGGAGATTCCACAACTTCTCTGGGCAGCCACATCAGAATCATGGAATCATAAAATCCCACAATGGTCTGGGTTGGAAGATACCTTATACCCCATCTCATTCCAAGCCCTTACCATGGGGACACCCTCCCACTACCCCAGGTTGCTCCAAGCCCCCTCCAACTTGGCCTGAAGAGTAAAGAAGTTCTTCCTTATGTTGAGGTGGAATTCCCTGTGTTCCAGTCTCTGCCCATTGACTCCTGTCCTGTTTCTTGGCACTATGGAAGAGGGTCTGGCTCCATCCTCTGCCACCTTCCTTCAGATTCCCTGTGCTCCTATTCAGGCCCCTGTGCCATGGAGCTCCTGGGCAGCCCAACACCAGCTGGGTGCTCCTGGCAGCTGCCACCAGCTTTGGGGTCAGCAATCACACTCCATGAGTATGGACAAGGGTATGGGCACCAAAGCTGCTCTGGCACATTGGCTTCATCCCTGTAGGAGCTCTGGAAAGCCAAGGAGGAGGCATTCCTGCCCCCAGCCAAAGGGGGTCAGGAAAAGCCCCTTCCAGCAACAACAGGCGCCACGACACCAGAACGTGTTACCCCTTTTTTGGGGCACCATGGCAAGCAACAGCTTGTCCCTGCATGCACCCACTGACCCAGTTTTGGTGGCAGAACTGCAGCCCAGTGATCTGCATCCTCCACGGACCACAGGCTTCCAAGGCATCACTGAGACATCCCTGGAAAGCAACCCAATCCAGCCGAGCCCCTTCCACCAGCCAGGTCACCCCCCCCCCATCATCATTCTTTGTCACAGGTCCCCCCCCACCTGCTCGGATTTACTGGAGTGGGGGGCAATTATGTCAATGTTCATCCAGGGGATGATGCCCATCCCCTTGTGCCCTGTCCTCCCGCGTCCCAGTCACTTCTGCCCCAGTTCCCTCGGTCACTGGAGGAGGGAGGGAGGCAGGAGGGAGGGAGGGGGGCAGTGGGGGGGATGGAGCTGAGCCGGAGCGAACGATGATGGCACATCCCTGCCTCAAGCGCTGGGATCCTCTCGTCCAGCGTGGACGTGTGTGGGAGTGAGTACGCTCCCGAGAGCTGATCAGTATTCAGCGAAAGGCTCCGCCACCGCGCTGCCATCCCTCCTCCTCCTCCTCCCCGTGCCTCCAGGAGCCGGAGGAGGTGGCACCCCTCTCCCACAGCCCCAGGGCGGATTTCACACCTCCCTCCTCCCAAAAACCAACGCTCCCTGTTGCTCTCCAAGCTTCGCAGCGCAGATGTCCCCGATCCACCTGCAGGCGCTGACACGCACGATTTGGGAGCCCACCCTCTCCGTAATTTGGGGACCGCAACCTGCACGATTTGGGAGGGGGGGGAGGGACCCACGAGGAGC
The DNA here is from genome assembly GCA_013399895.1 of Serilophus lunatus. Taxonomy (NCBI): domain Eukaryota; kingdom Metazoa; phylum Chordata; class Aves; order Passeriformes; family Eurylaimidae; genus Serilophus; species Serilophus lunatus. The sequence continues at coordinate 3,176,562 of VXBA01000471.1, read as the reverse complement.
ATCATCTACACGACGCCAACATCCCTGGACCGAGGTGCCAACGCTCCTCCCCAGCAAGGGAGCAGCGGGAAAAGGGGCAGACGGGGACGCTCCCACTCTGCCAGCTGGGAAAGACGGGCTGGCAAGGTGCCCCGGGCAGGTAGCCCTCCACGAGGCATCCCGGGGCCGGCGCTCACCTTGTGGAGCTTCCACATGGCTCCCAGCGCCTTGACCTCGTGGCTGGAGTGCTTGCCCTCCTCCAGGCACTGGTAGCAGACGGGGCTCTTGCACTGCACGCAGTACATGCTGTGGTTCTCCAGCTCGTGGTCGGTGCAGGTGGAGATCTTGCGGGGGCTGAGCCGGCGGCTGACGCGGCCCTGGGCCGGCGGCACCAGGCGGTGCTTGGCCAGCGGCCCCCGCGGCGGGTGGCACCGCAGGCGGCACGGGTCGCAGTAGAACACGTCGCACTGCTCGCACATCACGGCCGCCTCCTTGGGCGCCTTCTCGCAGAGCTGGCACCGCAGGGCCGCCGCCCTGCCCTGCTGGTAGCGGTCGATGACGCCCTCGAGCAGCCGGTTGCGGGGGAAGCCCCGCAGCCCGCGCTCGTCCAGCACCAGGCTGCGGTGGCACTGCGGGCAGGTCAGGCACGCGTTGCGCGGCGGCGGCGGCGGCGCCAGGGCGGCGGGGGGCGGCGGGGCGGCCGGCGGGAACACGCGGACCCCGTTCGGGGATTTCTGGCACGGGGTGGTGGGAGCGCTGGCGA
>VXBA01000471.1:3141851-3175470 GCA_013399895.1 Serilophus lunatus | reverse complement strand
GGGCTGCGGCGGGGCCGGTGCGGGGCGCGGGGGCTGCGCGGCGCTTCCCGCACATCTTTCCCCTCCTCCCCCCTTACCCGGCTCCCGGGGAGCGTCCCGGCAGCTGCCCTCCCTACAGCTTCTCCCCCCCATACAGCCGCTCGCCCTCCGCGAGCCGCGGGTTACTCGCGTTCCTTGCGGGCAAGCCCGAGGCGCCCGCAGCGCCCGCAGCATCCCGCTGCCCCGCCTCCTCCCGGGACACAGGGGCGCTCCTGCGGTTTCCCCCGTGACTGGACGAGCAAGGTGGCTTTGGCAGCGCTGGGGGGTGCGGAGGGCTAGTTGCCGGCGTGTCCGCACGCGTGTGACAAACGCGCGGCGATCCTACGGCTTTCCATGGATCGCAGCGGCGGGATGCGGGGATGCCCCGCGTGGGGAGTGGGACGTGGTCCCTGAGCCTGGGACGCCCCCACGGGGACACGCTCCGCCACTGGAGAGCGGGGAGGGGGCCCCTGGGGGCTCCCGGGGCTTTGCTTCTTTCCCCCCCCCCGCTCGCTCTGAAGGTCGACTGAGGTCTTATTGAAAATATCCTGGCAACGGGCACTGTGGAATAGCGAGGTCCTGTTCAGCCAAGGGAAAAATGAAATTTCTTGGAATGTCTCTGTGTTGTTTCTTACTTGCCACTCTCTGTGCACACGCTCGGGGCTGCCCGTTAGCACAGATGGTCTGTGCCTCCCCTGACGGTGCCTTTGGACCGTGTCCAGCTCCGAGGCCACAACGTCAGAAGGACGTGGAGCTGCTGGAGCGGGTCCAGAGGAGCTGCAAAGGTGCTCTGAGTGCGGGATAATCTCTGCTCTGGAGCCAGGCAGAGATGCTCACTGGGAGAAAAGAAGGATCCAGGGATATCTTGGAGGCCCTTCCAGCAGGAGAGCTGGAGAGGGACTGGGGACAAGGGATGGAGGGACAGGACACAGGGAATGGCTGCCCACTGCCAGAGGGCAGGAGAGGTGGGATACTGGGAAGGAATTCCTGGCTGGGAGGGTGGGGAGGGGCTGGTCAGAGAAGCTGTGGCTGCCCCTGGATCCCTGGAAGTGTTCCAGGCCAGGTTGGACAGGGCTTGGAGCAACCTGGGATAGTGGAAGGTGTCCCTGGCCGTGGCAGGGGGTTGAAATGAGATGAGCTTTAAGGTCCTTTTCAATCCAAACCATTCTGGGATTCTATGACATCTCTTGGGAGAGGAGCCACGACCTGAGAAGCACAGTGTGGGAGTTTGGGAGCAGGGTCCAGCCTGGGACTGGAATTTGGAGCTCAGAGGGGCTGCAGAGTCTCAGTGAGGAGCAGAAGGTTGGCTTCTGATCCCGTGTGTGGGATGTGGGGTCATGGCCAGCTTTGGGAATCAGTGCTAAGCCATGGGGTAACACGGAGGGACTAGTGGCAAAACTGGGGAAACTGAGGCAAGTTTACAGCAACTTCCCAGGAATCTGAAATGGTCAGTGCTGGATGCAGACAGGCCCCTATGCTGAGGGATTTGGGGCAGTCGAGGACCAAGAGCTGAGACCTGAGCTCAGCTGGAGCTCCAGGACCATGAGCTGAGAGGTGGGGAAGCCTTGCTGAAGCTCCTCAAGGCCATTAAGTGCCCTCAGAGCCCTGACACGGTGTGATGGTCCCCAGTGGTGGGGACGATCTCACACCATCCAGGAGAGGCAGGGATCTGCTTGGCACTTGGACAGAAAGGGGCAGTCACCAGTGCTGGCTGCTCTGGCTCCTCCTACATGCACATCCAGAGTGCAGGGAACTGGTTTGGATCCTGCTATCCCAGAAATCAAGGTTATTTCTTGAACCAGTCAGGTCACATATTGTACTTGCCACTGCTCTTGGCTGCACCATTTCCATGATGGGGAGATGGCAGAAGTACTGGGGGCACCCCTGGGTGTGTGTCCCCTCCTTGACAGGACACACGGAGGGGCTCCCTCCCCCTTCCAGTGGGTCTGTGCAGTTCCTGGGATCCAGGGAGCAGTTGCAATTCCAAGCTCCCACATTGGTATTCAGGTGGAGAAGAAGCCCAGGAGCCGAGATGCACAAGGAAGGCACCACTGTTTCTCAGCCTGATAAGGAAGGACAATAGATAAGGACTTTGGGAGTGCTTCTCTTTCTCTCTTCTTTTTCCTTCTTGATTCCTCAGGCTCCTGCTGGCTCCACATCGACCGTGGCTTTCCCTGGACTCTGCTGTGCATGCCTCATTTGCTTCCTTTTGGTGTCTGCTCAGAGCTGGCCATTTTTTTCCCTGCTCTCTTCCTCCAGCTGTCCTTTTCCTAAAGTAAAACCATCATTCCTTGTTTGCCTCTCGTTTCCCGTGGCTATTTTTCACCCTGGCAGGTCTAGGATTGCCGGAGCGATCCCGCTGGTAATGGAAACAGGTGGGAAAAGGAAAAAGCCCTGTGAAGAGGAATGCAGCCAGCACATTTGGAAGCAACCCTTGGTCATAAACATTCAGCTGTTTTCCTCTTGGCGCTGCATCTTGTGCCTTCTCTGTTCTCTCAGTGAGCACTCCCGTGCTCTGAGTATTATTTACAACTGCCACACTTGTCAGTGCCCTGAGATCTGTGCAGCTCTGAACCTGCAATAATTGCTTGACCCAGCTTCAACATTCATTTGTCTGATTCCAAGTGAAAGGATGGAGATGTCTTCTCGTTCTGAGCTGGCTCCTGCCTCCCTCCTGTGGCTCTTGCCTCACTTTTACAAAGAGTCATTAAATCACTGAGGTTGGAAAACACCCCTGAGATCATCGAGTCCAACCTGTGCCCCATCCCCACCTCATCCCCCAGCCCAGAGTGACACATCCAGTCCTTCCTTGGACACCTCCAGGGATGGGGACTCCAAATTTCCCTGGGCAGTTCATTGCAACGCTTGACAACCCTTTCCATGAAGAAATTCTTCCCAAATTTTCCTGCTTTAGAAGCAGCTCCATCTCCTGCCGGAGGGATGGTGCATCTCTGTTTCTCTTGTAACCACTCTCTGCTCTGGGGGATGTGGAAGACACTGCTGGGCTGAGATAAACTATAGTCATTGGGACTCTCTAAGTGCTGGTGGACCCTCTTAGTGAATTATAATAATATCAATCACCATCTCCTGGCCATTCCCCTCCATGCCCCACCAGCATAAGAATATGGGGAAGGAGAAGATGGGCAGATGTCAGGAGGGCCACAAGGAACCACAAATAGAGAGAGGAGTGAGACCCTTGTCCCCCCAGTTCTCTGGCAGGATGGAGACGAGGGTTGGAATAACAACCAGGGCTTGCCCAGTGCTGGGAGCTGGAGGGAAGAATCAAGTACAGTGTTCTGGAGTTATCTTGGAGAAGGGACAGTCTCCATCACAAACTGGACAAAAGATCTGAACCTTGGCATTTCTTCACAAAATTCTGCAGCATTTGGGTTTGTGAAATCCTGATGGGAGTGAGCTGTGATGGGGAGACAAAGGTGGGCAGCTGGGAGCAGGTCCTGGGCTCATCCCAGTGGGACCTGCAGGGGATACAGGACTCCTGGGAAGGAGAGTGCTGAAGGGCAGGACTCCAGAGGCACAGAGGGCTGGGAATCATAGAATCAGAGAGTGGTTTGGGTTGGAAAAGACCTTCAAAACCATCCCATCCCATCCCCTGCCATGGGCAGGGACACCTCCCACTGTCCCAGGTTGCTCCAAATCCAACCTGGCCTTGGACACTTCCAGGGATGGGGCATCCACAGCTTCTCTGTGCAACCTGTGCCAATGTTTTACCACTCCCATAGTAAAAAACCTTGGATTTTTTCTTAGGAATCCTGCTTGGGAGGCAGGGGCTGGTTTTTTTTTTTTTTTCCATTTTAACAAGTATTTTCATGTTGTTATTATTACTTCAGTGGCAAATAACCTAAACTTTCCCTGCTCTGGGCAACAGTGGATTCTGAAACCTCCAGTGCTTTATTATTTGTGCAGGAGTGTGTGCAAACACACGGCTCCTCCAAAATCTCCTGCTGAGATTCCCACCAGCAAAGGGATTGCAGGACAGAAGGAAGGCGGGGCTTGGGAAATCAATAGGATTCCTGTCTTCAGACTGGAGCGAGGAGCAGTGGGACACGGAGCTGAAGGCTGTCACTAATTAATCTGCCAACACACAGCCCAGTGAGGGATCGATCTCCATCCACTGGGAGCCTGAGGGGATCTCCCTGCAGGGTCTTGGGAAGGTGACAGATTGTCTGGCTCTCACCTTTGCTCCCTGGCATGGGGTACTCAGGTCCAGGGTAGGATTTCAAGAGGAGAGGTGGACTGGGCAGGTGGACAGGGATGTGTGTGTGCACACAGGTCAATGGGTAGTCAGGAGGGTGAGTTTGGGTTGATTTATAAGGCCCTGAGCTAAGCTAGAGTTAAGAAATGAGAGGACTGAGACAAGACAACAAGCTCTGCAGTCTCAAAATTCGTCCTACACTTGTAATACCTTGAAGAGATAAATCAGAGAGTGGACAAGGGTGCAAGGGTCCTGAGGGGAGGGGCTGGCACATAAGTGGGGAGCCCCAGGACCTTCCCAGTGTTGTCCCCACACTGCTGGAGTGTCTTCAGGTGTGTGATGGAAGCAGATCTTCCACTATCATGTGGGAAACCTGCTTCAGGCTCTGGAAATGTGTTTCCTCTCATGCCTGGAGGTACCACACGTGGTGCCTTGTCAGCCTCAGGCGCCCTCTGCTATTTCTGTACAACCCATTGTACAGGAACCCTCCTGTCTCAGGAGTGATGGAAACATCTCAGCACATGCAGCCAGAGGTTAAAGCTGCCTTTAGACATTGGCAGCTCATAATTCATCCCATCACCAACCACTACACCCTGCTCTTGCTCCTCCTCAATCATTTTGAGTGGATGAGCTGTCAGCTGACAGGAGGAATCCTTGTTTATTAGTCCCTGCATGGATGACCTTGAAATCCACATCCCTGCTCTCATTCTGCTCCCTCAGGTCATTCACAGTTTCCAGCACATCCTGCTTTTCTCTGTACTGAGGACAGCTCCTGGCACTGGGACAGCTGCTGAAGTCACTCTCATCTTTGGTGCCAAGACCCTCATCAGGAATGCTGGTGACATGTCTACCAGGGTTTCAGGGCTCCCAGAATTCCAGCAGGAACTGCCTTGCAGCACAACTTTCAGAGTTTCTTGCTGGTTGCATCATTTGCTCCCAGCACCATTTCAGGTGCACTGAAGGAGCTCAGAAAGTTGAAACCCCTTCCTGTTTGCTTCTGAGGTCTCCTCTTTTCAAGGAAAAGTGCCAAATTATTGTGGATGATGGACCTTGCTCATTTTATCTCACTGCCCACAACATGAGGGATCCAGGAAATACTCTGTGCCTGTAGCCAAACCTTCAAGGTTTTGAACAGTTTGACGCCCAGTTCTCCAGAATCAGTTTTCCTTGGCTGGTTTCTTCCCACTGCTCAGAGCCTGCTGCAGGCTCTCAAGGTTGTTGCCAACCCTGCTGCCTCGCTTCTGGAAGGGAACTGAACCTCCTGGGGATAGAGGTGAGGTTTCCTAGGGTTAGATGGATTATGGGAATGAGAGGAGAGCTTCCCAATGGCAAAACACTTAGAGTCAGAATTGTTCCTGTTGTGTAGTAGGCAGGCAAAAGTGCCCAGCACAAGAACATGGAGCTGCTGAAACGAGTCCAGAGGAGGACACAGAGATGCTCCAAGGGCTGGAGCCCCTCTGCTCTGGAGCCAGGCTGGGAGAGCTGGGGGTGTTCACCTGGAGAAGGGAAGGATCCAGGGAGAGCTTGGAGCCCCTTGCAGAGCCTGAAGGGGCTCCAGGAGCTGGAGAGGGACTGGGGACAAGGGCTGGAGGGACAGGACACAGGGAATGGCTTCCCACTGCCAGAGGGCAGGAGAGATGGGATATTGGGAAGGAATTCTTGGCTGGGAGGGTGGGGAGGCCCTGGGATGGATTTCCCAGAGAAGCTGTGGCTGCCCCTGGATCCCTGGCAGTGTCCAGGGCCAGGTTGGAGCCACCTGGGACAGTGGGAGGTGTCCCTGCCCATGGCAGGGGATTGGACTAAATGGCTCTTAACGATCCCTTCCAACCCAAACCACCCTGTGACCCAGGGATCTCTCTGCTTCCCTCTCACCCCAGCTCCCCAAACAATGGCTCTCAGGGCTCCTTTGGCTGATGAGCAACAACTCCAGCCTTGTGTACCCAGTACACCAGGAAAGTTATTCATCATCACCCACACAGAGTGGGTGCTAAATAACCCCCTAACTCACATCTACTTAAACCTCTCTGTGGAGGTGGCTGAGGCTGCTGTTGCTCCAGGCAGAGGGGAGGCCGGGTCCTGAGGAACTCTAATGCCAACATTTAACTGTGTAACTGATTTAAATATTTAATGTTTGGGGTTTTTTTGCTGAGCATACACTTTCCTTATTAAAACCAGCACTTAAGCTTTAGCACAGTGTAAGGATAAACCCCAAAGCTTGGATGAGTTGTTCTTCTCTGAGGACTTTTCAGCAGCAATTCTGGACATTGGCGGAGGGTGATGCTCCTCTGTCAGCTCCCAAAATCTTCTTCTGGAAATCACTCCTGAAAATAAGGCGGCAAAATTGCTCCATGAAGTAACTGCCAGGCTGGCGAGACGCCAGGACCCGGGGATGTCTGGCTGCTGCAGGAGGACTGGGGAGGAGAAGCTTAAATGATGCCTCAGAGTGAGATGTATTGAAAAATATGTAAATCTAAATTTGCTACTTGGTTTCAGAGGTGACATCATTTATTTTTAATTTTTTTTTTTTTTTTTTGCATGGGGGAGTAGTGGAAAATTTCTGATTTTAATCAAGATATAGAGCAGAAATCACTGCTAATACATGGGAAGAGCTAAGCTTCAAATATAAATTGTGATGCTCCTTTGACCATCCTGCCCACTTACTCATCTCCCCTGAGATGAATGCCCCACTTCTCCAGCCTGTGACTCATCCCAGAGAACAGCAATATTAAACTCATCCCACCAGAAAAAATCTGTCCTTCCTCCCACAGGCTGAGTTTGTCTCCATCCTCCTTCCCCTGCTGCCCAAAGACTCAGCTGGGAACATTTGGTGGCTCAGAAGATGTGCTGAAGGTGTGATGTCTGCAGTGTTGAAGAGGAAACTTTGACCAAAATTTACTGGCTTCACAAACAACTCAAGGCTTGTTTGACCATCCCTGGGAGTGTCCAAGGCCAGGTTGGACTGGGCTTGGAGCAATGTGGGATAGTGGGAGGTGACCCTGCCCATGGAAGGGGGGTGGGATCAGATGGTCTTTAAGGTCCCTTCCAAACCATTCTGGGATTTGATGGTATTCCCATTTTCAGACAATTCCTGCTTGTTTTGAGCAGAACATGGCTCATTCATCACGATCTGAACCTGTTCAACCTCTACTGACCTCTGCAATACCACCTGCTTTGTTAAGATATCTAAATAAATCCAAGTTCTACAATTCTAAAGTCTAGATATAATCTAAATTGTGTCTAAATAGAATAATACAACATGGTCTGCTAATGAGTCCCTGCATTCACCCAGGCATTAGAGAGGGCCTTCAGAAACAGTTTCCACATTAAATTATGGCCCACGGGCTGTTTTTCTTTCAAGCCTCCTTCTACCCCTCACAGCTTCTGGCTGACAACTTTGGGGGAACTTTTTGGATGTATCAAGTGGGAGGCTCAAATCTAATGTATAGCTGAGCCTAGTGCAGATTTCTTCTCACTGCCATGGCAACCAAACTAACTAAAAATAAAAAGTATTCCCATAAATGTCAAAACACTCCATGCTTCCCTGACGTATGGAGTATCTGACCTGAAATCTGTAATCATTATGTAACGGTGTTTAACATCACAGTAATTACATGGGAGAATTGTCTCCAGGTTGGATGCTTTGCATAACTTTGGGAGTCATTCTGCTTCCCTGTATTCTTCGGGATTTGTGTTGGTAATGAGATGGAGGTGCTTGGAGCAGCTGTTTAACACCTGCTACTCATGAAACTGGTGCCAATGTCCATCTGCTCTAAATAAGCACTAAATAAACCTCTAAGTCCAAAATCTGGATTTTTGGAAAAGCTGCCTGTGCAGGTGGCATGGGTTTGGAGAGGGAGGACCCTGTGAGGACCAAGGAGTGTTTTATTTTCTCTTTTCCAGGAGTCTCACCAGCTTGTCCTGCTGGAAGGTGCAGCCCTGTCTGGTGCCTCTCTCCAAGGGCTCCATCATCTCTTCCTAAATCAGAGGGGCTTGGGAATAGAGCCTGGGGACACTTGCTCAGGTGTGAATGTCATCCTGTGGACATTTGATGGTAGGTGGGATGAGATAGATGGGCTGATACCCGTGGAGTGAGTTCATCTGTTGCTCTGAGGGGCTTCAGGTGAAGCCCACGGCTCCAGGACACCCACCCTGATGCACAGCCTTCACCAGAGGCTGGAATGTCTCTGCCAAGGTCAGTCAGAAGGTGTCTCCTTGCCTTGCCGTGGGTTTTACAGAATCATGAAATCACAGAATGGTTAGGGTTGGAAGGGACCTTAAAGACCATTCAGATTGAACCCACTGCCCATGACACCTTCCACTATCCCAAGATGCTCCAAGCCTTATCCAGCCTGGCCTGGATTTGCTGCTGCTCGTGCCACTGTGTTTTCCCTTCCAGAGGTGCTGGCATGGGATGAAATGGAAGAGGCAGAGTGTCCTGGGCAGGTGCTGTGAGAGACACCCCTCTCCCTGGGATCACTCAGCCTCAGATCCCAAGTGTGGTGGCTGGATGTCAAACCCTGGCAGAGAGAAGCTGACCTGGCCCAAAGCCACGCTGGTGGCCAGACTGTGGCAGAGGCAATGATGGGATCAACCCTTCCAAGGGCCTGCTCATGGAGCCACCAGCTCCTGCACTGAAGGCTGTGGGAAGGACTGCAGCAGGTAAAACCTTCACAAATCCTACAGCTGCCCCTTTGGGATGGGGTGGTGGCACTGATTCCATGTTCCAGCCCTGGGTGGGATTGTTGTCACTGATCCCACGCTCAACCCTCACAGAGGAATCGCTGCTTCCATCTCCCTGTCACCTCTCCCCCTCTTCCCACCGCAGGGAACACGGTGTGGGTGTTCCCACCAGGCTGTTGCTGTGCAGTGACTCTCTCAGATGGATCGGGGAGGTGGTGGAAGCACTGAGATGTGAGGGAAGCAAACCAGGCATGTTCCCATTCCTACTGCCCACTCCTCATGCAGACTCACCTCTGGCTGGCAAAGTCATCTTTGAAATCTCAATAAAAGGGCAAAACAGAGAGAAACTGGCATTTTGAGATATTCTATGATTTTATGGTTTGATCTCCTCCCAAGTGGCAGCTGGGATCAAGGGGGATGCTGAGCAATACCCTGGGGCAATATCCAACCCACCAGTGTGTGTCCTCTTACACACCATTGGTACCTCCTGCTATTCCGATCACCAAGGTTAATGCCAAAAAAGTTGGAAATCCTTTTTTTGGGGGGTGTTAGTGCCAACCACACGCACATTCCCTGTGCATTTAGGGGATCCAGCATCCTGGCATCCAGCCTGGCCTCAGGGATGGCAGAGGGTGTGCATCCCATCCAGTTCAGACACGGTGAGAGTAGATACAGGATTAGGTGAATAGGAGAGGGTGTGAGAATTAAGCATCTCATGGGACACGTTACTTGGTGCATCCTCTCACTGGAAGCTGGACTGTCCTTGCTGCACCTTCTCTGTGATGGGCTGACACTTCCCTCCTGGAGGGTCCTTGCTGTCCTGGGGATGCAGCAGGATTTTAGGAGAGAAGAGCTGTGTAAGTCCTTGCCTGGGGCATTGCTCCAGGCAGACATAACTCAAGGCATTGTGATTTTGCCAAGGGAATGGCACCTGCCTGTCCCCTGATGCAGGGGCCAAACCCTCTCCAAGCAAAGCTTTTCCCTTTTTTTCCCTGCCTTTGCCATGCTGGAACTAAGAGGCAGCTTTCCAGCCAGAGCATCCTGAAGGAGCTTGAAGGAAAGGAAATGTCTGGACCACGGGAAGAGGGAAGGGTGGACACCAGGACATTGGTGCTCCATGCCTGCTCCACAGTAAGTGACTTCAGGCTCACAAACAGCCAAGAAGAGATGTGTGTAACTTCCACGGGTTCAACAGCAGCCAGGTAAGTGTCTCCTGGCTGGAAGGAAAACAGTGACCAGGCATGGCCCTGCCCCTGGCATGGCTGAATTAGAGGACAAGGACCTGCTGGACACTCTCCTGAAGGCTCTTGCCCATAACTCATGCTTCCTCTTTGCTTTAGGCTTTGATTTTTAACAGGAAACACCAAAGGCTCTTTCCAGGAAAGCAAAAAGGGCATAATTTTTACAGAGACTTCATCCACCCGCTCGCTCCAACCATTCCATTTGAAAGGGTTGCTAAAATGCCAGCAAAATGAAAAGTGTATGGACTTCTTTGCATGAAGAAACTGTGGTTGTCTCATCTCTGGGAGTGTCCACGGCCAGGTTGGATGGGGATTGGAGCAAGCTGGGATAGTGGAAGGTGTCCCTGCCTGTGGCAGGGGGTGGAATGAGATGGGCTTTAAGGTTCCTTCCAACCCAACCCATTCTGGGATTCCATGGTTCTACGAACTTGTGTCTCAGGGCAGAGCTGCTGGGAGCAGAGAATGGTGTGGGGAACAGGGCTGGGAAAAATGAACCTGCAAAAGAAAAGGGAGAATTAAAACGAGTTAGTCTCATCCTTCTGGACCTTAGAAAACCCCAGGTAAGGAACTGGTGGGCTCTTCCAACTGCTGGACATCCAAGAGCCAGTGGTAAGTGCAGCTGCCTGATTCCCAGGGCTCCAGCACGAGGCACAAGCAATTGGGACAGGACAAGGAAACACTGCAGCATTTTTGTATGGAAAAAAGGGAATTTCTCTGAGTCGGTGGGCTGTGGCAGTGCCTCCACCTGATCCCTGCATCCCATAAGGCTCTAAAGAGTTTTTTCCCTCCCCAGAGGAGAATGATCCAAAGGTAATGCTTCCTCCTCCTCCTCCCACAGCTGCTCTGCATCCATCCATCATCCATCCCCTGTGCCAACACCTCCCCTGCTTCTTCTCCCAGGAACTTCCTCTGGGTTTATGTTGGCACTGAGATCATCTTGGTCTTTTATTTTGTTGGATATCCCTTCTCCAGTCCTGAGGACTTGTGCTTTTTTCCCTTTTAAAATTTTTTCTTAAATTTTTTGTCCCTGCTACCATGGCAACCTGGATAGATTCTGGTCACGGCTTTGGCCTCCCAGGCTGCAGATGGGCACAGGAACATCAATCAACAAGTGACACGGCTCCCTGGGGACCAGCAGAGCTGGGAATGTTCCCTGTGGGCAGGGAGTGTGCTGGATTGACAGCAGAAAGCAGTGCTCACCCTCCTGGGATGTGTTCCCTTAACCTCCCTCCCTTGGCCTGTGGCCCCTACAGGAGTGGGTGCTGGAAGGCTTTGAGGGGTCTGCCTGGGGAGGCAGGAGCTGGGGCAGTGTGTCATGATCCATGGAATCATAGAATTATGGAATAGATTGAGTTGCAAGGGCCCTTACAGCTCTTCTTGTTCCAAACCCCTGCCCTGGGCAGGGACACCTCCCACTATCCCAGGTGGCTCCAACCTGCCCTTGGACACTTCCAGGGATCCTGGGGCAGCCACAGCTTCTCTGGGTGACCTGTGCCAGGGCCTCCTCACCCTCCCAGCCAGGAATTCCTTCCCAATGTCCCATCTCTCCCTGCCCTCTGGCAGTGGGAAGCCATTCTGCCTCATCCTCTCACTCCAGTCCCTCTGGAAGGCAATCCATGGCAATTCCCACCCTGCTCAGTCTGTTGGGTACCAAAACTGCTGGGCAGCTTTAGCCATGGATGGGGAGGAGATGGGCCCACACCTCCCACCCTGTGTTCCTGAATCTGGAGCATCCAAAAGCTCCTTCAATATCTGAATCCCCAGGGCTGAGGGAATCCCCAGAGGCGTTGAGTTCTGCCTTGCCTGTGTGACCACGATTTGGGGGCGTCTCCTCCACCTAAGGAGAGGGTTTGGGTGGCTCTGAGTGACACCTGGGTGGTCTGGAGCTCCCCAGGACACATCAGTTGGCTGCAGGACCAGGCTTGGAGACCACCATTCATCCAAGATGATGTTTCCAGTGGGGGGCTGCTGAGATCAGGGGACAAAGGGGAACATCACCACAGCAAGAGAGTTCTGCCAAGAAGCACCTCCAGGCTCCACGGGACTCGGAATGTGGGGAGCTACTGGTAGACTGGAGGTGTACAGGGAGACCATCTATGCCAGGAGACCTCCCCAGGCACCATCCATGCTCAGCACAGGCAGACATCACTGCTATGAATTTAGCAGGTCTCCAAGAGTCCTCATCCATGAATTTGCTCACCCTCCCCGGCAGCTTTTATTTCTTCCTCAAAAGTGGCTGACCTGGTCTGAACTATTCCAAGGAGACAGGTAGGAAACCAGGCATGGGAAATGCCAGCTCTGGATGCCTGGACCTTGGGGTGATGCCTTAAGACACTGACCAAGGTCCCTCAGTAGGAGGAGGTGGGCAGTGTTTGTGATGGGGCATGATGTTGTCTCCCCTTTTTAAAAGCATCCTGCTCCTCAGTTCTTGGGACCAAATTTAATATTCCCTGTTGATGTACGTGATTTTCAGTGCTCAAGTGGACCTTCAGCTTGAAGTTTATTTGCATTTTAATAAATTGCCTTTGACAGAGAACACCCTTCTCTATTCATCACCCACAAAAGAAAAGTGAATTGAAAATTATGCAGGAACTTAATGCATTTGAAAGGAAATTGCAAGCTCTGACTTGACTGCACTGAGAAATCTGGAGATCAAATGATCCCATCTGGAACAGGCATCAAAAAGGAGCAGCATCTGCTGATGCTAAGACTGCACAAGGGAACGGATTTGGGAAGGGATGCTCTGGAATAGAAGGGGTGTACATTTAAGGGTGGTCACCCATGGTGGACTCTGGGCTGGGAGTGTCTCCAGCCGTGATCAGCAGTAAACATGTAGAGGTTGAGTGACTCTTTTCCAAGGAAGTGACCTCTGGTGACCTCTTGGATCTGAATTGAGATGTTCTCTCAAAGACCTCATGGAGGTGTGGGCTCAGTTGGGATGTGGTCAGGGCTGGGGAAGGAATGGGATGGAGAAAAAAGGCCCCACGGGGAGATGGGGAGTGTGAGAGGATGTGTGACATCCCGTCCGCTGCAAAACTCAGTGCAAACACCTTCCATCAGTGCAGCTTGCTCTCCAAGAGGGATATGCAGGCAGGAGAAGTGTCTTCCCAGCTACCTTTCTCTCTTAATCCTCTTTGGCAGATGCTGCAGCCACATCTGTGCCCGGGGGTGGAGGTTTGCTGGAGGAGGAGCAGGAGGTGGGCAGACGAAATTACCGAGGCGAAGGCAGGCAGAGAATGGGATCCCAACGTGTGAGATCTCCATTGTCTCCCTGTCACTGAGCTCGGGAAAATTTAGCACCATCTGAGCAGAGCAAAGCCATCTCTGCAGCTCTGCCATTTGTACTTGGAAACAGGCTCCCCAGGCTCCCTATTTATATCTGCTCAGCAGCTGCTTCCCTGAACCTTCACACCAATCGGGGTGATGGGATCCTGGGGAGCCTGGGCTGTGGATTCCAAACCTGGTCTGAGGGACGTTAAATATCAGAGAATCATGGAATGATTGGGGTTGGAAGGGATTGTAAATGCCATCTCAATTCCACCTCCTGCAAGGATAAGGACACCTTCCACTCTCCCAGGTTGCTCCAAGCCGTGTCCAATCTGGTCTTGGGCACTTCCAGGGATCCTGGGGCAGCCACAGCTTCTCTGGGAAACCTGTGCCAGGGCCTCACCATCCTCACAGCCAATGATTCTTTCCCAATATCCCATCTCTCCCTGCCCTCTGACAGTGGGAAACCATTCCCCCTTGTCCTGTCCCTCCATCCCTTGTCCCCAGTCCCTCTCCAGCTCTCCTGGAGCCCCTTTAGGCCCTGGAAGGTTCTCCAAGGTCTCCCTGGATCCTTCTCTTCCCCAGGTGAGCCCCCCCAGCTCTCCCAGCCTGGCTCCAGAGCAGAGGGGCTCCAGCTTTTGGAGCATCTTCGTTTTTATCTCCAAGTGGTCCTGTACTGGTCCTGTGGCTTGGGAGCATGCAGTCCAGTCACACAATCCTGGAGGCATTGCCAGGTTTGCTGTGTCACTCACTGGCACAGGTTGCCCAGAGAAGCTGTGGATGCTCCATCCCTGGAAGTGTCCAAGGCCAGGTTGGAGCCACCTGGGACAGTGGAAGGTGTCCCTGCCCATGGCAGGGTGTTGGAACAAGATGAACTCTAAGATCCCTTCCAATCAAACCCTTCTGCTATTACATGCCTCTGTGACCTCCAGGGAGAGGAGGTGGCTTCCAGGCAAGTCCCTGTGCCACATTCTGTGTCTCCCCTTCCTTCAAAGAGGGAACTCAACTCTGCTCTTACCAGCCCTCTCCCAGAGCATGAAATATCCCAAACACCAGTGTGAGGAAGATGAAGAGAGAAAAATGCCTGTTATTATGACTAGGAGGAAAATATCAGTGGAGAGAGGAAGGGAAGGAATGAATCATTTTTGACAGATGTCCCTGCACTGCAAATGCTGCCTGGCTGTGGATAAGCCTCACTGCTTATCTAAACAGTTGGAGCAAAAATGGAAAAGCTTTCACAGAATCACTGGCTGGTTGAGGTTGGGAAGGACCTTAAAGACCATCTCATTCCAAACCCCTGCCATGGGCAGGGACACCTCCCACTGTCCCAGGTTGCTCCAACCTGGCCTTGGACACTTCCAGGGATGGGGCAGCCACAGCTTCTCTGGGAAACCTTCGTTACATCCCATGGTGGCAAAGACAGCAGCTGCTGGAGGTGCATCCCCAAAACCCTTAAAACTCAAAGCATCCCAGAGGAATGGTCTCAGGATGTGGATTGGTGAATACTGTGTCTCTTCCCCTGGTGGTTTTGGAAGTACTTTATAAGTTTCCCTCATTTAATCTGAATTTTGAAAATATTTTCCAAGGTCTGACAAGGTTCTGTGAGATATCAACCTTTGCATCAAATGTCTTAATCACCCTTACACTGGCTTTCCAAACAGGCCACTAATTCAATTTTTAGGATATTTCTTTATTTCTGAGTAGCCCTGGTGTGGGACTTCTCTCCTGGTGCTCATTGCAGCTGTGGTTCTGCCTTTGTGCAGAAAGAAAGCTGCTGGAGGACTGAATACAATTCCTTAATTCCCAATTAATGGTTGTCATTATCTACCCTTACATAAATAACCAGCTGTAGCATGACAAAACCTTGCAGTGTCTGTACAAGGTGTCCTGACTCACAGAGCAGTAGTGGGGAATAATAAATGCTAAAGAAAATCTTTATCCAAGTAAGGAATAAATAAGACATTTGGCTTTTAGAGAGAGGATGACTCTGTAGGTAAAAAACTCTTCCACACAACAGTTCCCAGGCATCACTGACTCATTATATTTATAGGAGAAATTACTTTTCATGGCAAAATTCCAAGCAGCCACAGGAAGCTTTAAACTGCAGGGAAAGAAATATGGCAGAGACCCCACTGGTGCTGGTTTTAAATCCCAAACATAGCTCTTTCCATCCACATTTGCACTTCCATGGGCTGTCAACCTGAGCCTGCTGATCTCTTCCCAAAATGCTTTTCAAAGTAAATGGCAGTATCTCCTGGCAAGAGAAGGTGCCTAGCAGAAGGTGACATCTCCAGGGATGATCTGGAAGGGCAGCAGGGAGAGCCAGAGTCAGGCAGAAGTCACAGGTGGCCCTTCAGAGCCTGGTCAACATGCCTGAGGTTTTTATAAGTGAAGGGAGACCTTTGGGGATCAGCAACTCTTTCTCCACGGATGTGGAGGACGACTCCTGCCAAGCTCCCCTCCAAAACAGTCACTGCAGAGGGGAACAATTCAACTCCCAAAGGTTCTTCCTTCCTTTAACGCATGCCAGCGAGGACACACAATGCTCCTGGCTCCTCCCAAACTATTCCAAGCTCTCCACATCCCCCTCACGGACTGAGACACGGGGACCACAGGCCGTGGAGCATCCAGGGGACACAAAGGGGCTGCCGGGCTGTGGGGCCATCAGCGTGTCGGGGGTGTTGCGTAAGGCAGCCGCATTCCCGAAGATGCGCTCCCGAACGGCAGCAGATAAAAATATCCAGGGGATACGTGTTGCTCTGACTAAAGCACTGCTAAAATAGGAGAGTGCGCAAATCCCTTTTTAGCTGCTCCCTCCGAGCCTCCTGCTGTCACTGCACAGCCACGGTGGGCTTGTGTCTCACACCCCCTCTCGCCATGGATGTGGCCACCGACTGCAGCCTGTGTCCAGGTGGGTGATTTTTATGGTGGGATGTTGCTTTGCGCTCAGTGGAGTGGTGAAGAGAGCCGGGTTAAGGTGTAGCTGTGTTTGAGTTAATAAATTAGCTGTCAAAGGTGTTTTAGAAGCTTCTGGGTTTGGGGAAAACTGGAGGTGTCATTTCCCCATATGCTGGTCATGGTCCCCTGGCTCTGGTGCAGAGCTGTGATATTTACCTTATAAAATCCTCCCTTGTGGCATATTATAATAAAATCCCTTTTTTCTTTCATTAATAGCTTCCTGTTTGAAATCTTGTCCTCCAAGTCTGCTGCTGCCTGATCCAACCATTACACAAATTCTGCCATCCTTGCATGTAGAATCATGGAATGGTTTGGGTTGGAAGGGACCTTAAAGATCATCCCATTCCACCCCCTGCCATGGGCAGGGACACCTCCCACTATCCCAGGTTGCTCCAAGCCCCATCCAACCTGGCCTTGGACACTTCCAGGGATGGGGCAGCCACAGCTTCTCTGGGCAACCTGTGCCAGGGCCTCCCCACCCTCACAGTCAATGATTCCTTCCCAATATCCCATCTAATGCTGCTTTCTGTCAGTGGGAAGCCATTTATTTTGTCCAAAGTCCCTCTCCAGCTCTCCTGGAGCCCCTTTAGGCACTGGAAGGTGCTCTAAGCTCTCCCTGGAGCTTTCTCTTCTCCAGGTTGAACAATTCCAGCTCCCTCATCCTGTCTCCAGAGGAGAGGTGTTCCAGGCCTCTGATGATCTTTGTGGCTCTCTCTGGAGCCCATCAGATGGGATGAACAGCCCAAACTCCCAAAGCACATTGCACACACTTACTCTGTGTCACTCCTCATTAGCCAGCTTTGCCAGCACTGTCTGCCAGTTTCCACGAGCATCCCAACAGCAGTGTCCCCCAGAGAGGTCACTGGAACCAAGCCCGTGCGCCTCCTGATTACAGCTCCACCCAGGACAGAGCAGGGAAGGAATCAGGAGGGAGCTGAGGTTGCCAAAATGCCTTTAAAATTGGCACTCCCTGGAGCTGGGACTGCTGGGTGTCCCAGGCACTGCAGGGCTGTGGGGTCTCTACATGGGCCCTGTCTTTGCTTTCACCCTTGGGAACAGACACCAGCACCAGGGATAAGGCTGGGAGATGGGGCTGCAGGCAACTGCCAGGGAAGGGGAACTCCATTTCCACCCTGAGGAGAAGATCCAGGATGTTTTTGCTGATTCCTTCAAGTCCCTCGAGGCCTCTCCTTCCTTTAGCTCCAGCACAAACCTGGTGCCTGCCCAGGCATCTGGTGGAACCTTCCAGACTGACAGACAGACAGACCGACCCCTAAGACATGTAGACTGTCACCTGAATACCCCAGCAATGCTGCTGGGTATCTGCTGCATTCTCCATCCCTGGGGATGTGCCTGTCTCTCATCCATGACATGTGAATACACTCTTTTAGCAGGGAACTTCGGGCACACACATGGGGCTCCCCATGGCTGCACACCCTCCTGCCTGGAGGGCTGTGGAGCAAAGCTGCTTCCCAAGGCTGCAGCAAGTCCCTGTGGAGCTTCAGAGCTGCTGGAAACCCAACCCAGTCGCTGGCACAGCCCTAGTGATGTCCCTGTCTGATGTCTTGGATGCTGGCAGAGCCCCAGTGACACTCATCTAATGGCTTGGGTGTTTGAGCTCCAAAACAGGGAAATCCACACAGGTTGATTGTGGGCAACACGAGCCAGCGCTGGAGAGGAACCTGCCAGGAGGGGGGAGAAGAACTGGGCAGTGACCATGACCCCTTTCCTTTTAAATGAGTCTTCTGGAGGAGGAGGAGCTGAGAGGTGCCACCCTGCCAGGTCGGAGAATCATGGAATATCCTGAGCTGGAAGGGATCCACAAGGATCATCAAGTCCAGCTCTGGTCCTGCACAGACACCTCAACAATCCCACCCTGACCCTGAGAGCGTTGTCCAAACATTCCTGGAGCTCTGGCAGCCTTGGGGTCATGACCAAACCCTGGGGAGCCTGTTCAGTGCCCAGCCACCCTGTGGGGGAAGAACCTTTTCCTGATATCCAACCCAACCCTCCAGCCATTCCCTTAGAGGTCGGGGAAGGAAGGATCCACGCTCTGGCCTGGGGATGAGACACCTCGGCAGCTCAGCGACTCAGAACACATGGAAAACAGGTTATTAATCCTTTTGTACCCCACAATAGGTGTCGCTGCCCCCGTCCTTTCACGCCTGTCCGCTGACAACAACAAAACCCGCGAGCCTTGTTAAAGGCTCATTAAAATTCATTGGGAGCCGCCACTGCAGGCGGCTGGAATAGAGGCTGCTCAGGATGCTAAGCCAAATAATTTAAGTTATTCATGTCGGTGATCATGTAAACAAACTGTCAGACATCCAGATGCACAGAGGAATATCCATGAACTGTAACAGAGACGGGGCTTGGCAATATTCATTTACTAATCTGATTGTGTGAATAAATTAAATGACTGTGTTACAAATGTATTCCCTGGGCCCGTGTTCTGCTGGATTAAGATGGGATGATTTTGCACCTTGGGTCACTGAGCAAATAGAGATGTGTCTCCATGATCAACTGGACCAAAGCTGAGTGGACACAGCCCCTTGTTTGCAAATCTGCAGGTCAAATGTGGGGTAAAATGGTGGCAGCAGGTGTGTGCTGTGTGGAGCAGGAAAAATGCTAGGGAAACAGAGCATGAAAAAAGGAGTGGCTTTGTAGCCCTCTCCTAAGATGCTGTGAGGGCTGGAGCACCTCTGCTCTGTGAGGGGTCTGGGAAGGCTCCAGGGAGAACTGGGGACAAGGGCTTGGAGGGACAGGACAAGGGAGAATGGCTCCTCACTGCCAGAGGGCAGGGTTAGATGGGATATTGAGAGGAAATTCTTGGCTGTAAGGGTGGGGAGGCCCTGGCACAGGTTGCCCAGAGAAGCTGTGGCTGCCCCATCCCTGGAAGTGTTCCAGGCCAGGTTGGGTGGGGCATGGAGCAACCTGGGATAGTGGAATGTGTCTCTATCCATGGCAGGAAAGGAACGGAACAAGATGATCTTTCAGGTCCCTTCCAACCCAAACCAGTCTGTGAGTCTATGTAGGACCATTTTCTGTTGGAAAACACATATCCTTGATTTCAGGGCAGAGGCTCCATGCTGTGCAGCAGTTTTGATCTGCCAAGCACAGGCCCACAATGGCCAGTGGTTCCTCACGGCACCGCTGTGATGGAAGAACATCCCCTCCCAGAGCCAGCTGTAGCTGGGAGACTCCATGTGACAGAGCCTTTATCCCATTCCCTGGCAATCTGTTACAGAGATTCGTTACCTCCTGTTAAAAATGTACATCTTATTTCCAGTTGGAATTTTTCAGACTTGAGCTCCCAGCCGTTGGGTATCATTATGCACTGTTTTCATTAGATCAAAAAAAGTCTCCAGCACATACCTCTTCCCCCTGGGAACGGCACAGTGGGATTGCATTGCCTCTGCATTGTTTGATGGTGTGTGTATTAAACTTTCTGGCTTTGTCTGGATTTTCAGACAGTTCTTTTTTAGGAGCCCCATTTGGATAAGATCAGGGAAACTGCCACGCTGTTCAGCCCGTGGTTCATGTGGTTCATGTCTCCAGCTATGGGCTTATGGTCACAGAATCCCAAAACAGTTTGGGTTGGGAGAGACCATAAAGTCCATCTTATTCCACCCTACTGCTGTGGGCAGGAACACCTCCCACTGTCCCAGGTGGCTCCAACCTGGCCTTGGACACTTCCAGGGATGGGGCAGCCACAGCTTCTCTGGGCAACCTGTGCCAGGGCCTCCCCACCCTCACAGCCAAGAATTCCTTCCCAGTATCCCATCTAACCTCTCTCTCAGATTGAAGCTGTTGAACCCCCTGGCAGTTTGAAGTGATTCCCCCTTGTCCTTTGTCCTGTCACTCCAGGCCCTTGTAAATAGTCTCTCTCCATCTTTCTTGTATTTCCTTCAGGTTCTGAAATGCCACTATTGGGCCACCCTGAAGCTTCTGTTGTCCAAGCTGAACATTCCCAATTCTCCCAACCTTTCCTCATAAGAGAGATGCTCCATCCCTCTAATCAAGATGATCTTGTCACAGCAGGACATTAAGTATGAGTCATTCTCTGGATATTCTCCCAGCACCTCACCTCTAAGTGGCTTGTCTGTTTGCACAATCTCCAGAAGTTTCCCTTCCCTACTCTGTCTCCTCAGCTTTTGGCATTCCCAAAGACCTTCCTCAAGGATGATGCAAGACAATCCACACGTCACGCTGTGTCCTGAGCTCACTGCTCCAGCAGTGGCTGGGAGCCCAGATTTCTTGAAAGACTTCTGGAATCACTGCATTGCCTCTTGGCAGCTTGAATCCAGCCCTGCTTCCCAATCCCATCTGCCTGGAGGCAGGGAGGCAGGAGCATGGATGAGCCCGTCTGCCCATTCTTGCTGTAAAGGAATGTGGAGGAGGCTCTTGCAGCCCCAGTCATAGGGACACAGTCCTGTATCTCCAGGTTGCTCCTGCCCAGCGTCAAAAATGGGTTTGGACAGCCCCAAACTCCATCTAAACCACTAAAATCTCCCAGGCAGCACTTTTCTAGAGCTGGCTGTGCTTTCCACTGGTGTTGCTTTCACAGGAGTGAGCTCTGGCTCTGCACCAGCTCCACAGGGACACAATCCTTTGCAGCACTGGGTTGGAGATGAATAAATTGTCTGTCTGCTCCAGTGCCAAAGGGTTTGGGAAGCTCCTGCCAGCTGGGTATGTGTGGGGTTTCTGCTCTGCTCGCTGGCCTCCACTCATAAGGATGCATGGGGAGAAGAACAGTGATCCCAGAGCTGAGACTGGGGACCCGGCTTTGCCAGCACTGAGCTCCTTATTTCCTTCCTGGGATCTGCTCTGAGTTGGAAAAGCTCTCTGATATCATCAAGTCCAACTGTTCCCTCAGCACTGCCAGGGCCACCACTAACCCACGTTCCCAAGTGCCACATCCACATGGCTTTTAAAACCCTTCAGGAACAGGGACTCCACCACTGCCCTGAGCAGCCTGTTCCAGTGTCTTACCAATGTCTGTTGGTGAAGAACTTTTTCCTAGTATCAGTAATTTAGTGACTTGAATAAAACAATTTAGATTAGTTGTATTTCATCTGTCCCCAACCCAATCAGGCATCTTGGTCTCCAGTGGTGTTTTGTCTTCACGTGGCATAAGAAAGCATTGTGCTGAAAGGATTTTGGTCACAGACAACCTGAAAAGCAACCTGCAAATTGCAGCTGTATTTTCCTTTTCACTGGGGCTTGTGATTTTTATTCTCTGAGTTTTTTTATAGCCTGACATTTTCCTATGTGACTAAAGAACCTTAAAAACAAAAGGGGGAGGAGATGGCACAGGCAGAGATGTGTTGTTGATCAAACCATGATGCCAAGGCTGTGCTGAAACCCCAGCTGGAATTGTGGGTGTTCTAAGGGCATCCAACAATTTTCTTTACCTCTTTTCCACCAGGTCAGGACCAGATTTCAACACTAGACCAGTCCACGTCTCCAAAATCAGGAAGCTCTGTGGAGACCTCAGAGAGAGCTTGGGTCTCATCCCACCTCTGCTGCTGACAATCTTTGGTACCAGTCCTTCCCCTGCTCCTTTTCCCAGTGTCCATCCTGTAGACTGGAGACCTCTGCACTCCCAACATTGGGCACAGCCAGCTCTTCGCCAAGCAGCTCTCCAACCACAGACTTTGAATTGTCCATCAGTCAGCCTGTACAGGGAAGGCATGCTGTGCTTGGGAATGCCACCACAGCTGGGACACATTCCTGGGAATTCCTCCATCCTCTGCCTATTTTTTGTAGCACAGCCAGGAGGGTTTGGAGCCACAGGGCCACCCTGACCTCACACACACCAGTCTTTGCTCTCCTGACATGTCTCCACACCACAGAGACACAGAGGTGGGATCCATCATCAAGACCTGCTATACACTGCCTTTGTCTCGTCCCAAAAGCACAAGGACAATCAGCATAATTACTTTGTTTACAGTGGAAATCCAATTACTGCAGGAAGTGTTTCATTAAGGTGGATTTTCTCTGTGGTTGCCACGTGTGGGAACCCTGTGCACAGAAAAATGGGATCGCTGACCCTGTGCCAGCACAGGGCACCAGCAACATGTGCCTGGGAATGTGTGCTGGTGACAAGGTGTGCAAAGCAAGTTGTCACACCTCAGCCACACACTGGGCTCTCAGCTCTTCCATGAACTGTGCCATTCCCACAGCCATGTCCCAGATGTCTCCTCTCCCTTTCTCATTCCAGTGATCTCTATTTTCAATCCATCTGTCAGTTTGAAGCCATTCCCCCTTGTCCTGTCCCTCCAGGCCCTTGTCCAAAGTCCCTCTCCAGCTTTTTTGGAGCCCTTTTAGGCACTGGAAGGGGTTCTAAGGTCATGGAATCATAGAATGGTTTGAGTTGGAAAGGATCTCAAAGACCATCTAGTTCCAAACACATTTCCATGGGGGTCACTATCCGAAGTTGCTCCAAGACCCATCCAACTGGGCCTTGGACACTTCCAGGGATGGGGCAGCCACAGCTTCTCTGGGCAACCTGTGCCAGGGCCTCCCCACTCTCACAGCCAATATTTCCTTCCCAATATTCCATCTAATCCTCTGCCAGTGGGAAGCCATTCCCCCTTGTCCTGTCCCTCTAGGCCCTTGTCCCAAGTCCCTCTCCAGCTCTCCTGGAGCCCATTTAGGCACTCAAAGGGGCTCCAAGATCTCACTGTATCCTTCCCTTCTCCAGGTGAACACTCCCAGCTCTCCCAGCCTGACCCAAGAGCAGAGGGGCTCCAGCCCCCAAGGGCATCTGCATCGCCTAACTTGTGGTTTTGTTCTCTAGGAAAACATCCTTAAACTATTCCCCTTTTTTATGCACATTAGCTGAGAGTTTGCTGCCAGCTCATACCTATTGAAGGCTGGGTTGGATGGGGCTTGGAGCAACCGGGGTAGTGGAAGGTGTCATTTCCCATGGCAGGGGATTGGAACGAGATGATTTTTCAAGTCCCTTCCAACCCAAACCACTCTGGGATTCCATGATTCTGTAATCCTGTTATGGACTTGATGAAATTGGCCCTTTTAAAGTGTTCAGGAGTTACTGAACTGCACCAAATTTCTGCTGAAACACAACAAGCACTGTCTGAATAAGACTTGGAAATGATTAAACCTGACTTCTGCACCCGACAGACAGGAGAGTGGGAGATGATGCTGCAGGAGATACGTCTGTGCAGGAGGTGCTTCCAGGGGGTAGTGGATTCCTGAGACTGCTCAGGCACAAGCAGTTGTGATTGATTTTGCTAAAGAGCAGAGTTCAGCTGCATGGAAGTGACAGATCCCCTCCCCTCTATTCCTGCATTGCATTTTGGTACCAAGAAAATGAATTATTTTATGCTGGGGAGTATTTTATTGCCTGTTTGTTTTCTTGTCTGAAGGTTCAGTTTGATTCTAACAGCACAAGAGGCTGATGTTGACAGGAGGAAAAGCAAAAATAAATGAAAATGAGAGGCAAGTCTGAGCAAGAGGAAAAGCTGCTTCTTTATAGACTCATTTTATCAAAATTCCTCTGGTTGCTTCAGTCTCTGATTTAAATGTTTGATAGACACCCCGGAGTCCCATTTTTTTCCTGTTTGATATTTGACCTTCAGACTCTCCCCCCATCACTTTTTCAGCACAGGAAGGATGTGGACCTGTTGGAGTGGGTCTAGAGGAGGCCATGGAGATGCTCCAAGGGCTGGAGCCCCTCTGCTCTGGAGCCAGGCTGGGAGAGGTGGGGGTGTTCACCTGGAGAAGAGATGGATCCAGGGAGACCTTGGAGCCTCTTCCAGAGCCTAAAGGGGCTCCAGGAGAGCTGGAGAGGGACTGGGGACAAGAGATAGAGGGACAGGACAAGTGGAAATGGCTTCACACTGACAGAGGGCAGGGTTAGATGGGATATTGGGAAGGAATTATTGCCTGTGTTGGTGGTGAAGCCCTGACCCATGTTTCCTAGAGAAGCTGTGGCTGCCCCATCCCTGGAAGTGTTCCAGGCCATGTTGGACAAGGATTGGAGCAACCTGGGATAGTGGAAGTTGTCCCTATCCATGACAGGGGGGTTGAACAAGAGAACTTTTAAAGGTCCTTTCCAAGCCAAAACAGTGTGTGACTCATCTAGCAAGATATCCCTATGCTTTTCCTTTAAATGTCAAATACTCCCTCACTTTTCAAATCAATTCTGCAGCAGAGATGGGATTGTTACCTGCAGGTCAGCAGGTCCAGGCTGGAGCAGACACCTAGGAGAGAAGTTTCTCCATTAAGCATCATTCTTGTGAAGGTTTCTCAATGACATTTCAAGGCAGAGGCAGGCAGGGATCTGTGGGTGAAGGAACATTTTGCATAAACCCACACAGCAGTTCCAGCGTGGGCAGGTCGTACAGGGCTCTTCACAGCAGGAATGTGGATAAATGTGCCAGAGAGAACTCCCTCTGAGGAACAGGGGACAGAGCTCTTATTACTGAATCACTGACTCAATTATCCCTTGAAAACATATTAAAGTGACTCTGTTTTTATTGCAAAGTGGTGAATAAATTCATATTTTGTTAGTGAAAATAGGCTGCCATTTGAATTTACAGAGAACAGAAAGAACAACCAGCTCTTGCTCTGCAGGTGGTTCAGAGCAACCCCTTGAACCCTCAGTGACAGCAGTGGAGGAAGGTACAGTGTGACAAAAACACTCCCTTGAGAGGGACCCAGGACATCCATCCTTCCCATAGTCTGTCCCTCACAGTCCCTGGGGACTGGGACAGCAATTCCTGCAGTGCACAATAAAATACTGGTTACAAAAATAGCACGAGAAGTTTTTAGAAGAATTTACAAGCCGTTTGTTAGAACAAGGGTGGCCAATGCACACTCACTGCATAAAGGCAAAATCACATGGTTATGAGGAGCAAATGTAAAGTACAGAGTGAGATCCAAACTCTTGCAGTCTCAGGCAGTTCTGATCTGAAACTTGCAAAATTCCTGCCATCCTAATCCCAGCCCAGTGGAGCAAATGCCCATCAGAGGGTCTTTCCAGAGAGAGAAATAGGGAATAAATGTTAAAAACCTGATGTGCTGCTGATCCTTTTGTGAGTCTGACTCAGAGCCCACCGGTGTCAATCAGCAGACATTTGGTTAGATATGATGGTTCCTTCTGGAAGAACAGTTCTGTTCTGTTGCTGCTCTTCTCTTTTTGCTGGAAAATAGGAAAGTCACAAGGAGGAATGTTCCCTTGTGCTCAAAGAGGATGGTTTTGGAAGTGCTGTCTGCCTTGCCAGGCTCACCAGGGTCAGGAGTCTGGTTCTCTGTCTCGTTAGATGCTCTTGATGCTGTTTCTGTGCTGCTCTGCTCGAGTCTTTGAAGCTGAGCACTCCACTTGAGATGTCTTGCTTAAAGAAAAAATACCAGCTTGATATAAAACCCTTTTCCCAATTAAGCAGCAGCGGGATTTCTGCCAACAGCAGCCTCTTTCTGAGGGCAGAAACACTTCCAGGGAGCTGTTTGTGGCTCTGCCTGGTGCAGTGGGTTTGGTCTCAACAGCCAGGATATGACTAGAAAGAGGTTGGAATCAATGCCCACACAGGGCAAGGGTGAAACAGATGAAATAAGGATGTTAGAAAAAGGAGGAGTGAGTTGATCCCCCATGAAGAACACCTGGATGCCTGGGGATACACAGAAAATCCCCCTCTCTCCTCATGACCCTCCTGACCTCAATATCCAGCAAGATAATCTAATCTAATCTGATCTAATAATCCAACATAATCTTCCAGAAGGTCATGACCTGCATCTCACCAGCTTTATCTGACAGCAGTGAAGTAAAGGGCCTGCTGCAGATTAAGTTTTCTGAGAGAATTATTTTTGGCTTCAAAAGCAACATCACTTCCACACAGGCTTCCCAGAAAAATTTCTCCAGCCTCAGAGACTGCAGGGAACACACAGGTTTGATCTTTACAGCCTGCACAAGGCTGGAGACTGGGAATACATTCACATGGAGCTCTGCTCAAAATAAACACTTTGTGGTTCTTGTTACCTGGTTCCAGCTTCTCAGCTTATACAGGATTCCTTTTCCATGGAGACAGGGAAAATGCAAGGTGTGCTGCCATCTCCCCTGCCTCATGAATTTTTCAGGCTCGAAATTGGGCCTGAAATGGAATGTTTTTATGGACTGAGAATAATGAGTTAAATATGGCCTATTTTTCACCTGGCTTGAAGGAGCCCTGTGCACGTAGTGTCTGCTGGAGCTCCTAAATCAGTACAAAAATACCTGCCCAGACCTTCCTCCTGCAAAAAAGTGACATTTTACAAGACACCAGTTTTAATATCATTTTCCCCTTCTATGTCTTTGGACACCCTCAGGCACATTCCTGTGCTGGCCTCGGGGCAACAGGTTTCTTGTCACTAAAACACACCAGATGGGTTTCAATCAGCACGTTTGCTGCCTCCTGGAACCAAAAGCAACTTTCAGGTTGGTGCAAAGGGATGGAAAACCAGCAGGTCAGAGTAAATCTAGAGTACATAAGTATTTGGGGGGCAGGAGATGTTCATTTTGTGCCTGGCTCTGCAGCTGGGTGTGCAAGAGCACACACATGTGCTTTACTCTCGGGTTTGTGCATATTTTGCACCAAAGTGCTGGCAGCAGACCAAGTGCCAACACCTACATTTCTGGGTGCCCAGCATTTCCCACTGCAAGCCCCTGCTTTCAAAGTCTCTTCTCATCTTCCCAAGCTGAAATCTCGCCTGCTGACGTATTCCAGGCTGCCTCAGAACAAATATTCTGGAAGGTTTCTGCCAAAATCAGTTGGAGACTGGAGCCAGGGAAAAGAGGAGCCTTGTCTCATGCAATCTAATTTTCCTCCATATTTTTCTGAGGTTGTCTCATTCTTCTCTGATTTTGATCAGGGACTGGAAATTTGGTGCTTTGGCTCTTGCCTTTTTCAAATCCTGTGGCTGCACAAAGCTCCTGTGGAGCAGGTGGGATGGCGGGAGAAGCAGGATCATGACCCTGGGATCTGAACAGTGGCCTGAAAATTAACTGGCTTCTTCAATGAAAGCAGCTCGTGCCTCTGATGGGGCAGAAATGCTCTTTGTGAAGAACAGCCCCTGGGAAAATGAGTCATCTCAACAGAGGAAGGGGCTGAAGAGGGGAATATCGAATTCCCTTGGTAGGAGAACCCTCCTGTTCAAGGAGTCAGGCAGAGATGTCAAGGAAAATAAGGACAATCCCTTGCTCATGATTCTTAAAGTGTGATACATGTGCTGTGAGGGCAGAGCCAGAGGATGGCAGGGTGTGGGAGAGAGCAGGTAGGACAGGAATCAGGAGATGGGATGGGGTCAAGAGAAGGAAGGTCTGGAGAGAGAGGAGAGCAGAGGAACAGCTCCTGGCACAGGGTCAGTTATCAGCTGCTCTTCCCTAAAGTGTCAAACATGGAATAAGAAGAAATGAAGATTTGAGGAGTGTTAGAAAAGAGAGAAGAGGGGTTTGTGGAGGTGAAGCAACGAGAGCTGCCCTGATTCCACTGACAGGATGGGACCTTTGACACTTCTCCCCACATGTGTGTCCTGATCCCAAACCAAATCCCACCTGGACACCCCCAGAGATGTCCCCAGTCCAAAGAGGCAAAGCAGAAGAGAAAGGTGCAACTAACTTGGATGAGCTTGCAAGAGAATGAGGGATGACTCCTCGAGGAAGCAGAATCTCTTTGAGGCAGCATTAGATATGGAAAAAGAGACAAAAACTATTCTGGAACAGCGCACAAAAGAATTAAAGCAAATGAACAAGACAATATTAATTGTCTGCAACACAATCGGTTTGACTCCTGGTTTATAAAGATCTCTCTCTGCTTTAGTTCCCATGGTAACTATTGCGCAAAAACACCCTTTTCCTAATCAGCTCCACAGAGTTTCGAGCAATTTTGTAGTCCAATCAAATGTAAGGGAGAGAACTCGTTTGTGCCTGGAGAAAACTGGTACCTAACGAGCACCTTGTGATGGGGAGAGGCCAAATTCACAATTACAACCCGGAGACACACTTAATTACTGAATAATTAGCAGTTACTGGAGTTCCTTAGCACCGGGAGGAAAGGCTGATGGATTGTGAGAAGGGCTGTTGTAATTCCCAGGCTTTCCAAGTGGTTTTCCAAAGCGGGAAGCAGCAGTGCTGCACACAGCAGTTTCTCCAGCTGATGCAAAGTGCGGTCGGGCACGGATTGTGTAACAGCAGAGGCTGAGCATGGGAAAGCCTCTGCTCACACTGAAGCTCCCCAAAACCTGAAACCCTTAACACAGAGTCTTCTGGACCCTGGGAGGCTTTGCTGGGGCAGCTCAGGTGCTGGGGAGAAGAAGGAGTGGGCTGTTGGATGGGAATTTGCTTTCCAGTGGGGCTTCTCTGAGCAGGACAGGGAGTTCTACTAATCCTGCCCAACCATGTGCAGTGGGAAAGTCATGTTTACATGGACCAAGAACAATTTGGCTTGTGGGAAGTTAGTGGCACCTCTTTGGCCTTCAGTTCAGGCAGGTAGGGTTGAATTATTTCCCATGAAATAGAGGATTTTTTCTGTAGGAGGAAGAATTGATGCCTGGATTGTCTTGCTGGAATGAAATCCTGAGCTACAGAAAAATAATTACCTCTTGAATTTTCTTCCTCTTACACTGAATCCCAGGAAACTGCTCTGCGTGGAATCCTAAATACCAGCTTTCCCAAAAGGATAAAGCCAGGAAACAGCCTGGCATTAGTGCTCACTCTAACTCAACAACTCATGAAATCCATAGACACTTGGTATTTTTATAACCCCAACCTTGATCAAATTGTGGTTGTGCATTGCTGGGAAGGACTAAACTGATCACAAAGACCCCTTTAGGAAATCCCTTAGGAAAACAACCTCAAAAATTTAAGCAGCATCAGTTTTTCTTCCTGCAGCAGCACAAAATTCAACCTGCCTGGGATTTTTTGGGACATCCTGACTTCACCTTGGGTTTTAGGACAAATGACTTCATGTCTCCTGCTTCATATGATCCCACTCAGGAAAGCTCTCTGCATAATCTCTTGGCATTTCATAAATGCAGAAGCTGCAAATGAGGTCAGAGTCTGATGCTGTACCTCATCCAGGCACTGCAGAGCTTGGAATAATTACCTGGCCAGGCCTCTGCTCTCCTCAAGTGGTCCTTCCAAAGGTCAGACACTGCTGCCCATACTCTGGTTCAGTGTTGAGCTCATCCTCAGGACATGTCAGAGTACTTAAAAAAGAAGGGGAAAAAAGATAAAACATGTGAAAATAGAGCTGCTTCAATTTGTTCACATTTCAAATAAAAATGAATCAACGTTCTACTAAAACCCCACAAACCAGTGGGTCAATTGGTGTGTGTTTTTTAAATGTTTTTGACAATTTTGGATTGGATTTTGTAGAATTTTTTCATGTCTGTGGCTCTAATTTTCGAGAAAATGAGACATTCAAGCATTTTAGGTGTTATTTTGTTCTTTGGTTTGTTTTTTCTTACTTTCAGCTCAAAAGAAAACAAAGCCCAAAGGAAGATGAATCTTTCAACTCCCACTCCTACCTGTGGGATCTGATTTTCTGAGGTGCAGATGTCATCAAGAAAAGAATGATTTCTTGGTTACACAGTTTTTTTGCTTCATCATCCTTCATCCTGTATCAAAACCCAACAGCTGTGTGGACAGGAGAATATATCATAGGATGGTTTGGGTTGGAAGGGACCTCAAAGACCATCTTGTTCCTGCCATGGGCAGGGTCACCTTCCACTAGACCAAGTTAAGATACTCATAATTTTCCCTCTGCCAAACAGTTATCTGGGCTTGTGCTTCATCCTCTTCCTGTGCTCACTCTAAATGGACAATTCACAAAACTTAAAGACAGTTGGTACTTTTGTAACCCCAGCCTTAACCAAGTTGTGGTTGTGTGTTGGTGGGAAGGACTAAACCGGCCACCAAGCCCCTTTTACCTTAGAAAAACAACCTAAAACACGAGTAATTGGACAAGGAAAAAGCTCTCCACTGCTTGAAAGATGGCAGGGTGTCCCCAGCAGGAAATCCAGGACATTTCTAATGGAAAAGGATTTTTTTCCCTCACTCTTTCCCTTTTAGAAGCAGCCTCAACTCTGCCTCTGTGTGGCTGCGCTGAAAAAGAACATGGATTAAAAAAAAAAAAAAGGAAGTGTCTTTATTTCTTAATGGTACTTAGTTATTAAATCTCTTTATTCTGCTTTGAATCCTGAAAGACGAGGCAGATATTTCTCCAGGAATCTTGGGAGGGCTGAGGGGAATAGGAAAAATACATAAAAGATACAGTTGAAGCTTTTTTGTTCTCAAAACTTTACAAAGAAACACAGCAATGTCAATGTAACATTAATAACGGAGATAAAAAGTAATTCAGAGCAGTCATGACACTTAAAATAATTCCTGGAATCATGCAGAAGAGATATGAAGTCATAATTTTCAGGGTCTTTCAAGCTGATCCCATAGGGAGCTTGGTGAGCCTTTGAAGAAATCTTTTATTTATGGTGGTAAATTTATTTCCACATGGCAACACAACATATTTTTATGCACTAACTCTCAAATTATCAGGATGTGCTGGTAATCACAGAATTGTTTAGGTTGGAAAAGACCTTTAGGATCACTGAGTCCAATTGTTAACCAGAGATAGCTCTGCATCTCATCTCGTTACTGATGCTGAATGGAATATTTTGGGATTATCAATAGCAAATTTCAAAAGTTCAGTTATGAATAAAATGAGACAGCAGAGGGCTGCAAGTAGTGATTTGTTACTGAGCATTGAATTGATGGATAACAAGACTCATAGAATCCTTAATAATGCCTTAGTGTTCTCCTACAGAAGGGAACATACACGTTGTACTATAGGAAAGTTGCCAAATTAAAATAAAATAAATAAAATAAAAATGTATTCTTTTTCCTGCACTACTCAATGGCTGCTGCAGACCTTTGCCAAGGCTCTGGATGGTGGGATATGAAATGATGGTAAATGGGCAGGGAAAGGAGCTATCCAGGCAGGAAAGTGAAGGTGATATTATCACAACTGCTCCTGAGCAGGAGCTGGAGAAAGATTTGTGGTAGAGAAAGTTTGTGCATATGGGAAAAGAGGTACCTTCCCTGGAAAAGATTAAGGTGCTGAAAGATGGGAGTGAGGTGATGTGGGATTTGTCTGCTTGTTCCCAGTGTTCTTCTCCCTGACTTTTGCTTGAGAATTAAGGACTCAAGTGCTGTTACTTTCTGCCATAAGTAGTTAAAAATCATGAAATCATGGAATGGTTTGGGTTGGAAAGGACTTAGAGACCATCTTGTCCCACTCCCTGCCATGGACAGGGACACCATCCACTATCCCAGGTTGCTCCAAGCTCCATCCAGCCTGGTCTGGAACACTTCCAGGGATGGGACAGCCACAGCTTTTCTAGACAGCAGCAGCAGGAACCTGTGGCTGTTCCCCATGACCCTGAGGTGATTCAGGGAGTGGGATTTTCCTCAGAGAGGAATCCCCTTGGCTGCCTGGCTGTGGCATTCCCAGGCACATCAACAGGCTGGGCAGAGAAAGGATTAAGAGCAGTCCTCTGGAAAAGAACTTTGGGGTGATGGTTGATGAAAAACTCAACATGAGCCAGCGGCGTGCACTCATAGCCTGGAAAGCCAACAGGATCCTGGGCTCCATCCAAAGGAGTGTGACCAGAAGTTTAAAAGAGGGGATTCTTCTCCTCTACTCTGCTCTGGTGAGACTCCACCTGGAATGGTGTGTATGGTTCTGGCGTCCCCAGCACCAGAAGGACATGGAATTGTTGGAGCAAGTCCAGAGGAGGCCAGAAAGTTGTAAGAGGACTGGAGCACCTCTGCTATGGAGAGCTGGGGGTGCTCAGCCTGGAGGGGAAAAGGTTGTGTGGAGACCTCACAGCAACTTTCCAATATCTGAAGGGGGCTCCAGGGAAGCCAGAGAGGGATTATTTATCAGAAACTGTAGTGATAGTGATTTTCCATCAGAAAGAGTGTGGCCAGCAGGACCAGGGATGTGATTCTTCTGTACCTGGCACTGGTGAGGCCACAGCTCCAGTCCTGTGCCCCTCACTTCAGGAAGGACATGGAGGGGCTGGAGCATGTCCAGGGAAGGGAATGGAGCCGGGGAAGGGGCTGGAGCACCATGTGAAATGTAATGCTGAGAGAATTTTGCTTTCGCTAATGAATAGAACCCATATTGTGAGCAGTTTTAGAGTTATGCTTTGATTAAATTAATAGGATTCATATTATAGTGTTTAGATATGTTAGTAGTGTAATGTAAGAGATGGTGAGCTCTAATGAGCCCCTCCTGCTGAAGGCCATTAGAACAAGGACACATTGTTCACTCCCTGAAACTTTGAAGGAACACAGACACCTTTCTGCAGTAAATCTCTCC
The DNA here is from genome assembly GCA_013399895.1 of Serilophus lunatus. Lineage (NCBI taxonomy): Eukaryota > Metazoa > Chordata > Aves > Passeriformes > Eurylaimidae > Serilophus > Serilophus lunatus. The sequence continues at coordinate 3,142,714 of VXBA01000471.1, read as the reverse complement.
AGGATCTCCTGGGTTGGCCATCAATTGGTCCACCAGAAGGTAACGCCACCTTCAGAGCCAGTCAAGGAAGGCTCATGCCAGTTTTTCCAGGAGAGTTGAAAAGTTCAAAATGAGGAAGAGTGTTCTGCTTCAGTCTCAAGACCCTCAAAAAGCAATAAAATCCCCTCCAGACCCAAATTCCCGAGGGGGGGAGAAAGGGGATGTACCTATGGAAATAATTTCCCTCCTACCTCAAAGAAATTGTAATAATCCCACCCGCTTTTGTGCCAATTTTGTTATAAAAACCTGACCTGTCTGAGGACCCTTTGTGCCTCTGACTTGAAAACCAACCAAGTCATGCACCCAGCGCTGGTTGCCTTTGTTTTATAATAAATTGCTTTTGAAAATTAAAATAATTGTGGGCCGGTTTCTCACAACCAGGAGATGCTGAGGGAGCTGAGGGGGCTCATCCTGGAGCAAAGGAGGCTCAGGGAGCCCCTGGAATTCTCTGCAATCCCTGCCAGGAGGGGGGAGCCGGGGGGGGTCGGGCTCTGCTCCCAGGGAACAAGGGCCAGGAGGAGAGGGAACGGCCTCAGGCTGGGCCAGGGCAGGGGCAGGGGGGACATCAGGAAGAATTTCTTCACAGAGATGGTGAATAGACGCTGGAATGAACTGCCCAGGGCTGTCTGGAGTGCCCATCCCTGGAGGTGTCCGAGGGAGGACTGGCCGCGTCCCTCAGCGCTCTGGGCTGGGGGACAAGGTGGGGATCGGGCACAGCTCGGACTCGATGATCCCAGAGGCCTTCTTCCAAACTAGTGGATTCTACCATTCTGTGATTCCGTGACAAGGAGTAAACGGGCACGATTCGGAAGAGGGGAAATTCA
>VXBA01000471.1:3078141-3141494 GCA_013399895.1 Serilophus lunatus | reverse complement strand
ATGGCGCCGCTGGGGCGGCCGCGGGCCCCGCTGTGGGCCCCGCTGTGGGCGCCGCTGTGCCTGGCCCTGGCCACCGCCCCCACCCCCGCCCGGGCTAAACCCAGCGACGTGAAGGTGCTGTCGGACGGCATGTGGCGGGATCTGCTGGAGGGCNAAGCATGTTCTTAGGCACTTGACAGAGTATGTGCAAACTTTTGTGAGATAATTCCTTCTAGCAACTGCTTTGCAGTATTCAACTGTAGAGGAATAAAGGAATTGCCAAAAGAAGCTATGAAAAAGTCAAGAGAGAGAGTGTGTGGGTGTGTGTGGGGGTGTGTGTGTGAGGGGGAAATCTGTGGTGACGGGGGGGGGTTGTGCCGCCCCCGCAGCTACGCCCCGTGGTGTCCCGCCTGCGAGAACCTGCAGCCGGAGTGGGAGAAGTTCGCCGGCCACGGAGAGGACCTGGGAGTGACCGTGGCCAAAGTGGATGTCACGGAGCAGCCGGGTGAGAGGGGCCGGAGGGACACCCTGGGCCTTCCCCCGGGGATTCGGGGTCCTGAGGGGTCAGCGGGGGTTTCGGCGCCGACAGTTGTGCTCCTGGGGAATAATCAGAATTGGTAGGGAAGGATAAAAGGCTTTTTTTTTTGTTTTATCGCTGCCAAAGGCGGGTTGGGGTGTGATGAAACGCTCTGGTGTTGCTTAATAGAGTCATAGAAGGGTTTGGGTTGGAAGGGACCTTAAAGATCATTTCTTTCCACCCCCTGCCCTGGGCAGGGACACCTCCCACTGTCCCAGGGATCCCAACCTGCCCTTGGACACTCCCAGGGATCCAGGGGCAGCCACAGCTTCTCTGGGAAATCCATCCCAGGGCCTCCCCACCCTCACAGCCAAGGATTCCTTCCCCATATCCTAAATTTCCCCTCTTTAAATTACTCCTTGTCACAGAATCACAGAATGGTAGAATCAATTAGTTTGGAAAAAGACCCGTGGGATCACCAGCCTGTGGCTGATCCCCACCTTGGGAAGGGAGAGTGTCTCTCTCTGAAGAGCTACAGCCAAAATAGTCAAACAGAGCAGTTATCCCAGTTTTCCCCCATGGAAAAACTTCCATGCTCTTTGTCCAGGGACTTGTCTCTTAGCCTGTGTTACTCCTTTGATAGAAGGCTGTGTTTGATTGCAGTGGAAGGTTGTTCCCTGGGGGTGCCTCTGTATTTTGGTGTATAACAACCTTTCCTGCCTTTTCTGACACAAGTCCTCTGTTTTTCTCAAAATAACTGGGTTTTTTTGCAGCCTTAAGTGGCCGTTTTGTCATCACAGCTCTCCCCACCATCTACCAGTAAGTATCCAATGCAAGGGAATTTTGGGGAGGAGGTTGAACATTTTTTTCCTTTTTTGGGGGACAAATCAATGAGATTTATAATACTTTTTAAGAATGAGAGTTACTTTTCACTGACTCAGCCACTGTCTTACCCTCTGTGACCTTAAGGTGCTGCCAGACTATTTCTTTTCCTTTCCCTTCAGGCCTTATTTATTCTGTCTTTTTATGGCTGTTTCTGTTTTGCAATCATTTCTCTGTAGGTTGATCTGCTGTGTGGCAAGGGCTTTAGGAAGATCATTATCTTTTTTTTTAATGGAATCACAGCCTAAAGCCAGCCAAGATATTTGTGGAGTCAATATTCTGGAAATAACCTGTGATTGAGGTGTTTGGAAAACATTTTAGAGCCACTGTCATCTAAAAGAAATTAAATCTAAGTCAATAAAAAAATTATAAAACCAGGCAAAGTGATGAGGGGGAATTTGTTGGGTAGAAGCAAATGCTGCACTTGGTGCTTGGACCATGAGAAATAAAGGATTTTATTATGGTTGTTTTACAGCTGTAAAGATGGAGAGTTCAGGAGATACCAGGGTGCAAGAACTAAAGCTGCTTTCATTAATTTCATCAGTGACAAGGAATGGAAATCTATTGAACCAGTTTCCTCCTGGTTTGGTCCTTCCTCTTTCCTGTAAGTTTTGGGTTTGTTTTTGTAATAATTTGTTGTCAGACGGGCTGGGCCAGGTCCTGAGGTGAGTCACACTGTGCTGGTGTGTGAACGTGGTGGGAGGGGTGTCACCATGGCAGAGGTGTCCCTGAGCATTGTCACCATGGCAGAGGTGTCACCTGAGCATTGTCACCATGGCAGAGATGTCACCTGAGCATTGTCACCATGGCAGAGATGTCATCTGAGCATTATCACCATGGCAGAGATGTCCTCAGCATTGTCATCATAGGAGACATGTCCCCAGCATTGTCACCATGGCAGTGATGTCCCCAGCATTGCCATCATAGGAGACATGTCCCCAGCATTGTCACCATGGCAGTGATGTCCCCAGCATTGCCACCATGGCAGAGATGTCCCCAGCATTACCACCATGGCAGAGGTGTCTCCTGAGAATTGTCACCATGGCAGAGATGTTCCCAGCATTGTCACCATGGCAGAGATGTCCCCAGCATTACCACCATGGCAGAGGTGTCACCTGAGAATTGTCACCATGGCAGAGATGTCCCCAGCATTACCACCATGGCAGAGGTGTCACCTGAGAATTGTCACCATGGCAGAGATGTCACTTGAGCATTGCCACCAGGCAGAGATCTCACCTAAGCATTGCCATCATGGCAGAGATGTCCCCAATATTGTCACCATGGCAGAGATGTCACCTGAGCATTGTGACCATGGCAGAGATGTCCCCAGCATTGTCATCATAGGAGACATGTCCCCAACATTGCCACCCTGGCAGAGATGTCCCCAGCATTGTCATCATGACACAGATGTCCCCTGAGCATTGTCACCATGGCAGAGTAAAGAGTGGTTTCTTTGTTTTTCTTCTGTTGATTCTCAGTTTATGAAGTGTCTGAAAATTTAGAGTTTTAGAAAGCTCAGCATTGTTACTTTGCTGTTTGAATCTTCCAGCTGTGTGGTTGTTCTCTCCCAAAGTGTTATCCCCCACCAAGGAATGTGTGAAATGGATTATTAATTTAGGATTAACAAGTTTTCTATTATTTTCTGTATCTGAAGATCTCTCAGTTCTTACAACCTGATTTGTTTTTAACAGCTTAATTTTTTGTTTTAATGAAATCTGATGTTTCATTCCTAATACCTTGAATAGAATTCCAGCTGACTCCTCACACTGTTGATCCAAATAGAACATAAAATTACCTGGTAATTCATGTGTCAGCAGATCCAAGTTGAAGAAGTTTGGGAATTTGTAGCTGCCCATATGTGGAACATCATCCAAACTGATACCACAAGTAGCTTCATGTGGAGTGTATTGAAGTAAAGACAAAACAGAAAATAAAAATCCAAGTGGTTAGAAAAGAAACCAGACAAGAGGAGGAAGTTCAGTGTGGGACTGAGTAATGACCAGTCAGGGAAGTCAGAATGTGCAGGTTTAAACCTGACTTAAGGATGTTCTCAGTTTCTTTTCTCTGCTTTGTTCCAGGATGAGCAGCACCTCAGCTTTGTTCCAGCTGTCCATGTGGATCAGGGTGTGTGCTTCCATCCCTGCCCCATTTTATTTCAACAGACACGATGCTCAGCTGTTCTTGTAATGATTCTCTTGTCTTTTATTCCAGCATCTCCATGATTATTTCACAGAAAATCTTGGAATACCAGTCTGGGGCTCCTATGCTATTTTTGGGTTGGTGACTCTGTTCTCAGGACTGATACTGGGACTTGTAAGTGAAGCATTTGGGACAGGCTGTGACTGACTGCTGTGTGCTGCACTAATCCTGCCCTCACCTCAGTGTTTAGTAGTTGTTTTTGGGATACCCTGAGCTGGAGCACAGGGATGGGGAGCAGGATGAATCCCCCATAATCCAAGGGGAAATGCTGAGACACTCACAGGGGTGAGGGTGGGTGGATCCACCCCAGGGCAGTGTTGGGTGAATGGTTGGACTGGACCTTAAAAGTCTTTCCCAACCCAAATGATTCCATTTCTAGAGTGTTTGGAGGCTTGAACACTGATTTCTTTGGTTGCAGATGATGGTGTTCCTGGCTGACTGTATGTGTCCCTCCAAAAGGCACACACCACCAAAGAAAGGTAAGCCCACTGTGAACTTTGGATTCAGTTTGGGGCATCTGTGAAATAAATATTGAGTGTAGAACTCAGGATTGATGCTTTGCTGTTTGCCCTGAGTGGGTTTGTATTTTCTACTTAGCTAAATCTATTGTTTTAAAAAAAAACAACTTCCAGGAGATAGAAACATGTTTTTAGAGCATTTTCTTGCCAAATTCCACGTGAGCAGGGAGGCAAAAGTTTTGAGTGGGGGCTCCCAGTATTAAAATATATTAATTATTTGTGTATGCATGTTTGCCTTTCTCCTTATGGAAAAGCTCCAGAGGCAGGTGAGCCACTGGAAAAGCTGTATGAGGAGCTGGAAGCAGATGAGGAAGATAACTCAGATGATGAAAGGGAGGGTAAAGAGGAGTCCAGCAGAGACTTGTCACGGGGAGCCGTGAGGCAGCGCCCGGGGAAGACTGCTGCTGCTCTGGAGAAATCCTAGCTGGATTTGTGTGCAGGATTAGTGTTTGTGTCATCAACTCAAAGGGAGATAAATGTCAAGTCCTTCAGCTTGAAGAGAAGAATGACTCCTGTCTTGGTAATGTTGATGCATTTTATGATTTCAGGAAAAAAAAAGCATCTTTGGCATCAGGTATTCAAAACTAAAACGTGCTGTTGCAAATGGCTGGAACTTCTCCTGTCTGTTTGCAGAGAAGTGCCAAGAAATAGTTGATGTGGCTCCTGGAATGACTTGTTCTCTGGGGGTTATTTTTACCAGAATGTAAATCAGTGGACTTGTTACATTAGGGAACAATTAGCAAGGAAAATGCACTAACCTGTCTGCTGTTCAAGGTGTTCAGAAAGGGTTCTCACTATAAATCAATCTGGTTGTGCTCTGAAGTGCTGAGGGGAAAAGTTCCTTCAGTTATGGGACATGTTCCAGGCTCTTTATGTGACAAAAAATTGCTTTTTGCTATGACAATGAGTGCTACAAACTCTTTTTTTTTACAAGAGGTGATTTTGGTTAAAACCAGAGTGTTGCTGTCATTTTTTTTTAAAGATACAACTTTTCCTGGTGTTGGAAGGAGGACCACTGTGTGCCAGAAATGCCTTTAAGGTGTTGGTCTTGTGGGATTGCCTTAAATTCTCTGAAAGTTTGGATTTTGGCCTTTGCCACTCATAAATAAAGCAATAAATCCATGATATATTAAGGAGAACCAGTAGCACTATCTTGGATAAATGGTGTTTTTTTCAGTTTGAGAAGGGCTTGAGAAGACAGGACACACAAATGCTGTAGCTGTTGTCAAGGAAAAGTGTTGAATTCTTTTAAAAGCTGAACTCTATGTGCTCACTCCATTTGGAATATATTTAAATATAGCTTTTATAAGTGCAGGGTTTTCTAATTTTTCAGTCACAATAAAACTTTGTTCAATATAGAAGGTGTATACTGATAACTTCTGGCTAACTTTGAGTTTTAAAAGAACAAGCAACCTTTTTTCTTTTTTTTTTTCCATGCTGGACTTGTAGACTCCTGGTTGAACAAGAACTTCTAGCACTAATTTACCTTTTGCCTTTGCCTGCTGCACACTTTGCTCACTGTCTCCCTGCCTTAGGCAAGCAACCAAATTCCAAACCTGCCTCTTAGGGGTAAGTGTTCCCAGTTGCTGGAATCCAGCCTCTGTGTGTAACTCCTGCAAGGATTATCCATAAGCAGCCTGTGTTTGCTGATCTCTGTAGATCTTACCATTCATACTTTGCATAATGTTATGGTTTTTGTCCTGTGAATATTTAAGTTTCTTGATTTTTTTTTTTAAATCTCTATTCCAAAGAAGTTTACTGAGGCTGAGAGAAGATTGTCAGTGACACAAGTGTAAAGCCTGTCCTTTGTGTGTATTGATGATGCTTGAATCCCAGTTTGCCTGAGCCTGGTTCTTTCCAGAAAGAATTAGTTACCTGTAACAATACTTTTGTAATGTTTCAGAGAGTCTTCAAGTAAAAAAATAACCACCAGCTTTGGATTCCTGTGTTTGTGTCTTTTTTTTCAGACAGTATCTTACTGTTTAGTGATGAAACAACTATTCCCATGGATAAAAATTGCAACAGTGCAGCTAAAAAATATGTTTGTGATGAATCTTTTTGAAAAGACAAGTTTGAATTACAGTTCAAACTGAAGCTGCACTGAGGTACTTGTGGTTTTCAGTCCAGACTGGCTTGGGCACCTCATTTTGAGCTTTCACTTATCCCACCAAGGGCAATAAAAAGAGTTATTGTGTAGCAAAAAAATGTAGGCTGGGGTTGCCAAATGATTAAAAGCCATTTTTTTGGTAACTGTTTTGTGGAGTTACGTAAAACGCCTGCGAGTGGTGTTTGAGTTGCTGACTCCTCCCTCTCCCACCTCCACAGCGAGTCCAGCCCCAAGAGCTGATGGGATCAACACTGCTAATTAACCTTGGAGTGGGAAGCTTAGCTCAGGACTGTGGGAGCTCTGCAGTGAAAGAGGAGGAAACAAATCCAGGCAAGGAGTGCTGTGAGTAACAGCAGGCCCGGTGCCACCGGGGAGGCTCCTGGCCTTTCCCTTGCTCTCCCCTCCAGCTCTGCCCTAGCACGGAGTGTTGAGGATGTGGTAGCTCCAGTCGGAATGGGTGGAGTTTTCTGGGATAGTGCAATAATGCTCTTGGTGACTTCTCAGCAGGAGGGAGGAATAGATAAACTGCCTGGGGAGTTAAGTGGGGGCTCATAGGAAACTCACTTCCCTCCTCTGCCACTCAATATATTGAATAGAACAGAAAACAACAGCCAGTCCAAAGGTTTAAGAAGAGGGAATTGTATCCCCTTCAGGTGTCTTGTTCCTTGTTTGCATCAAAGTTCTTGGTGTGATCTGAACACCATCACCTTCAGATCTTCCCTGAGTTTTATTTCTTGGCTGATTCCCTACACTCCATACTTGGACCAGCTTTTCTCTGCCTTGCAAACTCCTTCCCTTGCTCGGGGCTTGATTAATTCAGTGACTTTCTAGAAGGGATTCTGCCTCAGCCTGCACTTTTTCCCCTCACTTTCTTTTCCCCCCTCACTTTCTTTTCCCCCCTCACTTTCTTTTCCCCCCTCCCTTTTCCCCCCTCACTTCCCCCCCCCACTTTTTAGCTCTAACACTTTCCACACACAAATTTCATTTCTATTTACCATTGTTTATAGAAATTCTTTTAAACTGTCAGGCACATCCAGAAAGCTCTGGAGTCCCAACTCTTAGGTCCTAAGGGTTCCACCTTTCCCAGAGGGCCAGGGGGGAATACTGGGAATGTGCTGATGGGTTGGGGTGGATGTGGGCTCGTGTCTGTGACTGATGAAGTGAAGGGCAGGTTCTGAAATACCTGTGATCAGAAAAAGACATCAGTGAAATCTTCTGGATGCCTCTCTTTAAAAGGTTTTTAAGAGTTAAATTATATCACCATAAAACAAATGAGTTTTAAAAAGTGCAAGATGAGAAACCATTCATGCAAGGTCAATATTAAAGATAATATTTCTGATAAAAATATTTTTCTTCCAAAGTCTTTGTTCTGCTGAACCTGGACCTCAGTGTCCTTTTTCCCCCCCTTTTATGTGACTGCTGATTTCTCAGCAAGATTCTGTCTCTGAATCTTCCTTTGGACTCCTTGGCATGTGGGATGTATCAAAAGTCAACTGAAGGGAAAGGTGTGTCCAGAGGAAAGATTTCTTCCAGCCTGTGGCTGAAGTCACAAGGATACGGGATGCCATTCCCACAGGTCAAGTTGAATTTATGTGTGTGTTTTTCCTGTCATATTCCCATTCCTGTGGCAATGGGGGAAGGCCTGGAGCCACCAGAGATGCTGGGCATGAAGAAATGGCCAAGATAGTGCAGAAGTAAGAGGGATGCAGGACATGTTTGGCTCCTGAGGGGATGTGATGTTGTTTTTCCCTGAAATGACTGAGCAGAGCTTTTCCTTGCTTGTGCCTGCAGAGCCTGGCTGGTCTCTTCCTACAGGCTCAGTCTGTGGAAATCTCAGGAAAATATCCCACATTTCCCTTGCTTTTATTGTTATTTTGGTCTGTCTACTGGATTGCAGAGCTGATTTCTCAGATGATTGGAGGGATTTAGATGAGATATTTAGGAAGAAATTCTTCCCTATGAGAGTGGGCAGGCCCTGGCACAGGTTGCCCAGAGAAGCTGTGGCTGCCCCTGGATCCCTGGAAGTGTCCAAGGCCAGTTTGGAACCACCTGGAATAGTGGGAGGTGTCCCTGCCCAGGGCAGGGGCTGGAATGAGATGAGCTTTAAAGTCACTTCTAACTCAAGCCATTCTGGGATTCTAGAAGTGATTCTCTCAGGATAAGTATCTATTTCCTCCTCTTCCTCCTCTTGTCATCCAGTTGTCAAATATTTGGAAAGGATTTCAAGTGTGGTCATATACAGATCTTGAATTTATTTATTATCTATTTATTTATTTATTTCAAAAAGACTTCCTTAACAATAACTGGGGATTAAATCCTGAGAATTAAGCAGGTTTTGCTGTGGGCTCTGTGTGTGCCCAGGAATAGGAATGACACCTGATGTGTCCCCCTTAGGACAGTGCCTGGGCCTGTGGCCAGAATTCCCAAAGGTTTTGGGTTCCTGACATGAGTGGTGATGCCACAACCCACAAGCTGATCAACGAAATCACTGTGTGGTGATGAATAAAAGCCAAATGTTTCTTGAAATGTCTCTTGTTCAAGGAGAAGAGTCTGTGTGTAATCTCTATTTTTAACTGCAGAGGTTTGTAGTCAGTTTGATGGGTGTGGTGACAGGTTTCTGAAGGAACTGTCTGCTTGATGCATCAGTTCTCAGAGCCCTCAGCGAGGATGATCCAACCCCTTCCTGATCCATCTTGTCAACCCGCTGTGTAGCAATGGCTGGAACAATCCAAGGCCCCCCTGACTGGGATCTGAGCTTTCCTTGGAGATTTCTCTATGATTTCTAAAGCCTCAAAGGCAAGAACAAACCCTCCCTGGAGCTGGGAGCCCTGTGAGAAGACTTGTTTGGATGCTCTGCTGGAACTGTGGAGCCGTGACTGACGCTCCAACCCCCATGGGGTGGTGTAGTGAGACCTCACTGGGCAGGAGGAGCACAGCACCTCATAAGGGGCACCATAAAGAGGGGGTTAAACCAATATTTTTGCAAGATTTGCTGATTGAAATCCTTCAGCTTGTCCTGAAGTCTTGTGGTTGCTTTGGAAAACACCTCATTTATTTGCTGGAGATGGAGAAGCCCGGCCGTGGCTGCTGAAGGAGTTTCAGCTCCTGGTGAAATTAGGGCTGGAATTGGCTGCAGGGCGGTGTGGGGGATGTGCAGGTGGGGCTCCCCATTTCCTGCCTCAGAGAAGCTCAAGGGCATCACTCATGGCTTTTTTTTTTCAGGATAAATAGGAGTCGACCTAGATTTAATGCTCCTCATGCTGCCCCAAGACTCCAAACTGAGATCTGCTCCAGTCTGGGTTTGCTTAAATAGAGTTTTGTATTTTTTAACCATTTTTTTAAAGAGCTTTGGAGCACATATCCCAAAGGGCTGCTCTACCTTTACTCCAGAGAGTGGTGGAACGAGCTGCCTGGCCAAAAGAAAGGGAAGAGAAAGGAGTCAACCGACCACGTGGTGGCAACGTGGAGATGCTACAGAGGGATTGCTTGGAACCGTGTTTCCCTGGAATTACTTCTACAGAGAGACCTGAAGTAAATTCATGGTTTAAAAGAGGGTGGTAAAAGCATGAAATGTAAATATTTTCAGCTGTGTCACCTCACACTGTGGATGTTTGGAAAAAGCAGGTTTTACGGATCGGTGGGAACTTTGTGAATGAGAGGATGTCAGGAAATGGATAGTTAAGACTGAGTTCAAGGAAGCACAGCAGGAAGGCAGCTGGCAGTGGGATGAGGCTTGGCTGGAGGTAAGGATGGCAAAGGGAAATGCCCAACTCCTTTGTGCTTTCCACAGATGGATTTATTTTGTGATGATTGGGGTCACCACTTGAACTTCCAGTCCTGGGAGTGAACTATAAGAGGGAGGCTCAGGGGAGACATCATTGCTCTCGACAAATCCCTGAAAGGACATGAAGCCAGGCTCTTCTCCCAGGGAAAAAGGGACAGGACGAGAGGAAATGGCCTAAAGTTGAGCCAGGGGAGGTTAAGGTGGGATGTTGGGAAAAATTTCTTCATGGAAAGGGTTGCCAAGCCCCAGCACAGGCTGCCCAGGGCAGTGGTGGAGTCCCCACCCCTGGAGAGATTTAAAACCCCTGTGGATGTGGCACTTGGGGACATGGGTTGGTGGCCTTGGCAGTGCTAGGGGATGGTTGGACTCTTATAGGGCTTTTCCAACCTGAATGATTCCATGATTCCATGTCTCCCAGCTGATCCAGAACGTGCTGTCTTCAACAGCAGGTCATACACAGGCTCCTTAGTGTGTGCTCCTTGCTGGAATTCTACGGCTGTTGGGCTGCACAGGGCTTGGAAGGAAAGGAAGGCTCTGGAATGGGCAGGTGGTGGGCACAGCCCAATCCTGCCCCAGGGCTCCTGCCTGGGCTGCAGCTGCTGATCTCTGGATTTTCTGCCCTGTGAATGAGCATAAAAAGCAGTTTAGTCTCCAGGGCAGGACACGTCAGGGTTGTTTCCCCTCCGTTTGCTGCGATGCCGGGAGCCAAACCAGCTCAGTGCCCACACCTGGTGTGCGTGTCCCAGCAGGGTCCCTGTCAGGGCTCCTGGGAAAGTTCTGCTATTGGATGTCCTGGAGGAGCACATCAACCTGATCCCACCTGGCCTGGCCTGTGCCAAGTGACAGGAATGACCCAGGGGGCTGCCCGCCTTGAACTTGTAATCCCCAGGGCTGAACATGCTGCAGGAAAGGCCTGCACAGGTCAAATTGCCAAATCAATGGAGTATGGGAGTGTAATCCTGCCCCAAAGAAGAATATAGGAATGCAGTCTTGTTACTGAAATTTGTTGTTCAGCCTGGAGAAGAGAAAGATCCAGGGAGAACTTAGAGCCTCTTCCAGTGCTTAAAGGGGCTCCAGGAGAGCTGGAGAGGGACTTGGGACAAGGGATGGAGGGACAGGACACAGGGAATGGCTTCCCACTGGATGGGATATTGGGAAGGAATTGTTGGCTGTGAGGGTGGGGAGGCCCTGGCACAGGTTGCCCAGAGAAGCTGTGGCTGCCCCATCCCTGGGTGTGTTCCAGGCCAGGTTGGATGGGGCTTGGAGCAATCTGGGATACTGGGAGGTGTCCCTGCCCATGGCAGGGGATGGAAATGGGTGGTCTCTAAGGCCCCTTCCAACTCAAACCTTCCAAGGATTGCAGGAAATCCCTTATTGCTGTGTTTTGAGATAGGACCTTCAGATGGTAAATAACCCATGACTGCAGGAGGAGCTTGCTGGTCTCTGCATGCAGAGCAGCTCCAGCATGGAGTCGTTTCCAGATCCTGCTTCATCCAGGAGCAACAACTGCAGCTGAGGCACAGATTCAGGATCCTGTTTTGGAGATTTCCTCATTCTGACATCATTAACCCTACACTGCCCTCTGGGTTATTTTCCCAGCTGGGCTGATTAGTCATTCCATGTCCTTTTATTCTCTTTGCAACCTCCTCAATCCCACCATGTATTTCTGTTAATCAGGCCTTTCCCCTGTATATTTTTTCCCCTGGCTGGCTTTGCACAAGTGGTTTATTTACAAATCTCTCCAGAATTGGCCTCTTTTGGTTACAAGTGACGAGGGTGTTGGTTGAAGAAAAGCTGATTTTTGACAAAGTCAGCATGAGAATGGGAACAGATGGGCATGTTGATGAATTTGATTTCCCTAAATGTTGTCTTCCTGCAAATCAGCTTGCTTTTCCCTATTAGCATAAGAAGCAGCAAAAAGGGATTTAATTTCTCCAAACGTTTTCCCTTAATGATTTACCTCTCCAGCTCAGAGATTTACATTGCCGCTTATCTGCAAAGCAGCTGAATTCCTTCCACCCGGAACCCACTGCAATTTCCAGGTGATTTCTGGCACTTCTTCCCCCCTAGGTTGAGAACTGTGCTTAGGGGGAGTGGTTACTGTTTTTAAGTGGTATCAGTTCAGGGGTTTATGCACTTTTAGTTGATTTAACTGAGTGATTTTATTAAATTTTTTAAGGGATTGACACATTTTGGAAGTTCTGCCATTCCCAAGTGTCCCTGGCAAACCTGTCCCCTATAATCCAGCATCCACAGAGCTGCATCCCTTGGGAGCAGGCAGGGCAGGAGGAGGTGCAGGAAGCTCGGAGGTGGAGGCAGGAAAGCAAAAGTGTTTCCCAACTTTTGGCCTGGAGACAGCACACAGCAGGATTCGGCAGCAAGTGCTGGAGCACCCACAACGTGCTGGCTCCATCCTCTGCCAACAGCCTGCAGGAAAACCTGGCACAGCTCCATGCAGGGACAGCCCTGGCACAGCCCCAGGGGCTGCCCCTGCTCTATCTTTCTCTCACTAGCTGCCTACACAGCAGATAAATCCCAGAGAGCCCTTCCCCAGCCCTTTTCCAGCCCTTCTTCCAATCCCTTCTCCATCCCTGAATGTGGCAGAGGCCCTGTCCCCTCTCACAACCCCCTGCTCCACACTGTGGCCACGCAGGCAAGCTCAACTACCCTGAAATTCTACCAGCCCCATGAGGTTGGTGTCCAAGCACATGGAAGCAAAGCATGGATTTGGGATACCTGCAGGCTGACCTGCCCTTAGGAGTGCACTTGTGAGCTGTGATGGAAAGGGATGAGGGTCCCACGAGGGAAGAGCACCAGGGGCTGAGTGTTACATCCTGGCCCTGGGGGAAATGTCTGCTGAGAGCTCCAGTCCCACTGCACATCCATGGCTGTGCAGGGGGAGGGATCTGCTGCCTTTGGTGCCTTTGGGATCCTTACCCAGCCAGGCAGTAATTCCCTCAAATTGAGAATAAAACATAGTGAAGGTGGAGAAGACAAATCACTGTCCATGGAATCCCAGAATGGTCTGGGTTGGAAGAGTCCTTAAAGATCATCTCATTCCAACCCTTGGCATGGGCAGGGACACCTCCCACTATCCCAGGCTGCTCCAACCTGGCCTTGGACACTTCCAGGGATGGGGCAGCCACAGCTTCTTTGGGCAACCTGTGCCAGGGCCTCTCCACCCTCACAGCCAAGAATTCCTTCCCAATATCTAATCTAATCCTGCCTTCTGGCAGTGGGAAACCATTCCCTGTGTCCTGTCCCTCCATCCCTTGTCCCAGGTCCCTCTCCAGCTCTCCTGGAGTCCCTTTAGACACTGGAAGGGGCTCTAAGGTCTCCCTGGAGCTTTCTCCAGACTGAACACCCTCAGCTTTCCCAGCCTGTCTCCAGAGCAGAGGGACTCCAGCCCTTAGAACACCTTTGTGGCCTCCTGGACTTATTTGAGGGCTCCAGAGCTGCCTTTCCTTTGAGTCCTGAGGCTGAAAGCTCTAAGCCTTGATTTTTATTTTCTCCCTTCTCCTCTGTTCTCCTGAAGCTGCAGATCCCTGATTGATTCATCCCATCAGTCACGCTGTCTTTAATGTTGTCCATTACTTTGGAACTACTGTCACCTCCTGCAGTGAATTAGGTACTGCAGCATCTCCTTCTGTATTAGCCTGTTGGACCATGTCCAAATCCCTGGATAAATGGAGGCTCAGGGTAAGCTTCTAGAGCCAACTCTCTTCTAGGCACTTTAATTTCATGTGAATTTCTTCCTAACATCTAATCTAAATCTATTCTCCTTCAATTGAAGAACAGTCCTCCTTGTCCAAAGTCCCTCTCCCTTCTCTTGGAGCCCCTTTAGGCATTGGATGAGTCAGCCTGGAGAGCTGAAATCAACATTTTGAGTTTTGTATTTTCAGCTTCATTTACGTGTGCTGATGGCACTGGCCATCCAATGAGGAATTCCCCTTCTCCAAACTTCTATATTCCAATCATTTGTCATCTGCCTTGCTCAAACCATCTCAGAGAGCACCCTGCTGTCCTACAGAGAGAGGCTTCCTGCTTTGCCATGGGAGGATTGACTGGCTGTGCTTCGGATGTTCACCTGGAGAGGAGAAGGGAGACCTCAGAGCCCCTTCCAGACCCTCAAGGGGCTTCAGGAGAGCTGGAGAGGGACTTGGGACAAGAGATGGAGGGACAGGACAAGGGGAATGGCTCCCCATTGGCAGAGGACACAATTAGATGGGATACTGGGAAGAAATTGTTGGCTGTGAGGGTGGTGAGGCCCTGGCACAGGTTGCCCAGAGAAGCTGTGGCTGCCCCATCCCTGGGTGTGTTCCAGGCCAGGTTGGATGGGTCTTGGAGCAACCTGGGACAGTGGGAGGTGTCCCTGCTCGTGGCAGGGGGTGGGACTGGATGATCTTTGAGTTCCTTTCCAACCCAAACCATTCCTGGATTTGGAGTTTTCTGACACAATATGTTGAAATATACAGGAAAACAGAGAAACAGGAGGCACAACTTCCATGGAGAGATGTGCCAATAAATCCATGGGAGACAGATCCACCTGGCTGGATCAAAGAGGACTCAACTGCTGCTTGGCTTGGCTCTGTGACAGGGTGTTTCAGAGGAAAGCCAGCCTGCAAGATTAAAGGTTTAGTCCATGACTGCACAGATGTCTCGGACATCCGAGATGGCTCATCCAAGCTGTGGTTTTGGAGCTTCCCAGTGACAACTGGGAAGGGGTAGATCATCTTTCATCTCTCACCCTGTGCCTAATTTAGTCTCAAAGGACACTTGTGCATCTTCAGAGCCATAAATCACCCTAATGGCTGGGTTTTAATCAGCGGTGGAAGGCTGGTGTGCTGAGATGGTATCGCGTGTTCCGATGATCATCTCTTCAGTGGGAAATGAGGCATTTGTGCATGTGTATTGTGTGGGATAAATGAGTCCAACGAAATTATGCTGGTTTAATCCCGAGCTTTGTGCATCCCTCTTGTTATTCTGTGGGAGATAAATGGGAAGAGCAACCAGCTTGTGCTTCTAACGGTGGAGCGGGTGCGTCTTGATCAAGGCTTCAGTGTGCGATTTGTATTCACAGCGGCTCGTCCCTCCTCCCCTCCTCCAGTTTTATGTCTGCTTTTCTCTTTTAATCACTTAATTGTATTGGATTTTCTAGCTGGAGAGTCCCTTTCTATGAACTCCTCCTCGAAGATTGAAATATGGAGTTTAATTATCTCCCCTTTATTTATTTATCCCAACGCCAAGGGCTTGCGAACCTTCCATGGAGCTGCTCTCCTCCACGGGAGGCTGGGATGAGAAGCTTCTAGAGGAGGTGACTCATTTGTGGGGAGAGTTGCTCGTTCTGCTTCGCTGGGAGCATCAGCAATATTGGAGGAGACAGGATCACTCACTGCCTGTGCAGAGCTTGGGAACGGTGCCGGTGTTACAGGCACAAACTGGAGTGTGGCTGCACGGTGAATTATTGATAAGGGAATAATAGCAGCTGGAGATAATCTCTCTAACGGAATATAGGGAATAAATCTTCTGTGCTCTATACAGAGTTAAGTCTTTCAGTGAGAAGAACGCTTCCCAGCCATGGGAATAAAGGTGGCAGGAGGTTTTCCTTGAGTGAAGAGCATAGAAGGAGCCCCTGGGAGCAACGTGTAGCATTTCAGGGAAGGGATTTGGCTCTGAGAGGGGTGGTTTTACTCACAGACCTCACTCTTGGGTTTGAGGGTTCAATATATTTAGCTGAGAGCTGTGGGTCTTCCAGCAGAAGGAGGTCGTTGCAGCTTTAGGAATCAAACAGGTATCCCCGTATCTGTCAGGGCAGATGGAGAGGAGAAGGTGCCCAAATTAGAAATGGCTAAACAGGGATTCCCTGGACTGTCCTGAGCCAATGGCCCAGAGCTAACCTGGTGGTGGGCTTCCAGGAGCAACCCAGAGACCTGGTGTGGGCAAAATCTGGTCCTAGAATCATGGAATGGTTTCAATTTGGAGGGACCTTAAAGCCCATCTCATTCCACCCCCTGCCATGGGCAGGGACACCTCCCACTATCCCAGGTTGCTCCAACCTGGCCTTGGACACTTCCAGGGATGGGGCAGCCACTGCTCCTCTGGGCACCCTGTGCCAGGAATGTTTGGCACTGCTCTGCCATGGCAGAGGGACGTGTTTGGTGCCCAGGCATTCCCAGCACTCGAGCTTTTCCTCCCAGCCCCACAGCATGAAAATGGGGAGGGGGAGACCATCCCCTACCTTCTCCAGCCTCCAATGGCCAGGGACTGTGATGGGGCATCACAGCACCTGAGTGCCCCTTGGTGCTGCTCATTGGGCTCCTCTCACTGGGGATTTAACTGAAATGTGAACTCAGCTCTTCATGGATGGATGGATGGATGGATGGATGGATGGATGGAAGGAACAGGTACCCACTTAAGTGCCCATTTTAGTGGCTTTAGCCCATTTTAGTGGCTTTTTAAGATATAAGGAGTACAGGTCTGGGCAGCTGGAGCAGAACTTTGATGCTGGGGGACATCACCAGCTGCAGTAGGAGACTTCCTGGCAGGTTTTGCTCCCAATTTTGAATAATGGAAGAGCATCTCCTGGTTTTGCTAAGTTTTTCTCCCACAGTGGCTCACTGTGCACGGTGAAGGGAGGGAAAAGGCTCCTTAAACCCCACAAGGGATGAGAGAAACGCCTCGAGGCTCCGTAACTGGAGCTGCAAAGCTTCAGATGCACCGTGGGCTGGCGTGGGGATCATGGATGCACAGAGGAATCTGTTTGCAGAAAACACATGGGTCGGGCAAGGCTGGGCAGATACTCCTGGTGGAAGGACCATCTGTCTGAAACATGGGATTTGTACCGACCTGATGGTGTTTGCAGAGCCAGCCCAGCTGTACTTGTTGGCCATCTGCTTTGCAACCGAGTGCAGGGAGGGAGCTTTTCCCTCCTAACCTCAGGGTTATGTTCTTCATGTTCAGTATTGGAGGAGAAAACACAGACTGTGATTTCAGGAGGCTGCATCCATTTTCCCATCTCCATACGGATCTGGTTCGCAGGCAGATGGGATTTAAATGAGGTAAAGGGAGTCCTGTTTGCAAGCTCAGGTGTGTGCACAGGTTAAAAAAAAAATTAAAAATCTGAGATTTGTGCAGATGTTGTGGGTTTGCTTCCAGTATCCCAAACACAGGAAGGACACTGACCTCCTGGAGCAAGTCTAGAAGAAACTACCAAGTTGATCAGAGAGATGGAGCAGCTCTGCTGTGAGGAAAGGCTGAGAGAGTTGGGATTGTTCAGCATGGAGAAGAAAAACTTTGGGGGGACCTACTTGTGGCCTCCCAGTATCTAAAGGGAGCTGACAAGGAAGATGGAAAGACACTATTTACAAAGGCCTGGAGTGCCAGGGCAGGGGGGAATGGCTTCACATTGACAGAGGGGGGGGTTAGATGGGATATTGGGAAGGAATTCTTGGCTGGGAGGGTGAGGAGCCCCTGGCACAGGTTGCCCAGAGAAGCTGTGGCTGCCCCATCCCTGGAAGTGTTCCAGGCCAGGTTGGATGGGGCTTGGAGCCACCTGGGATAGTGGGAGGTGTCCCTGCCCAAGGCAGAGGGTGGAATGAGAGGGTCCTTAAGGTGTCTTCCAACCCAAACCACTCTGGAATTCTCTGGTCCTTGCTGCAGACCTTCAGCACTAGGCCCTGGTAGGGCCCCTTCAGGCTCTGCTGCCAATTCTGTGTTTTCCCAAGTCCTTGGCTGGGTGTTGTTGGGGCACTGGCTGTTGCAGTGAGTGGCTGGAAGGGGCACTGGGGAAAGTTTCCCAGTCTCAGGGATAGTCATTTCAGGGGCTGTGGCTTGGCTGAGCCACTGTGGAGAGCCACATCTGGATTGTATTTCTGGGAATCTATAGAGCTGAGCTCTGTGTTCTCACTCAATTACAGTGGGTCACTTGTCAGCAATTTCTTGTTTTTATTTCCTGAGACTTTCCAAATTTGGTTGTTTAAAAAAACCCCAAAAAACCCAAAACGTGGTATGGGGGGAAAAACCCTACAAAACCTCCAAAGCACAAGATATGGGTTGGAAGTGCATCAGGAGTGGACTTTCTCTGGGCAGGAATGAGTACACCTCTGCTGTAGTGGTGTGTGTGCAGGGCAAACAGGCTTCCTAGAGAGCTGTCAATGCCTCAAGCCCAACAGTGTTTCATGGGATGGTTTGGGTTGGAAAGGACCTTAAAGCCCATCCAGTTCCACTCCCTGCTCTGGGCAGGGACACCTTCCACTATCCCAGATTACTCCAAGGCCCATCTAACCTGGCCTGGAACACTTCCAGGGATGTTGAAGAGGCATTTGAACAGTGCCTTCATAATTTGCTTTAACTTTTGGTCAGCCCTGAAGCGATTAGGCTGTTGGACTAAATAATTATTATAATTATTATAATATTAATTATTATAATAATATTCCAACTGAAATATTCCATTCCTGCTGTGGATCAGAGATGCACAGCGGCCTCTGTGGGACAGAATCCAGGAGCACCCTCAGGCTTTTCAGGGCAAAAATGACCCCAAAGTGATGCAGAATCCACCCCCCAATATCCTGGTTCCTGCATCACCCTTTTGCTACAGGCACTGCAGATGGAATAATCCTCTAGCCAGGCCTGTGGAACACAAAATGAAGGACTTCTTCCAATAATCTCTGCCTGAAAGCATGTAAATGATACTTTAACATGGGAACTCAAAAGTGATTTAATGGCAGGTGGAAAAGAAGGATGCTCAAGGCTTGCCAGCATCTGCAGTTTGCACTGTCCTCATGTAAGTAGGAGCTTTTGAATGAAACATTTGTTATTAGCACTGCCAATGCTAATATGTACATTTAAAACAGACTAGTGCTGACTTGATTTATTTTAGAATTTATTTTATTTATTGAACCAAAGTGAGCACACTTGGAGATGTGCTTGTTTTGGGAAGAAACTGTTCATAGAATCATCAAGGTTGGAAAAGACCTCCAAGATCACTGAATCCATGATGAGCCCACAGAGCTTATCATCCTCTGTCTCTTATCACCTTCCCCAAAAATGCTGCCCCTGCTCATAGGGTGCAGCATTAACAGGGCTCATAAATGTCCCAGAGCAAAGATTGCCAGTGTGGGACCTTAATTCCCCCCCCAAATCTGACACCTGTTGTTGCACTGTTGGAACAAGTCCTGCAGAGTCATCGGGTCTGGCTTTTGCCAGCACTTTATCTTTGTGTGCTGGATCAAACCCTATTTATCAAAGAAAGACCTCGATCCCTCGGCTCCAACACAGAGAAAATCCCTCCTGGCCTGAAAACCTTGGCAGCATGTTTGGGAGTGGGCAGCTTTCAGTCTTGCTCCTGCAGCCAGGCCTGGCTCTGCTGCCGTCCCTTCTTCAATGAAAAGCTCTTGCCCTTGGTGGTGTGAGCCAAAATGTCTATGTTCCTTCATTGCTAGGGCTTTTCCCAAACATTTTGGCATGGATATGCCTGCTGCTGAAAACCCCTTGGGTATCTCTGCTTTGGTTGTACAGGGATGAGCATCTTCAGTGCAGACCTGCATGGATGCTCCTGTCCCTCAGGAAGGCTGGCAGGAGACCCACCCACCCAAAATGTTTCCCAGCCTCTCTGAGCAGGTACCAGGCACATTTTCCTCTGTCTGGGAGAGCTGCTGAGAGCAGCCTTTGCTGGGAGGAAAACTCTGATCTGCTGCTGCTGCAACAAGATCACCTTCAAGTGATGCTGCTCAAGGTGGACTCACACTGGTCAAAGCAATTGGAGTTGTTCAGCTTGGAGAAAAGGAGGCTCAGGGAGGACCTTCTGTGTCCCTCCAACTCCCTCACAGGAGGGTAGATCTGGGGGAGGTCAAGCTCTGCTCCCAGGGAACAAGGGACCGGATGAGTGGAAACAGCCTCAGGTTGCACCAGGGGAGGTTTAGGTTGGATATCAGGGAAAATTTCTTCATGGAAAGGGTTGTCCAGCCCTGGCACAGGCTGCTCAGGGCAGTGGGGGAGTCCCCATCCCTGGAGGGATTGAAAACCTGTGTAGATGTGGCACTTGGGGCACGTGGGTTAGTGGTGGCCTTGGCAGAGCTGAGGGAGTGGTTGGGCTCCATGATCTTAAAGGGCTTTTCCAACCTGAATGATTCCATGATTCCCTAAGAGTCAGTGGGAACTAATAGGTGCTGCTCTGCTCCTGGATGGAGATAACTGCTGCTCTCCCTTTCTTCTTGAAATCAGCACATCTCAAACTTGTTCCCAATTTTTTGTGTTCCTTGGAGCACCATCACCAACAGAACTGGCTGTTCAAGGCTGGCCTCTGCTCTGTGCTAGTCCTGGTGTTCCCAGCATATTCCAAAAAACCTGTGGACCACTTCACTTGGTGCCCTGCTCCCAGTCTGTGGAGAGAGAGGCATCTGCAAAGGCAAATCAAGGCTCTCCTGAAATATTTATCACACACAGGGGTTCACCATCTGTTGCCTCCTCTGAAGCTCCCCAGGACCACCATTCAGCTGCTTTTCCTGGTCACCTCCCAGGGCTCTCCCTTGTGGCCCCATAGTAGCACAAACAAAAAAAAAAGGTGTTGATAGGGGTAGATTTTTCTTCTGTGACTTATTTTTTCCCCTCACAAAAAATCCCAACCCAAACCCTTGGCAAATTCTGGGGTTTGGAGCCTTCTTGTCTCTTCTTTCCTGATTGTGGTTTCTGCCCAGGACCAGCTTGTCACTGCTTGGATGGCTCTGAGGACCATGAACTGTGGCAGTGTTTGGGTGAAAACCCACCTCAGCTCCCTGGTGATCAGACCACTGGTGGGTCTATTTGCCAGAGTTAATACTTCCAGCCTCCTCCTCAGCCCATCAGAGCTCACACCTTGTACTTTATCTCCCAAATTAATTTGTCCCGTGCCATTTGCTCACTCTTGCAATTATTTTTTCAAGGCTGAGGAGGCAGCACCTGGCAGGAATCCTTTGCCACTGGGTACCTGCAGAACCTCATCAGAAAACCCAAAAAGCACTGTCAGATGGAGCTTCTGGGCCCTTGCTGGGTCACAGAAGGTTTTATTTCCACTCCTGCTGACTCTGACCCCTCACCCAAGTGCTTCAGCATCCCATGGGATTGTTCAGTGAGGCTGGAGCTTGATCTAAGAGGTTTTCCAGCCTCACACATCCCTTCCAGCTCTGTAGCATCCCAAAGGCACCTGCATCCCTCCACGGGGATGGATGGGGTGAATTCCCAGTGGGAATGGTGAGCTGAGGCTCAGAGGGTTCACTGCTTTGCCTCCAGCTGGCTGAGCACCCAGGGTTGTGTTTATTCTTGTCACTGACTGGCCATGTCTCAGGGTTGGCCCTCGCCCATTTTGCCCATCTTGAGGCTGCTCTGAATTGCAGATTTCCCTCTGAGTCCCCAGTCCTGGCTTGTGAGTCACTGTATAATCATGGCCCCAGGGCTGAGGGGTTCAAATACAGCCCAAGAGGAGAGTCATGGTAGGGAGAGGAAAACAGGTCTGGGCACACAGCACTCTGCTTTTGGCAGATTGACCACAGCCATGACTCGAGCTGTGGGTCTCCTTAGCTTCCTGCAAAGGACATGGAACTGTTGGAGTGAATCCAGAGGAGGCCACAGAGATGCTCCATGGGCTGGAGCCCCTCTGCTCTGGGCACAGACTGGGAGAGCTGGGGGTGTTCACCTGGAGAAAAGAAGGGTCCTGGGAGACCTTGGAGCCCCTTGCAGAGCCTAAAGGGACTCCAGGAGAGCTGGAGAGGGACTGGGGACAAGGGATGGAGGGACAGGACCCAGGGAATGGCTTCCCACTGCCAGAGGGCAGGAGAGATGGGATATTGGGAAGGAATTCCTGGCTGGGAGGGTGGGGAGGCCCTGGCACAGGTTTCCCAGAGAAGCTGTGGCTGCCCCATCCCTGGAAGTGTGCAAGGCCAGGTTGGATGGGGTTTGGAGCAACCTGGGACAGTGAAAGGTGTCCCTGCCCATGGCAGGGGGTGGAACAAGGTGGTTTTAAGGTCTCTTCCAACCCAAACCATGCTGGGATTCTGTGAAGCTTGATAAGATTAAAGCAGCATTTTGCTTAAATCCCGATGCCAAGCAGGCTCTCCAAGGTGGGGGACAGGGTCTGAGAGTGGACAATGTTCAGTCTGCTGCAGCCAGGCCAGGCACTGCAGCCTCCTCACCCACAAGATTTTAATTTTTGGACTTTTTGTGCAATTTTCAGTCTGGTGATTCTTGGGCTCTGGGGAAATTGTCTTGGAAATAATGGACAAACATTGAGGAAGAGGAAGGGGGTCTGTACTTCCCACCCAGCCCAGGACACAGTACCCCTCTATTCCCAGTTGCAGTGTGATGCTGTCTCCAGCTTCCTGGAAGGCTGGAATTTGCCATCATGGGAACACAGCTCAGTGTCACCTCCAGGAGAGCTCAGATGTGGGTAAGTACTTTGCCCCTATACATTTTCTCCCTCCTTAGGCAGTGTCACCTTGGAGCTGGCGAAGAGCTGGGCTGTAAATCACTGCTCCCAGTGTTTTTAGGCTGTTCCTGTGTTTTGAGTGAGTCAGAGGAGCCCCAGATGACATCATTCTGGTTGCTCTCCATGTGCACTTCCAGGATTTACAAGGGCAGGGATCAGAGGTGGAGGAAAGAGCTGAAAGGAGACCAGTCACCTGCTAAGTGAAGAGGCTGCAGCTCTGGGAGGAGCTGGAGGGGATGTGGAGTGTCCTGTGGTGGAAGTGCAGGTACCTCCACGTGGAGACCAAGCACAGCTTTGCTGGCAGAGCTTTGCTCCAAAAGAACCAAGTGAGATGGAGACATGCCTTTGAAAAAATAGGTGGAGCAAAGGACAATCCAGGCATTGAAGAGATCATGAAAATAATTGGTGTTTCTTTCTTTGCCTCCTTGTTCTCCCAAACATGTGGGATGAGGAGCTCCAATGGGCTTGGGCAGTCTTTGAGGAGTGGATGGTAAGGGCAGGAGCACAAGGAGGGGAGATCCAACTCCAGATTCCTGGGGGATTGATGCAGACATTCTCTCTCTGCCCATAAAATGGGCACATCGAGGTGGTTTGGGCTCGTGCTGGTTTTCACTGGTATTTGTCAGTGCAGAGCTGGCACTTGCTGCAGTCAACAGGGAGAGCAACCCCTCTGCTGTGCTGGATCGTGTCCTGTGAATGGGTTTAGGGGGTGATTGGTACTCTTCTGAGCCCACAGACCTTGCCTGGGGACCCACAGCTCTTCTGCAATTCCACATCTCTCCAAGGCTTGAGATATTTAGCAGATAAGTCAGGCAGGAATGCAAATCGGATTGGGAAAGCAGCTTCCCTGCAGGACAGAGGGCGTTTGGCATAGACAGCCAGGCAGGATGTGCAGAGCTGGGGAGAATCATAGGAATCATAGGATCATGGAAAGGACCTGGGTTGGGAGGGATCTTAAAACCCTTCTCATTCCTGCCATGGGCAGGGACAATTTCCACTAGACCAGATTGCACAAGCCCTGTCCAACCTGGCTTTGAGGCAGCAGACCCCACATCCAGCCCACTCCTTCTCCAGGAACAACTCAGATTTTCCAGCTCCTGCCTGGGAGGAGCAGGGCTGGGCACCACTCGTCCCACCAGAGCCTGGCTTATCTGCAGGAAGGACTGGGGGTCATTTGAAGCCCTTGTTGGTATCCATCTGATTTACTTGCAAAGCCCAGGAAGGGAAGCAGAAACAAGCCACTTTGGGAACAAGACAGAGCAAGTCTCAGAGAGAGACCTGAAAATTCTCTGATCTGTATCTGGAGGAGAATCCTGGAGGAGTACAGAGCAGAGCTACTCTGGGTCATGGAATCACAGAATATCCTGAGTTGTGAGGGACACAAAAGGATCTTTGAGTTCAGCTCCTGGCCCTGCACAGACACCCCAACAATCCCCCCTTGTTCCTGAGGGCATTGTCCAAACCCTCCTGGAGCTCTGGCAGCCTTGGGGCCGTGACCATTCCATGGGGAGCCTGGGCAGTGCCCAACCACCCTCTGAAGGGAAGGACCTCTTCCATCAGGAGCAGTGAAAGCTTCTCCTGGGTGCTGAGCTGCTCTGCTGGAGCAAAGGTTGACCTGGGTTTAGGAGGAGATATAAAGATGGGAATGTAGGGGATTCCCATGACATTGCATGAACAAACCCAGAGGAGGCAGAGCTGGAATCTCATTTGAGGCTCTGTTTCTTTCTCCCTTTTCCCCCAGAATTTTAGTTGGTGTTCATCTGCAGCATCAGATTCTGCCTCTATCTCTTGTTTGTTCCTCTGTTTGAAGGCTCTGAGAGGTCAAGATGAGGCAGAGTCAGACTGGTGGAGTGAGAGATGTCCCAGCCTGGAGTCACAGGAGGGGACCCCCAGCTGGTCCCCGGATGGGGGGGGCTCTCAGAACCTGAAGAAGGAGATGTGTTTGTGTGCAGGGGTGCTGTGTGCCCTCTCTAAATGTATTAATAAACTTCACAAACACATCCAGATCAATCCCTGTGCCAGCTTGGCTCATCAATACTTCAGTGCCCTCTTTCCCCCCGTGTCTTTGAAGGGATTAATTAATATACACAGTCTCCTCAGACGTGTGTAATGAGGGGTCAGGCCGGATGCTTTTTTCTGCACAGAATGAGTCTGTAGCTGGGCTTCTCCCTCTGCTCCCTCCTTGGGGGTCTGGCAGGAGATTCCTTTGTAGCTTCCCAGCTCCTGGACCCCCGTGGTGCATCCCAACCTCGTGCTGTTTCAGCTGCTGTGACCAGACAAAAGCCAAGCACTGAGAAAACAAATCTGTCCCATGGCTGGGGGGACAGAGAAGACCCCAGACCATCTCTCCCTAGGGGAGAATCCCACTTCCCAGTGGGTGAGATACTCGTAGGGGAGGTAAAGATGAACCTCCTCATTTTAGCCCAAGCCAGCTGTTGAATTTGGCTCAGATTGGGATGACAGTGGATTGATCATTTTGGAACCGTCCTCTGCTGAGAAGGTTCTTCCTCCATCCACTCCCATGGAGGGTTTGCCCACCCTTCTGCTGAAGTGGCATTTACCCTGAGCCATGTGCTCACCCTGTCCCAGCCCCTCAGCACACCAGGCAAGGGGCAAATAGAGCAGGGCTCTGGATTTTGGGATGGAATAGTGGCAGCAACAATTCTGGGAGAGCTGGAGTTACTGGAATGCTGCATCCCAGCAGAGCTGGGTGTGGGCTTGAGGGGGACTGGGATGGAGGCCATGGGCCACAGCAAATGGCTGTTTTCTTTCTCTCCATGACAAGCTGGAGCACTGGGGCTTGGGTTTGTTTGTTTTTCTCATCCTTGTTTGCAAACTCATTTACTGTAATAACAGCCCTGCTGAGGTTTGAAGGACAGGTTTCCACTTTCCAAGCAACTGCACGTCTCAAGAAGCAGATTCAGTGGTTCAGGAGGAGGAGGAGAAGGGATGCCTCTGCTATTTTAATATTTTTCCCTTGTAGACATCCCCTCCAGCCACACCTACTTATCACAGAGGGATTAGAGCAGCCCAGCTGAAGGATGTTTCCACAAAGATGCTCCAAGGGCTGGAAGACAGCTTTTTTTTTTTTCCCTCTGCTTTGAAGACAGGCTGGAAGAGCTGAGGGGGTTCAACCTGGAGAAGAGAAGGCTCTGGGGAGATCTTAGAGCCCCTTCCAGTCCTAAAGGGGCTTCCAGAGACCTGGAGAGGAGCTTGCAACAAGGGATGGAGGGACAGGACAAGGGGCAGTGGCTTCCCACTGCCAGAGGGCAAGGTTAAATGGGATATTGGAAAGGAATTCTTCCCTCTGAGGGTGGGGAGGCCCTGGCACAGGTTTGCCCAGAGAAGCTGTGGCTGCCCCATCCCTGGAAGTGTTCCAGGCCAGGCTGGAGCCACCTGGGACGGTGGGAGGTGTCCCTGCCCGTGGCAGGGGAGTGGAACGAGATGGTTTTTTAATGTCCCTCCCGACCCCAAAGCATTTTGGAATGCCACGATTCCGTGCAAGTGGTGATGCCACTCCTGTAGAACGGTTTGGGCAAAGGTGGTGGCTCGCTGGGAGCCCATCCCAGCCATGCCATGGCAGGATGGGGACGCGTGACCCAGCCCCGGCACGCGCGGTGCCGCGAGCTGAGATCAAAGCCACAGCCTTGCCAAACTGCCCTGGACAGATGTGGGTTCTGATAAGGGCCCCGGGCAGCTGTTGCTCCAAACCTCCTCGGAGCGCGTGCGGATCGTCGAACGATTGTCAAACCATCACTGAGTGCCAGGCCTGAGAAAGTGGGAGGAAGAATCCACCCCACGTGGCTCAGCCCCAGCACCAGGGGTGTCACACCTCGATGTGCAAAAGGGTTTGGATGGCTCAGCGCATCCAGAAGGGATGTTCCTGCTCCAGGGTCTCCGTCACTTTTTGATAAGACTGTTTTTGGGGAGATTCTTCCCCTCCCAGCGTGCCAAATGGGATGTGATGAATCCCAGAAGACCATCCCCATGCCCTTGGTTGCTCTCCTGATATTTCCAGTTTACTTTGGAAGCTGTGAGCAGGAGCCAGTGACAGTGGTGGCAGCTTTAGGGTGAGGTCAAACCATGGCCACCACAACCCCGGATCTTTGCCATGCACGAACCTCATCCTCTTTTTTGTCTCTCTCCTAAAACAACTGCAATAGTAAAGCCCATAAATAAGCCAAAATATCCTCAAGGAATACTGTACATTCCTTGGTTGGAGTGGGCCACGTGCACCAGCTTTCCCTCCTGGCTGCAGCCTTTGCCTTGACCATGTGAAGAGCCACCAGGGGAGAATAAATTGGGCAAATCACGAAGCATTTTGGTCGCTGTGATCAAATTATGACTTCTCAAGGAAAATTTTCTAGACATTTCCTTCCCACAGCACTGCTCAAGGGCTGGGGCTGGGCTCTGAGACAAAAGCATATTTCGGGGGATTCTCTCATCCGAGGTCAGACCCTCTGGCGGGCTTATTGGAGCACGGACCAGAGGGTCTGCTGACCCCTGGGACAACACCCTGCGGAGATATTTCCCAGGGAGGACACGGTGGAGCGGGTCTGCAGGCGTGTGCAAGGCAGGGAACAATCCGGGGAGCGGCGGCTCCGGGCGGAGAGGCTGCAGGCACAGGCAGAGCCGGCTCAGCCGCTTCCCACGCCCAGACACCCTCCGAGGGCTGCAGGCAGCACCGAGGGGCCACGGTGGCTCCTCTCCGGCTTCTGCCTCTGGAATTCACCTCGGTGGGGGTTTATCCGGGAGTCTCAGGATGGAGCTGGGGTGTGCGATGCCTCGTGAATCCCTCCAGCACGCCCCGACCCGGAGCTCAGACAAACCCCTGCTGTCCCACCGTGACACCCTCAGGCTTGGGCAGCGCTGGGACCACTGGGGGTATTTCTCCCCCTACATTCCCAGGTTTTGTGCCCCGTGTCTGGGGCTCAGAGACACCCCCGCTGGGTTGGCAGAGGATGCTGGTGCTCGGTGGGTGTTTGCAGCTCCCCTCCAGTTCTTTTGCCAACACTTTCTGCTTCCCTCTTCTTCCTCCTCGCTCTGCTGCCCAATTTAAGGAGGAAGAGAGCCCACGGGCAGCCCTGTCCTCTGCTACTCACCTTCCCAAAAACTCGGAGTCCTCCTTCCCTCTGTCTCTCTGCAGCACCTGGTGCACTGTCCCTGCTCCAAAGGGAAGGAGAGGGAGCCCTGAGACAGAGGGAGGTGGCACTGCCACATCAGATGACATTTGCCAGGAGGATGCTGGAGGCAGTAGCATCGTGGCCCTTGGGGCTGATCCAGAGGCACGATGGTCTCTACTCCAGCCCTGCAGGGAAAGTGGCTGATGCCAGGGAATCGTGGCTAACACAGCATCCCAAACTCTCTTCCTCCACATGGACGAAATTAGCTCATTTTCCTCCAGAAGACAAAAAAAAAAAAAAGGGCAAAGCAAACACCTCGGCCTTTGTTCAGGGAGACAAGGGCCACAGCCTGCTCAGATGGAATTTATTTTGTGCTCAGTAATTCAATCCATTCGGGCTCAGGATGTGGCCAGGAGACTTGAGCCAAAAAATGCAAGTTTAAAGCAACTAAATTTTATGCTGTGTATACAGTTAAGTTTGGGGTTGGCTGAGACAAGCAGTTTCCATGGTTTTTGCAATTTCTGTTGTAGCAACGAGCTCCTTATGCAATGGAGGGGCTGGAGAGCATGTGGTCCTCTGGAGAGGGGCAGGGGGGACAGCCTGGGCAGGGGACAGGGCTTATCTCAAGATGATTTATACTGTCCTGGCTGTGTGACCCTTGCTGAGGACAACATGCTTGGCGTGAGTGAGAACATCCCTGTGGTCTGGCCTGGAAAGGGTTGGATGTTTGCCTCCAAGTCCATTCCCTCAACTTCCACATGTCTCCAGTGCCATGCAAAGCTTCTCCCAGGGCTGGAATGTGGCTGCTGAGCCACACTTTCCCTCGCTGAGGTGTCCCTCTCCCTGCCATTAACATTTTTCATCTGAGGGCTGGAAAAGCTGAGCATAGCTGAGCCATAGGCCAACAGCTGGGCTGCAGATGTGGGAAAAGCCCAGTCCAGCCTGCAGCAGCCCTGTGTGTGTCCCTGTCCCCTCCAGCCTCGACTGCCCTCCATGCACATCCCTGAGCAGGGCTTATCCTTAACTTTCACAGCATCTCTGCATCCTCCATGAGGCTGCAGAGCCTCTTTGCAGTCCGGCCTGTGATCAATAAACATGAAATTAAATCCAGACAAACCCCCTGTGCTCTCAGAAAGAACACATTGTTTTCCCCTTGACCATGGAATTATTTTTTCAGCTGGCCAGCTTGCTCAGACCAGCCCTGCTCATCCCTCAGCCAGGGTTCTGGCAGGAAGATCTCCATGTGCTGCCTGGTGGGAGCTCAGTCTCCACTGCCTGGAAGGGCATCACAGCTTGGGCAAAGCAAACTCTGCAGGGAGGTTTTTCTCGTTAAATGGCATCAAGTGGCCCTTTTTGCTTGGGGATCATTCCCACAAAGCTGCTGTCCTTCCAAGAAGTCGATCTCAGTGTCCCAATGGAGCCCAGGGCACAGCCAGTGCCTCGGCCATGATTTATCCCCAGTCCAATGGTGGGCTGGATGAGCTTCTCCTCCAATTATGCCCCATGCCTTGTTTGTTGCTGTAATCAGAGCCAGTTTATAGAAACATTATCAGTTTATCAAGCTGCTCCTGGAATGTGCCTTCCAGCCACCCACAGCCTTTGGAGCTGCTCTCCAAACTCTTCCTTCTCTCAGACTTTGCACTTTTGCCTGCAGAACAGTGCATTGCTCTGCTGAAGTTAATCACAGAAGAAATTAATCATAGAATAGTTTAGGTTGCAAAAGCCATTTAGTTGTCCCAGCCCATCCTATCCTACTGCCAAAGGCTCAGGAGGGTCACTCAGTGGTGGATATTTCTTCTTATATGTCCAGTTCAAGGGCTTCCTGATGGGTCTTCTGTGAGTTCAGCAACCTGGTGGATTTCTATCCCATGAACTTCTCCAGTATCCCCAAGAATGATTGGAAGGATTGGAATTCCCAGTGTTCTGTGGTGGGGAGCTCAGCAAGTTGAATACAGGCTGTTGGGGA
Organism: Serilophus lunatus; assembly: GCA_013399895.1. NCBI lineage: Eukaryota > Metazoa > Chordata > Aves > Passeriformes > Eurylaimidae > Serilophus > Serilophus lunatus. Next base: position 3,111,962 of record VXBA01000471.1, on the reverse strand, counting down.
CCCTCCTTCTCTTGGCTGCTGTGAAAGGGCTCCCACTGGCATTCCTTGTCGTCTGCTTGACCCTATTACTGAACAGGGCTCCTAATTACAGGGCTCCTGTTACTGAACATAGCTCCTAATTCCCAAGGCCACCGAGATTCCACAGCCTGCTGTTCCCTTATCCTGCACCCTCTAGTCACCTCAGGCAAACGCAGGGTTCCTTGGAAATGTCCATCCTTTCCCTGCTCTCCTCACCTTCCCTGCACTGTGTCACCCTGCCCTGCCTGTCCCTGAGCTTCAATTCCTCATATAACCTCATCCTTGAGGTCCCATATTCTCCCACCTCGCTCCATGTCCATCCCAACACCTGGCAATTCCCAGTGGGATAGGTCATCCAGGAAGCAGCTTTGTTTGGCCACTACCTGAAGGAGACTACAAGAAAGATGGAGACAGACTTTGGACAAGAGCCTTGAGGGACAGGACAAGAAGGAATGGCTTCAAAGAGGCAGGACAGGGTCAGATGGGATATTGGGAAGGAATTCCTGGCTGTGAAGGGGGTGAGGACCTGGCACAGGTTACCCAGAGAAACTGTGGCTGCCCCATCCCTGGAAGTGTTCCAGACAAGGTTGGATGAGGCTTGGAGCAACCTGGGATAGTGGAAAGTGTCCCTGCCCATTTCAGGGGTTTGGAATGAGATGAGCTTTCAGGTCTCTTCCAACCTGGGCCATTCTATAAATCCATGATTCTACAAATCCATGATTCTACCCTGTCTCATCCCCTCCCTACCTCTCCCCCTCAGACAGCTGAGTCCCTTTGCTGCTGCCACACCTCTGCTTGTCCCCACACCTTGACTCCAAGAGTGGTTTGCATCCCCTTTTCTACCCACAGGTTGGATTTGAAGAGGATTGTGCCCTGGAACTCATCTGTCCATGGCTGCCTCTTCCTGCACTACTTCAAGCAGAGGTTTGAGAGGACCTTCTTCAGAGATATCTTGGTCCTGTGACACACTGGTGTGTGCCTGGAGCCAGCATCACCTCTAGGGTGCTTGTGCCTTGCCAGTGAGGCACAGGACACCACAGATGTGACACATGAGGTGTGTGGAGACCTGCTGGAGACCACCAGCACATCTGGGACAGCACCTCTTGCCTGTGTACCCACACATCTGGCAAGGCTGTCTAAATAAGGGGGGCTTATAGACTCCTCAGAGCTGCCAAAGAACAGATTTCCACAGGCTGGCCCATAAACTGTTAACACATTAATTAAAAGAAGAAAAAGGAGTTGGTCCCATTAAGCTCCCCATCTGTTTTAATTACCCACTGGAGCTCAGAGCAAGCTTTGTACACACTGTAATTGCATAATTAAAACGAACTGTTGGGAGATGGATGGCACTGAGATGACTTGGGGAGACAAAAGCAGCCCTTGCTCCTGCTCCACTGTCGCTGACGAGCATCGTAATTAAGAAGAAACAGTAAAACAACCCCTTTTTGGGCTGAGCTGAGCATTGCACAGCCCCTGGTGATTTTTTGAGAGAGTTTGTGTTATCTCCACCCTGAGCAGGAACAACAGCACCATTAAACTGCACTTTGCTGATAGCTGGGATGGAAACCCCGTGTGCTGCTCCCAGATGTGTGCAAACTGTGCAAAGTCTGAGTTTCCAGCCCAAATCACCACCTGGATGCACCTCATCCCATCTCAGACACAACCCACTGCAGTTCATGTCCTCCTCTGCCTTGTGCCCGTGGGTGGGGGAAGCCCAGCAGAGCCAAAGTCGTTGGTTTGGCAGCTCCCAAAATCAGGCTTATTCAAAGGCTGCACATCCAAAGCCCAGCTGGCTGCTCTTGGGTTTGGTGTAGGCCAGCTTGTTCTCATGACAGAAGTTTAAAAATCAAAATATTGGTTTTAAAAAGAAAAAAAACCAGCAAGCATAACAAACTTCCTGTGAACAGCAGTGAGAATTCCTCACATATTTTGAGGGGTAGGTTGTTTGTGGATTGGGGTTTTTTTATGTTTGTGGTACTGAAGTGATATTCTCATGTCTTATACCTTGTTTTTCCCAGCTCACTGCTTTTTCACATTCCTTGCAAACCCAATCTGTGTATTAATACTTTTATTTTTTCTGACACTAAAATTCTGATCTGCACTGAGCAAACACGATGAAGTCATCGTTGAGTCCTGAAAACTGGCAAAAGTCCTTCTTGTTTGAAGGCCTCCTGGGACAAGTCTCTGACAAGGAGGAGATCCAAAACACAAGTGTTCATGGACAAAATATGACTCCTGCAATCTGCCCACATTGGATCAGGCCAGGAATGAATTCATGACAAGCAACACACTGGAAGGTAATCAGAGCAGAACTCTGTGGCCAGCCAGAACCTCCCAGCGCTTCAAATGTCAGCTCAGAGACACATGGATTGCTTGGGAGGGTCTTCTGGAGCCAAGATAAACTTTGGGGAGTTGGGATAATCTCTGAGCACACCTCTGGAGCAGGGATGTGCTGGTACTGGACAGTCAGCTCAGGGCAGCACCTCCTCCTTGGCATGTTGGTGATGGATGATTTCTGTCACATCCTATCTTCCATGGGCTGGTATTTAAAAAAAAAAAAAAAAAAAATTATAGAGCAGTTTTCCTGGCAGAAAATGACATTTTCATCCAGGCTGAGGTGCTTTGCAGGAAGGTGGCTGACCCTCCTCCTTGACTTTTCCTTTAGGGACAAACTTCCCTCTCTGTGACGAGACAGGTTATCTCTTTTAACCAGAGCTGGAAGAAAAGACCCAGATTCACCCCAGTGTTCAGTTTCTCTTTGGAAACGTGTTTTCTTGACGAATTTCAAAATGTTTTTGAGCTGAGTTTGCAAACCTGGGACACATTCCCAACAATCCTGGCAGGCAGCAGCTCCCAACATCCTACAGCAGAGCACCCAAGGGAGGGAGAAAAACCCTCCACCTGCAACAGCTCATTCATGGGGCTGACCCAAGAAAACCCTCTCTTGCAAGCGATGCTTTCCCTCTGTTTTTTTCCTCTCCTGGAGTTTTTATCCAGACAAAAAGCTGGCACTGGTTCCTGAGCTCTGCAAAGAATCCTGGAGAAAGGAAGGGTTGCACAGCACATATGGATGGGGCATCTGGGGACATGGTTTAGTGGTGAGCTTGGCAGTGCTGGCTAATGGTTGGGCTTGATCTTAGAGGGCTTTTCCAGCCTTAATGGCACTGTGATTCTAAGGAGAATGTTGGGATGCCTGTGGATTTTGGGATTGTGAGCCTGGATTTTGCTGAAGGGGCCGGGTGGATATGGGTGACCAGCTGGGATTTACACAAGCACACGCTCAGGTCGCTGCTTTGTGAGCCAGCCCTGAAGCTGCTGCCTGCAGACACCCACTTCTGTTCCCAGTCTGGGATTTAATGCCTGGAATCAGAAATAAGGCACAAGCAGGTGCCAATCCCAGCCAGCACAACTGGCTCAGCCCAGCTGTGATCCTGAGGGTAAGATCATCCTTTAAGATCCCCGCTAGAAGAACCAAAAGCAGCAACTTACAACCCAAATGGTGCCAAAGGGAGTATTTTCCTACTCACTGCACTGTTGGACTGTGCAGTTCATCACCACAGGATGCTGCTTCCCAATTCCAGCCCCAGGAGGCTCCATTGATTTAGGGCAGCCCAAGTGGGTCCAGGGGCTTCATGTTGTCCCTCCACCGTGATCCAAGGTCCTGTTGCCTTTAGGTTTCCTTTATTCCTCACCATTAAAGAGTCTTGGAGAGGTCTACAGGCGTTTTGAACTCCTTCAGGTTAAAGCATGGAGACCTCTTGGGAGATGCAGGGATTTATATCTTTACAAGGTCATGGAAAAACATCACAAATTGAAGTAATAAAGTGGAGTCGTGGAGGCAATCAGGATACAGCAACACATAATTCAAGATGGAATTCTGAAGTACCCTAATGGCAGAAAAGCACCTGATTGGCATTTTCCTGGAAATCCCACAAGTGCATCCCTGTCTGCTGTGTCTGGACCTTGGGATGGATTACCAGTGTGAGCAGTAACCCTCCAGATACCAATTTTGGGACCCTAGGGAAGTGCTTGGAAGGGAGTCAGAGCCCACAGCCATGCCAAACGCTGGATTACAACGAGTGGTGCTCACTGGAGCACCCAAAATTAGGGATACTGAACCCTCAAACCAGCAGTTGAACCCCTAAATAAAAGCTTCCAGATGACCCATCCTGCAGGCACTGCTGAATCCCAGTGGGTTCCTAGGCTGGGTTTCCTTGCCCATGTGCCCACTGGAAAAATCCTGGGCTGGGATTGGGAAGCAAATCTCATGGGTGGCTTAGTTCAGATGGATTTTGCCACAGGCTTAATACTATGGAAAATTAGGGTGCAGGTTTCATTGTCTCTCCTTTCTTCTCTCAAGAATACTTTGAAATTAATTGAGCTGAGTGTTGGAGTGAAATAATTGCCCAGCCTTGGGGAAAAAAATCCAGACAGATTTTTCTTTAGAACATGCAGAAATAAGACTTTTTAGTCCAAAACTCTTTTTGAGACATTTTGAGCATGCAGTTTTCAGTTTGCCAAACCATGGTTTTGTTGGCTGCTGCAATGGGAAATCCATCCTGGGTGTCTCCCTTCACTGGTGTGCTCTGTGGGGGCCTTCCCTGGAGAGCAAAAACGTGGCAATTCACCCAAAATCGACTGCTTATGGAGCAAAGTACTGAAGCATCTTTGGGGAAATCTTCTCCATCTGGAGAAGGTCTTATTGGGAAGGGCCATTAACAGTCACTAAAATGCTATTGCTCCCTGAATATATGAATACATGATTACATGAATATATGAATGTAAATTGCCATGATCTCCACGGTGGTGTAAAGGAGCAAATAATGCAGAAAGTGGAATAAAATCAGATTAGTGCTTGAGGATTGATCAACATCACAGAATCTCACAATGGTTTGAGTTGAGAGGGACCTTAAAGCCCAACTCATTCCAACCCCCTGCTATGGGCAGGGACACCTTCCACTATCCCAGGTTGCTCCAAGCCCTGTTCAACCTGGCCTGGAACACTTCCAGGGATGGGGCAGCCACAGCTTCCCTGGGCAACCTGTGCCAGGGGCCTCCCCACCCTCATAGGGAAGAATTTTAATGAGGCCCTCAGGATTCTTTTTAATTGAGGTGGTATTTTTCTGCCACATCCCTTAATATGAATGAGCAAAAGGATCCCAGAGAAGAGGAAGCAACGGAGCAGATATGGATACTTTTGGGGCAGGGACCAAGCCAGAAAACTGGGAGGCTGCTGGAATAGGAGTTCCAAACCAACAGTGCTTTAGAGTTATCAAAAATAAATCAGATTTTTGAGGCATTTCTATTCCACTACTTTTACAAAAGCTCTGAAAAAGGCTTTTTGTCTGGACCCACCCAGAACTGCTCGTGGGACCAGCGCTGAGGTTTTGCTTCTGGCATCAGCTTGTTGTCCCTTTTGTGCAGCAATTTTTCTTCCCACTGAGGTCAGTGCTGAACAGAAAGCGCTGGTTGTTTGGAAGCAGAAATTTCCATGTAGAAAAACATCCAAATGAAACATCTCAATGCTGGGAAACCTTCCCTCCCACCCACTGTGGCCTCGCTTGGTTCTCTGCATGGAGCAGCCCTCGAATAGCGAGCCTGCAGTTCCTCCTTGTGCCTTTGCTGTCCCTGGGATATGAGACACCTTCCCACTGCATATCCCACTTGCCAAGCATGGAGATACATGTGTGTCCAGTCATTGGTGAGTTTGCTGGGAAGCCCAGTGAGATGGTTTTTGATGGAAGTGGAGGCAATGGGTTGATTTTCCTCCCCAAGCTGAAAGCAGGTGTCTGTCACACATGGCAGGTATTACAGAGGAAAACAAAGCCATCGGGCTGGAACTGTGATGGCTCAGGTACCACTGCACTGAAATTGTGTGCTCCCATGGAACAATGCAGGGCAAACAATTCCCAGCCCATGTGGATGGGGATCAGATGAGTGGTGAGGAGCACAGGCTGACCTTGATGCCAGTGACACGACTCTACTGCAGAGGGCCTGGGTGCATTCCCATATGACACCCAGAGTGCTCCTGCTTGTGTGCTCCTCACCCTTGTGACACTTCTTGCAGAGCCCCTCTCCAGGCACCTCCTCTCTCTGGAGCCTGTTGCAGATGCAGGAGGAGCTGGTTTCCCACCTGGGCATCACTCTGAAGTTGTTCTCCCTGGGCTGCACTTGCAGGTCACTGCTCAGTCTGGCACAGTCTTCTTGAACTAGTCTTGCTTCTTTTCCTGCTGGGACAGTCCTGATTGCAGGATTTATCCCAGTGGAGCTGGGCATAGATGGTAGCTTGCCCTTAAAGACCTGGTTTCCTTCTCTCCCAATGCTGGGACAGGACAAACATCCAGTGCGTTACAATGCACAGATCAAACCTTTGTCCTCCCTTGATGTTCCCAAACCTGAGGAGGCTTTTCTGCCCCACACTTGGGCACTGCTGCTTCACACCCTGTATTCCTGCCTTGCTTCCTTCTCCTTTTCCATGTCACTCACAAGAAAGCAAAGGGAGGAGGTAGAATCACAGAATCACAGAATGGTTTGTGCTGGCAGGGACCTTGAAATCCATTTTCTTCCAATCCCTTTGGACACTTCCAGGGAGAGGGCAGCCACAATTTCTCTGGGCAACCTGTTCCAACTCCTCACCAATGTTTCCTGGATGTCTCACAGATGTATTATCACCCTGCAATGGCCTGGAAGTCAAAGGGTCACTGGTATCCAGTGGCCGAGGTGGCTCATGCAGGATGTGCAGGACACGTGTGGTGTCTCATCAGCTGGGCTTCTGGGCAATCCCAAGCAGTGTGGGTTGTTCCTGGCGAGCTCCTGGCAGCACTGGGGCTCTCTGGCTTGGAAGCAGCTCTGGAACAGCAAAGGAAAGCACAGCATTAATGTTGCTTCCCATGGAAATGGCAGCTTCAATCCCAAACTGCAGCTCCAGCCTGCAGTATGGCCTTGCCCCAGCCATGTTTTCCAGATCAGAGGCTGCTTGGAGTTTTGGAGTCTTCTCTAGTTTGTTTGGTTTTCCTTTTAGACCTTTTTCTGCCTTTATCAGCTCATTTCAGGGTTGCAGCTTTCCCAAGGTGAAACCTTTAGTGCTGCCTCTGCTCTGGAGCCAATGGCCCTCTGGGAGCAGGATGGATCCCTCCATGCCACATGTCTGTGTCCTGTCACAAGCCCAAACCATCTACAAGTCTTCTGGGGCTCTCAGGATGCTGAGGAATTCAGGATATTGTGGAGCTTGGGATGCTGGGGAGCTCGGGATTCTGAGAAGCTCAGGATGCTGGAGCTCTCCAGACACTGGGAAGCTCAGAAGACTCTGCTGATCTTCTGGACAAACAAACTGTGGCACTAGAGACATGGTTCAGTGGATGACTTAGTTGTAGGTTAACATTGGACTTGGTGATCTTGGAGGTCTTTTCCAAGCTCAATGCTTCCACAATTCCATGAAACACAAACTGGGGAGCTCATCCTTCCTAAAGCTTTCCATCTCCATCCCATGGCATGTGCCACTTGTAATGTGCACCACGTAGTGCATCTCTTGTGTGAAATACAGGCAGGGAAACCTTAAGAAATTTAGTGAAAAACTACCTTGGAATGATCTTCTAGATTGTATTTCCATCATCTTCCCATACCAGCTGCAACACAGAGGAGGGGAAACGTAACAACCTGTTTAAAACCTCCTATTTCAAGTTAACTAACCTTCTCTGATGCTCCAGGACAGCCTGTGCTGGGCTGAGCCAGAGCCTTGGAAGAAAAGCGAAGGGTTGTTCTTGCTTGGTCTGAACTGGTTGGTTGAGTCACGCTCTTAGTTAATACCTGGCATCGGCACAGCACAATCCTGCTGGAGGGGAAAAACTCACTCAGGGAAAGTTCAAGCCGTTCGTGCTGCTCCGAGCGGGGCGAGCAGACAAAGCCTTGTTGTTTCACAGGCGGGGGAGAGGAGAGAGAGAGAGGAAGAGGGAGGCGAAGAGGGGTGGTGGGATGGGGCTGGAGAAGAGGCAGATTTGGGCTGGCTGCCCACGGCCGTGCTGCTCGCCCAGCCCCAGCCAGCCGGGACACATTTTTGCAATGCTTGAGCTGTGTGAGGAAGAGGCATTCTCTGTGCTGGAGGGGTGTGTGCCAGGAGGAGACAAAGCTCTGGGCTTTGGAAGGGTGGGAAGAGCAGGGTTTGGGGGGGGGGGAACATCAGGTTCCTGGAGAAGAGCAGGTTGGTGGGGCAGGATGAGGCAAAATGCTGATCTTGGAATGGTGGGAAGAGCAGGGTTTGAGGAGGAATATCAAGGCTGCTAGAGGAGATTCCATTGGTGCTTCAGGGAGAAAATGGGATGGGAAGAGGTTCCTGATGTGTTGGAAGGGGACAGGCTTTCCTGGATGGATGCTCCCATTGGTACAACAGCTCAGGGCAAGCAGGGGCTGGAATGTCCCTTCAGAATACACACAAAGCATTTCTTTTGGGAGAATACTGCAGGGGCCAAGTATGCAAGGCTCAGCTTGCCTTCAGAGCCCCTTCCACCTCTCCCAGCTGCCCTATCCCATGCAAATAGAGGTGGTGGCATTTAATTACACAGAGGAACCAGATCCATGTCACTCCTTGTTGTGAAGAGCATCAGCCTCATCTTTAGCTGTGCAAAAGACTCCAAGAAACCCTCCTGAGGAAGGTCTCAGCAGGTCAGGGCTGTAACGAGACACGTGGCACAGCTTCAGGCAGACCATCCTCCTCCTCCTCACCTCCCCTCCTGTCATCAAAGGGTGGCAGAGAGGTAAACACCTCCTGCTCTGCTGGCTGACTTGTAGGGCTCTATTAGAAAGGCAAACCAGGGTTAATTAGTGCCTCCAAGCTGGCCATCAAGCCAGACACTGGTGGGTCTTCAGGGAAGATCTATTAGCTCTCACTGTGGAGGATCACAGAACCTATTAGCCAAATGTGATCTAATAAGCAAATAAATAATCTGCAAATCAGCTGCAGCTCTGACAAGTTCCTGCATTTACAGTGCCCTGGAACTGCTCAGGGCAGTGAGGTTGGGTAATTTCTCCTGCCTCAGACTCAAACTGGTGTTGCTATAAGAGGAGCAGATCTGCAAAAGCTGTGGGAGGCAGGGGAAGGGTTCTGTGAGCAAAGCTTTGTGCTAGTGATTCTCCCACTCACCCAATGCTAGTGTCCCTCAGCCCCTCGTGCTCCTGGATTAGGGAATGTGTTGAAGACCAGCTCTTGTCCTCTGCTCCAGCCCAGCCTCCTCAGCACAACTGTTCCATGTGGGATGAGCACAGCAAACCCTGTGTGAACTCAGGCTGGTCAGGGGATAATACTTAAATTATATATATTATTATATAATATATAATATTATATAGCCCATAAAATCATGTCACGGCATCTTACATTCTTTTTACATCTATATTGTCCCCATCATCTCAATGTCACTGATCATCTGAGTCTGCAGCGACTTCCAGATCAGGCTGGAGACAGAGTGAATCATTAAAGTCAGTTTGCATTGGCTTGCTCCATGAATATTCCTAACCTTAAATACTTACTCAGCTTTCAGCTGGGTTTCCACATTTCAAAGGGATGTTCTTTTCTAATCCCACCACGCTTCCCAAGGAAGCCTTCCCAGGTTCCTCCTTTGGGAAATGAGGCCGTGGTGTAGCTGAGAGCCTGAGCCCAAATCATGTTCACAACAGAGTTTGGATTTAATAGATGATAGAAAAAGTGAAAACTCTTCTCTTGGAAAATGGAAAATCAATTCCAAGGCAAGAGAAAATGACCACAAAGCCATCAGGGTTGATCAAAGAGAGCAGGACAGCTTTGATTCTCCCCTGTGAGGGTGGGGAGGCCCCTGGCACAGGCTGTCCAGAGAAGCTGTGGCTGCCCCATCCCTGGGAGTGTTTCCAGGTCAGGTTGAACAGGGCTTGGAGCAACCTGGGATAGTGGAAGGTGTCCCATGGCAGGGGGTTGGAATTAGATGGGCTTTGAGGTCCCTCTCAACCCAAACCATTTTGTGATTCTGTGAAAAGCATTTGCAATAAAAGTCTGCACTTAGAAACTTTGCTCAGCCAGTCAATGTCATATATGAGGGGAATGCCATCCTACCCAACCCCCTTTGTGGGGTAATTCATCTCAAGAACCAGCTGGAGGATGGATGGGATCCACCTTTTATTCCATTCTTTTCTTTAAATTTGTATTTTACATTCTAGCAGCAACACTCCACTTCATGGAGTTGGGTTTTTTTTTGGGAACAGCTGTCTCCTGGGATCTCCTCACCAGTGTTTAATCCTTTAATGTGAGCTTTAGGTATATCCTATGGAGCTTATGTTTTAACGGAAAATTGAGGAGCCTCTCCCTTCTTTTGTCAAGGCAACATTACACCTGGCCCTCCTGGTGCTGGCAGGTAGGATCAGTGGTTGGGTCCTCCTTCCCTGCCCACTGGGGCTTACAAATTGTTTGAGTCAATTTTCTGTTTTTTGGGGGTTTTTTTGTGGTCACTAAACTGGGTCTGAAGTGGTCCAGATGAACAAATTGCCAATAAATGGGGGAAACATCATCCAGCATCTCCCACCTGCAAAGCACTGGGTTCCTTGCAGCTTTTTGCACAGCTAAAGATGAGGCTCCAATGCTCTTCCCAGCAAGGAGTGACATGGAGCTGGTTCCTCTGGTTAATTAAGTGCCTCCTTTCCTGTGCTTTCCCTGGAGAGAAAATTACATCCTGCTGCATTGCAGTGCTTGGTCACCTACAGAGCGAGTCGCTGGAAGGCTGTGGAGGTGTTTGCAAGGATTTCCAGGGCTTCAGCTTCCTTCTGCCCTTCCTCGAGTCTGCTTCTTGGATTTTGGGGCAATTTGGCAGGAAAAAGGGTTTAAGTGGCTCCCGACGCATCAGTTCTTGCACTGAGCTCCATCCCTTGCGCACAAGAGAGACGAGAAGCTGCAGTGGAGCGCAGCTGGGTTGCAAAAGGTCTTGGTTTTCAGACAAGGGGCAGCACAAAGCAGGAACAACCCCCCCAAACTGTGGGACAGCCTGCTACAGCCACCAAAACCTCCTGGGATGGTGGCAGAGGCCACCACCCCGACTGATGGACCCCTGCAGGGAGATCAGGCAGCCTTGGGAGAAACTCTCTCCCTCCAGCCGTGGGGTGGCTTAATTACAACCTCACTTTAGTAGCTCAGGGGCCCTTTGATGTGGGGACCTGGCGCAGGTATCTCGCAGAGGAGATGTCTCCACACCAGCCGCCGTCTAGACTCCCTGTGCAGAGAGGACCAGCTGGGAGGGAGTGATTCAGCCAACGTCTCCATCCCACCCAAGGTGACTCCTAATAAAGTGAGTGACGAGGAAATTGCAGCCCTGAATGGGAGCCGCGAGGCTGGGACACACCCAGGAACTGTCTGTGCCCTGGGCACGGGGTCTGCCTCCTATGGCAGCTCCATGGATGCTTCCAAATCCACTGCATGGGCTGTTTTCCCTATATTCCAAGTTATCCCTTTGCATTGTAAGTGTTCAAGGCCACCCTAAGTGTTCAAGGCCAGGCTTGGAGAAATCTGGCCTAGGGGAAGGTGTCCCTGCCCATGGCAGGAGGTGGAAATGGATTATCTTGAATGTCCCTTCCAACCCAAAACATTCTGTGATTCCACAACTCTGTGATACCACCCTGGTGCTGGACATTTGTCTCCCAATTCCCCAAACTGGACACGGTCTCCACCAGCCAGGGACAAGCTGTATCTGGGTTCTGCACAATTTGGGATGAAACCATGGCTTAATTGGAGCACGGGTGTCAACAGAATAGCTCTTGGCAGGCAGTCAGGCTAATTAAAGTCCATTTAGAGGAAGAAGCTGCCTTTCCATGGCAGGAGGCAGCAGCTCTGTGGGCTCTAATGAAGTCAGGGAGGAAGGCACGGACGTGGCCATGGATACAGGAACGCTGCTCATTAAGAACCTTCAGGGGAGGAACCACTTTGTTCAATTACCTGGAAATATAGGAACATTTCCTGGCTCACACCAGGGATATGACAGCTGCTGGCACCACTGGTAGGGACATCAGCTGTATGGTCAGCAGAGCCCTGGCAAGGTCCAACTCAGGGACATGGAGGAAAATATAAAACAAATGAATAAATTTTCTTCATTCTCCAGGGTCTCAGGGTCTTGCTGTCCTGCTCTTCTCTGCAGTGCTGGAGTAGAAGGACATGGGATCTTCTGCTGTAAGACTGTTGTTGCAACTATTGGGAGCCACCTGAGAAATTCCATGAGTGCACAGGAGTAAAGCAATGTCAGACCACAGGTCCTGCAAGGACAGGAAGGAGAAACAGAGAAAGGGCTGATAACCTGGACAGTGGGAAACAATATAGAATCATGGAATGGTTTGGATTGCAAGGGACCTTAAAGATCACCTCATTCCACCCCTTGCCATGGGTAGGGACACCTCCCACTATCCCAGGTTGCTCCAAGCCCCATCCAACCTGGCCTGGAACACTTCCAGGGATGAGGCAGCCACAGCTTCTCTGGGCAACCTGTGCCAGGGCCTCTCCCCCCTCACAGCCAACAATTCCTTCCCAATATCCCATCTAACCCTACCCTTTGTCATGGGAAGCTGTTCCCTCTTGTCTTTCATATCCTCATCCAAAGTCCCTCTCCAGGTCTCCTGGAGCCCCTTTAGGCACTGGAAGGGATTTCAAGGTCTCCTCAGAGACTTCTCTTCTCTAGGCTGAATAATCCCAACTCCCTCAGCCTATTATTATATGAGAGGAAACATGCTTCCCCAATCCAGAAGAGGCAGACCAGAGTCCCTGTACATCTGGTTCCTGAGCCAGCAGCACCTTCCCCTCTTGGTGTTTTTCCCACTTTTGATCTTAAGAGACAAATAAAAACCTCCAACAAGCAAATGACACTGTTCCCTCCCAGCCCTTCCCCACCATCTGCAGCACAGTGTGGGCATGGAATTGCTCCCTTCCAGCTCCTGCATCCGTGACCTTTGGGGAAAGGCCACAGCTGGAAGCTGAGCAGCCATTTCATCCCCCAGCCTTGGTGGACTTCAGGTCTGGTGTCCCTCAATCATGCATCTTCTGCAGACCAGCCTTGCAGGAGCTGTGGCTTTTCCTGGGGAAAGGGCTCCATTTTCCCCCACCCTGCCCACAAAAGGTTGGCTCAGACCAGACCCAGATTTCTGTCTCCCACCACTCACCGCTCCCCCGATAAAGATCCATGTGAAATTTATCCTGCCATCTTTCATTCAAATAAACCAATTAAGCAACGCTGAGGAACCTCTGATCCAGGCCAGCTCAGTCAGTTGGTGTAGCCACGTTTCCAAAGCATCTTCTCCCTCTGCTTACCCTCACATCAAAGGGAACCAGGGCCAGCCCTGTCCTTGGAGCACTTCGGCAAAGCATGTCAAGAGGTTGGGGAAACAACTGATTTAATGCTGAGGAAATTAGTAACCAAATGAGTTCTTAGCAAAACGGCTCCTCTTCTTGATCTTGGGAAAAGTGGTGTTTAAATTCTCTATCTCATGGTTTTAGACTCAGGAAATGTGATTACACATCTGTCATTATTTTACTCTTCTGTGTTGATGGCTCTTATTAAACAAACCACATTCCTACATTGCTTAGTAATCTCTGCTGTTCCCTTTCCTTGCTGAGGAGACAAGTCCCAGCTTGACATCAATACCCCTGTTGATCACAGCTCCTCTGTTAACCAACCAGCAGAGCTGTGGAGACACCAGCTGCGTGAGCGTCCGCACCTCCGACCTCTTTTCCCCACCTTACCACAACTTTGCAGCCCCTCTTTTTCCCTAAACAACCTTTGGGTGAAGAGCAGAGGAGTGGAGCCAGATCTGAACCCTGCTGAGACCCATGTGTTTCTTGGAAAGGTGGTCCAGGAGCCTCCCCCCTGTCTTCCACTGAGCAGGTAAGAACATGCGCTTTGGGCTTGGACACCAGTCAAAAAGGGCAGGTCCTTCCAAGCAGAGCACAATTCCCAGGGATCCTGGTGCCTCACCAGCCCAGGAGGACGTGGAGAGCCCCACTGGCTCCCATGGGATGGGCTCCCATCGACCACGCAGGAGAAAACTGCCCTGAAGAATCCCAGCTCTGCAGGGACACTGAGCTTTCCTTTGGTGGCTTTATCTTCCAGCTCTGCTGAGATACCCCTGAGCTTGCTATGGAGCTGCTGGAAGAACCTGACTCATAGATGTTCCCAGCATCAGGTAGGAAAAGAAGGGCCTGTTTTAGTGACGTTGGGCTGTGGAAGGGAAAGGAAAAGTGGGGTAGGTGGTGACCTGGTGCTGGTGGGGCCATCTTAGGTGGCTCCCATCTGAGACGTGGGGCTGCGGCGTTGACTGAGAATTGCCTGTGCAGGTGTTTGACTGTGGCTTGTGAAGGGCTGTGAATGCTTCCCAGCTGCTGGAAAATGAGCAGAGGAGCTCATGGAAATCACGGTGTCAGAAAGCTTTGTCTTCTCCTGGTGAGGACGTGGTTGGCCAAGCATTGGCAGCCGTGATCCTCATGGCTGTGTTTTCCCTTTTTCACGGCATTTTGGCACAAGAGCCATGCCAGGAATGGTGAAGATGCCTGGGAGGTCTCGTGGAGGGTGATATGGTCTCAGGAAAGCCCCGACCTCCCAGTGCAATGCCACTTGGTGGGATCTACTCCTTTTTTTTCCTTGGTTTTGTTGCTGTGATCTCGGTCAGTTGCCTGAGCCAAACCCCACATTTCTCCCATCCTGGCAGCTGCCAGAGTGGGAAGGGCTGGGGTGGAGGGGTTGTGCTCCCTGTCCACAATCCCACCACGTCTGTGCCAGACTGATTTCTGTGGGAGAAACAAAGCTGGTGCAGCATCACCCTGTTCTCGTCAAGGTGCCTCAGTGAGGAATCCATTTGGTTTAAAACAACTCCTTTTGTTCTCCGCCGTGGGAGATCGGGAATGTTTTCTCCACCAACCCCTACAGGACAAGAAGAGAAGGTCCTGGTGAAGTGGGATCAAAATGTAATGGTGGTGAGAGTGGGAGGACAAGGCTGGGTGTGGGCAGGGGGAGCACTCCTTGCCGTGAGAGGTTGGGTGGAGGTCCTGGGGGCACCTCTGCTCCTACCTGGCATCCTGGCAGCTGGGAGGAATTCAATTCCCTTGGAGCCGGGCATCGAGGGCTCCATCTTCTGCATCCACCCACCCAAGGTGGGCAGTGGGTGCAGGGCTCTGCCTTAGGGTCAAGGGGGAGCAGTGATGGTGCCAGTTGCTTCTACTAGTTCCTGCTTCCATAACCTGAGGAATGAGCTGGGATTGCTGCACTATTAGCTGCCTGTAGCTTTGGGGGTTTATATATACATATGTATGGTGGGTGTTCCCTGGCTGGTTTTGTCTGGGATCCTCTCTGGATTGCCCAAACCATCCTGACATGGAAAGCTGATGCTCAGGCTTCCTTCTGGCCATGGGTATCAGCAGATTGGGTGCCTTCCTGGCTGTGCCACTGGCATTTCCATCCCTCCTGAAAAGCCTGGTGGCAATGGGGGATGCTCCCAGATGTCCCACGGGGACACTGTTTCCCTGGGCAGGGGACTCACCTGGACCTGGTTCTGGAGCTGAGGAAAAGAACAGGGAACCCCAAGGTCATCCAGGGGGAATGAGGGATGCTAACAGTGTCCACCTGATCCATTCTCTCCTTGTGGCTGCCAGGGAGCCAGTGCCACATTGTGCTGGACCTGGAGCAGCTTGAAGACTTCCTCGAGCTCTTGGGCCATCTAGAAATAGTTTGCATGATGGAGGTGCTATTTTCTCTGGACTGGCTTCACCCAGGTTCCCCATGGAGCCTCCCTTTGCTCCCTGAGGAGGCAGCAATGTGGTTGGTGCTGGGTGCATTGGGTCACACGGTTTGGGGATGAGGGCTCAGGGCCACTTTATGGCTCATTGCTGACCTTTCCTGATTTGAAATCATCTGGAAGGTGGAGGTTGGCACTGACACTGGCAAACTGTTGGAGCAAGTCCAGAGGAGGCCATGAAGGTGCTCCAAGGGCTGGAAAAATTCTGCTCTGGAGAGAGGCTGGGAGAGCTGGGATTGTTCAGCCTTCAAGAACAGAAGGATCCAATGAGACCTTAGAGCTCCTTCCAGTGCCTAAAGGGGCTCCAGGAGAGCTGGAGGGGAACTTTGGACAAGGGACAGAGGGACAGGACAAGGGGGAATAGCTTCAAACTGGATAAGGGAAGATTTGGGTGAGATAGTGAGAAGGAATTCTTCCCTATGAGGGTGGGGAGGCCCTGGCACAGGTTGGGCAGAGAAGCTGTGACTGCCCCATCCCTGGAAGTGTCCAAGGTTGAACAGGGCTTGGAGCAACCAGGGATAGTGGAAGGTATCCCTGTCCATAGCACAGGGTGGACTGGGTGATCCTCAATTTGCCTTGCAACCCAAACCATTCTGGGATTCTATGGAACATCCCTGGACCTGGTGAAACACGGGACCAGGCACTCTCACTGGGCAGAGCAGCTCAGGAGGAGTGTCTGTAGGATGGCTCTTTTTAAACAATTAAGAGCTTCTCCAGCTCATTTCCTTCCATGCCCTCACAGAGCAAATCAGCTTAATTAGCAGACTTAGTGAATAATTAATTTTCTGACTTTTTTTTTTTTTTGGTAGCTTCCTTAAAGCAAGAGGGCTTGAGCTGCTCTGGTACAGCACAAGCTGCCACTGGGCAGCTCCTGGCACAACCATGGCTCAGCCCCTTATCCAGTGTCTGCACACCCTAAGACCATTTTGCTCCCTTATGGATGGTGGAAATGGCCAAAAAATGGGGTGAGAAGAGAGCAGTGGCTTGCAGCAGTTTTCCATGCAGTTTCCACCCCCAGCAACCCATGGATGCAGTGTATCCATGCCCCGACAGAGCGTGGATACGTGGCCCTAACCCTGCTGCCCACCTTGATCAGCCAACTGAGGTTTGATGGTTCAAAGCCATAAAAATCAGGTTTATTTTCAGTTTTGCCTCTGCTTTTAATAACAAGAGGGTCTGCTGTTGTTTAGACCTGAGCAGAGAGACTTTAATTACTACTTGGGTGCCGAGGATGTAAATATGGACTCAGGGAAGCAGCGAGGGTTATTAAAGCAAAAAGACTGTAATTGCTGCGCCCCTCCCTCTCCATCAGATTTTCTTCTTGCTCCAGTTTAGAGAGGACCGGCTGATCCAGTTGGGCTGTCTCTGGCCATGGGTTGCAGGCTCTCCCCGGGGAACCCTCTGGAAAGGAATGGGAATATCCAGCAGCACCCACCCAAGTCAGGGCTCCTGGCATCCCAGCACACAGCAAGGAGGGAATCAACTTTATCCAGGGTGGAAAATGCTGCAAAATCCCTGTGTTTTAGCACGGCCACCCAGAGGTGTTTGCAGTCCGAGGAGCGGGGCAAGCGTTTTGGGTGGGTTTTCCTTAGGGACATCTTTTTGCCACGAAAGAAACTCCCAGCCCAGCTGTAAACAGCCTCTCTTGGATGCAAACACTCCCATGGCTTTTTTTTGTTGTTGTTGTTGTTTTAAACTCCTATCCTTGATTTCATTTAATAATGGATGAATTATCAGAAATATGTGCTGGCAGGGAGCCCGGGTTTTGTCAGGAGGCGAAAGACTTCAGTAACGCATCGCTTGAAAATATTTTTAAAAAGAGAGTGAGAACAAATGAAATAATAATTAAAAAAAAAAAAAAGAAAGTAAGTCTGCACAAAAGCCTCAAGGGGTGGCGAAAAAACCAACTCGACTGCAGAAGTTTTTTTTCTCTCCCTTTTCCTTTATGCCTGTGCCGAGGGAAGGACTCCTCTCACCGATCCCAGTTGTCTCAGAGGGCTCGGTGTCATCTGAGTGCGGTCGGAGAGGGAAGATGGGAGCTGTGTCCTCCCTGGAGGAGCCCAAACTCCTCCAAAACCTCAGGCACAGCCTCTCGGAGATGGGGGTGCAGAGAAGTGATGCCAACCAGCTTTGGGCGATGCTCTTGTGACCCCAAGCAAAGCTGCGCCCCACTCCTTGTCGCACATCCCAGCTGCGCATCCCCGGCCGTGCTCATCCCCTGGGGCAGCGCCCCGGGGAGCAGGGAGTGGGTGCCAAGGGGGAGCTGGAGCCTGTGGGGTGAAGCAATCGCGCCCAGTCATCGGGCAGGAACGAGGGTGAGCGGGAGAGGAGGGGGAAGGCAGCACCTCCCCGCCGGCGTGCACCGACACGCAGCGGCACTGCTGGAATCGGGAATCGGGCACGGATCGCTCCGTCCAGCCAAAGCCAGCCCGGCACAGCACGGCCGGGGGATGGAGTGAGGAGAAGGACTTGGGGGTGCGGGTTGGCGAGAAGTTCAACACGAGCTGGCATCGTGTGCTGGCAGCCCAGGAACCAAGCTGGGCTTATTGCACAGCGTGGGAAGCAGGGCGAGGAAAGGGGATTCTGCCCCTCTGCTCTGCTCGGGTGAGACCCCAGCTGCAGTGCTGCATCCAGCTCTGGGATCCCCGACTTCAGGAGGGTGTGGAGCTGCTGGAGAGAGTCCAGAGGAGGCCACAGAGATGCTCCAAGGGCTGGAGCCCCTCTGCTTTGGAGCCAGGCTGGGAGAGCTGGGGGGGTTCACCTGGAGAAGGGAAGGATCCAGGGAGAGCTTGGAGCCCCTTGCAGAGCCCGAAGGGGCTCCAGGAGAGCTGGAGAGGGACTGGGGAGAAGGCCTGGAGGGACAGGACAAGAAGGAATGGCTTCAAAGTGCCAGAGGGCAGGAGAGATGGGATATTGGGAAGGAATTGTTGCCTGTGAACGTGGAGAGGCCCTGGCACAGGTTGCCCAGAGAAGCTGCCAGAGGAGTCCCATCCCTGGAAGTGTCCAAGGCCAGGTTGGGCAGGGCTTGGAGCAACCTGGGATAGTGGAAAGTGTCACTGCCCATGGAAGGGGGTGGAACTGGATGATCTTTAAGGTCTCTTCCAACCCAGATCATTCTGGAATTCCATGATTCTATTATCTGTTTGGTCATCCCACTGGTTCTGGATGTGTTTGATGGCTTTGAGTTCAGTGTTTGGGATCCCAACACTGATGATAACATCAGCTCCTCCCACCGCCACCGTGGCTTTGACTGTGTGAAGGAGGATTTCCCACCCACCCTGCATTTGCCTGATTTTAAGGTGAAAATAGAGGCAGGGAATTGCATCCCAGAGGCCTGACTCCATTCGAGCTGCTTACTCCAGCTGGCAAAACTGGCTTCACTTCCCTTTAGAAAGCCATTTCTCTCCTGCAAAGAAAACAATGCCCACGTGAGGAAGGTCCCTCGGCCCCGGCAGGTCTGGGATCAGTCCCAGTGTCTCAGCAGTGTGGCCGAGGCAGGAGATGTGCCAGATCTCATCCCACTCCTCACAGCCTGACTCAGAGTGAGTCAGCTCTCTGGATTGCTCTCCTGCTGCCCTGAGCCAACCCAGCGTATTTATTAGTTAATTAGTTTTTGTTTCCTCCTCCTCTCTTTCCTTCCTTTTGCAGGGAGCCCTCTCCCCTGTCTTGTCTGCAAAGCAAACTTGGGAGACCTCCATCCCATAAGTATCCCCATCATCCCCACCCAAAAAGCATCACCCCTGGACTTAGCTTCCCACAAAGATGCTCCAGGACTTGGGTTCTTGGTCCCCTGTTCCTGCAGTGGGAGGCAGAGGAGACCCATCCTGCTCCCAGCAGAAGATCCTGGCATCTCTTCCAGCCTTTTCCCCCACTAAGACTCACTTCTGGTCCTTCAGAAAACCCCCCAAAATGTCAGGTTTGGAGTCATTTCTCTCCCCATTATTTCCTGGCAGAGGAACTGGTGTGTGCTGAGACACAGGAAGGGTGCAGGCTGTTATTTTGACATCCTGATGAGTTATTAGCAGAGAGGGAAGTGTGTTAAGGATTGCAGGGGAGAGGAGGAATGCTCAGTGGTTTTCAAACAGCTTGTCCCCAGGGCTGGTTTCGCTCTGTTTCCACGCTCTTCACAGGCTCACAGAATCCCAGAATGGTTTGGGTGGGAAGGGAACTTAAAGATCATCTCATTCCAACCCTGGTCATGGGCTGAGATGTCACCCACTGGATGGGGATCAGCCACTCTTCCCTGCTTTCTGGAGGTTTTATCCCTTGGGAAGTGGCTGAGCAGGGCTTTCATCCACGTGCTGGGTCCCACAGACAGGGCAGGTGCCTGAGCCCTGCACATGGATCAGCCTCATCCTTCCTGCAAAGAAAAATGGAATTTAGCTAAAAAGCTGGGATTTATCAAAAGAGCTGGAATTTATCAAAATCCTGATAAAAACTAAGGCTGGCTAAAAACCTGCAATTGCTCCAGCTGCTGGAGGAGAGGATCTGTCCCCCACTGGGAAGGGGGTGAGGATGGGGATAAGGATGGGGATGGGGTAAGGGATAGGGATGAGGATGGGAACAGCAACAGGGACAGGGATGGAAACAAGGATAGGAGTGAGGATGAGAGTAGGGATGGGAATAGGGACAGAAACAAGGGTAGGGATGGTGATGAATGTGGAGAAGGGGATAGGGATGGGAATGGGAATGCAGATGGGAACAAGGGCAGGGATGGGGATGGCCACGGAGAAGGAGATGGGGAAGGGAATGAGGATGGGAAAAAGATAAGGATGGGGACAGGAATGGGGATTAGACTGAGGATGGAAATGGAGACAGGGACAAGGATAAGGACAGGAATGGGAACAAGCATAAGGAAGGGAATAGGGATGGGAACACGGATGGACATGGGAAGGGGGATGGGATAAAAAGGGAAAGGGAGCAGCTCCTGCCAGCATTCCCACCGGCTGCTGGCTCATCCAGATCTGGTAATAAGCAGGTTCTCTGCCCTTGGCTTCCCAGCCTGGGTGGGGAGGATTTTTCCAGCACTGAGGGTTTGCAAGTGAGGCTTCAGAGAGCAGACAGGAACAAGCAGGTCATTTCATCTCCATGAACGAAGCAGTGCCTTTTCACTTGGAAAAGACATGAATTATCCTGCTGTTTTCCCACTCCCTTTGTTCTTCCTCATCTTGTTTCCCACAGGAGGGATGGAGAGACCTGCAGGAGCTGGGCAGTGTTAATGGGGCATGTTAGGTCTGATAGGAATCAGGTCCATCTCTATCTCATCTCTGCTGGAATAAAATCTCATTTTCTTTGGCTTTGCTGATTAAAGTTTAATTACCTTGAATGCAAATGATTCATCAAAGGAACACAGATTATTTGTTTTAAGTTCATGTGTAGCCTGGGAAGGAAAGTGTTTATTGAGGTGTTCACTGAGCAGGGTCTGCTCAGTGCAAGGCAAAACGTTTGGGAAGTGGCAGGGAAAGAGAAAAGTACCTTTACTTCATTCCCAAATTGTTTTCCCTCCACGAAAGTTCTCCCTGAGCATTTGAGAGCATCATACAGTCCATTGCACAAGCGATTTATATTTTCCTGGTCTCCAGGTTTCAAAACCTATTGCTGGGAATTGGCCAGACTGGGGAAAAATGGGGC
This sequence comes from Serilophus lunatus, assembly GCA_013399895.1. Lineage (NCBI taxonomy): Eukaryota > Metazoa > Chordata > Aves > Passeriformes > Eurylaimidae > Serilophus > Serilophus lunatus. Next base: position 3,090,536 of record VXBA01000471.1, on the reverse strand, counting down.
CTGTGCTGGTTTTCCATGTTCTTTGTGTGAGTTCATACACGGGGAGATCTGATTGCAAAACCAGTCCTGGAGACAGAAGTGCAGGTGTTCCACTGCATTTAGAGTGTCTCTTATTTTATTTTGGTGTGTTTAATTCCTTTACCTTGCTTATCTTCCCTAAAGATACCTCTATAAACCCTGAGCAAGACTTGTTGGGCAGCCAGCAGCGTTATCAGGGCTGATATGAAATCTCTGCTCCCCTAAAATTAAAGGGAATGGCAGTGTGGGAGCACAACTTGGGAAATAAGGAGCCTGAGCTGTGAAAAAACACCTCAGCTTTGTCTGCTGATGGATTTGAATGGCTGAGCATTGCACAGGTCGAGTTACCATCACCTTGGCTTTTACTTACAAGCCCAAGGGAGCTGGTCCAGCTGGGATGGGGCTATGGGGGGGAAGAATTGCTCCAAACTTCATTGTTCTCCACCAAGCCCCTGGAAATAGAAAAGAAAATAAATGATGCTGTGTTTTCTGCCCTTCCCGACCCCCTCCCAGCTGCAGAATTTCTGAAGCCTCTGGAACATGGTGGACCCTGTGCTGCTTGCCCAGTTTCTCCCCAGTCTCCTGCATGTGGTTGCAGGAATGAGATGCTCAAGGGCAGCCAAACCCTACTGATAATGCCAAACTGGGAACAGGGGCTGTGAATCCACTGGCATGAGGATGCTGCTCCCCACACTGCAGTGGGAGCCTGAGGGTGAGGGGCAGCCAGGCAGCCATCCCCCAGGAGCCAGACACTCCCAAGAGTGGATAAAAGGGATAGGGCTGGCTGCCTGCCCGTGGAAAATCCCAGCTCATTCCTCACCACCCCATCTTCTCACCTGGAGCTGTTTGCAGTGTCTTCTCCTCCATTAGCATAAGCAAAGCTAAGCTGGCTGGATGCTGCTGCGACTGGGCTCAGCTGCTGCTCCTGGTGGCATTGGAGGCTATTTTTAACATCATTCCCTACTCTCCCATGGCACCTGGAGCCGAGGCCAGCCTGGCACGTCTCAGCCTCCAGCATGGGCAGACAGACACGTCCCAGAGTGGCCTTTCATCAGCTGGGCACCAGCAGGCTCAGCCCTGCCTCGCAGCCATCGCACCCATTCCACGGGTCAGCCCTGGAAATTCCCGTGCCAGCCATTCCCTGGGCCAGCAACTCGTGTGGTGCTGCATCCCTAAACACTCCCTTTTCCAGCTCATAGCAAAAAAGAAACCCCAAACCCATAACCCAAGCCCCCAAACACCACTGCACTTAGCAAATGTAAAGCCATTAGAAGAATCGATCTGCAGATGTTTATAACCCCACTTGCATAACACAAAGATATCATTAATTGCCAATTAGTAGTCAAACAGGACTAATGGCACCTGGCACAGGTGGAGAACATGCAGCTGAGCCTCTGCAACTGGAAAAACACCCAGCACTGTGTAATTAAATGTCTTCTCCATGTCACCCCACCCGGCTGGCCCAGGCACTTCTGTGGGAAGCTTCCCACACTGCCAGGATGGGGCAGCTCCAGGATGGGGCAGCTCCAGGATGGGATGCTGCTGGTCCCACGGGTGTGTTAGCCTTTCCTGGTGTTGCTGGGATGACTGGAAAGGAATGCAACTCTCCATGGCATGTGGGTCAGGAAAGGAGCAGCACAAGCTTCGGAGCTTGGAGCAACCCCTGTGGGGGTGATTGGGGTGTCTGAGGGATGAGATGTTGGCTTAGGCTGGGTGTAAAGCCCGAGGCAGGCCTGGCATTCCTCATGCAATGGCTTAAGATCCAGCCCTGCCATAAACACAACCAGGAGAATGTGACAAATCCAATTTGCAGGTGGGGCTGTTTGCTGAGATCAGTGATGGAGAAATGGAAAAAGCTTTTTCTACCTTGGAAATTGGCCTGGTTATACCTTAAAAAATAAGGAATTACACTTGGAAAAATATATTGTGATCATTATTTTGTCCACTTTATTTGGCTAATCACCTACTAAGAGCACTGGTCGGGCAAGGTGCACGTCTGCAGCAGCATCCTGTGTTCCTGAGTAGCTGGGAAAGCCTCAGCCATGGGACATGTGGAAAGAGGGGAAAAGCCCCATCCTGGGTGAGGCTGGATGAGCCCACTCCCAGCCCTTCCCAGGGAGAAGCCACCCAGCTCCAGCCAGCTCTGCTACCTGATGCCAGGGTTTAGGATGCCCCAATCATGGGAATGCCATGCCATGCCAAGCTTGCAGACAGTTTGCTGGCTGCATCCTCAGCTCTGAGATGCAAAGTGCTGGCTCAACACAAAGTTCCCATTATTAATTAGGCTCCAGAGCAATGCAGCATCTCCCCAATCAATGGTGATGCAAAATGAGTCACTCCAAGTGTGTGCTGAGGCTCTGTGTAAATCAGGGGATGGGATGTGCTGCCACATCCAATGGGAGGAGGGATATAAGTTGCTTCCCACTGTCACAGGGCAGGGTTAGATGGGATATTGGGAAGAAATTCATCCCTATGAGGGTGGTGAGCCCCTGGCACAGGGTGCCCAGAGAAGCTGTGGCTGCCCCATCCCTGGAAGTGTCCAAGGCCAGGTTGGAGCCACCTGGGACAGTGGGAGGTGTCCCTGCCTGTGAGACACCACCTGTGCCACCTGCTCTGGGCTGTGGAGCAGGACAGGGTATGGGGATGATCCAGGATGGGGGTTATTGGGTGGGATAACACAACAGAATCCTGGTCCCTCTGCAAAAAAGGCACTAATCTTAAGTACAGTGAGTGCTAAGAAAGCAATAGGAGCTGACAATGGTGCTCCAAGCAGGATTTCACTGAGGGTGGTAGTTTCTCCAGTCTTTTCTGGGATGCCCACAGCACCCTTCACCCCATTTGTTTGGGTAAAGCTTTGGGCAGAGAAAAGGTGGCACAGGGCAGAGCTTTGCAAACACAAGGTGTGAACAAGAAACACCTGGGATTTTTCCCTCATTGCCCATCACCAGCTTCCAGACACATTATTTTCAGTATTTTCTTTAGAAAAAATACCATAATAATAATAATAATAATAATCTCCTGGGATGGATGAGACTGCATTAATGGGTGTCAGAGCTCTACTCTAAACCTGTATTTCCCAGGACTTTAGATCTGGACCATAAAAATTCAGAGGAGGGGGGAAGGAAAGAAAGAAATCACATAAAAGGAGGTAGTAGCCACAGCTGGTTTTGCTTTATTGTGCTCATAGAGCCCATAAACAGCTTGGGTTGGGAAGTGGAGAGGGCTGGAATCAGCAATGTGGGGATGGCTCCTTCCAGGGCTGTGGGGTGTTTGGGGTAGAAACCCAGGGGTTTTTCAGGGTGCCATGGAAATGTGAGCACAGGAGGGAGCAGATCAAGGATTTGGTGATTGGGGTTTGCACTGATAACTCCCTGCCCATGGGCACAGGCGTGCCCATCACCCTCTGCCAGGTATGGAGGGGAGGGCTGCAGCTCCTGCTGGTGGGGTCAGACCCCAAAAAGGGGATAGAATCCTAGAATCCCAGAGTGGTTTAAGTTAGAAGGGACCTTCAAGACCACCCCATTCCATTCCTCTGCCCTGGGCAGGGACTCCTTCCACTGTCCCAGGTTGCTCCAAGCCCCATCCAACCTGGCCTTGGACACTTCCAGGGATGGGGCAGCCAGGGTGGTAGGGGCATTCCTGGGGTGGCCCAGCTCGGTTCCCAAAGCTGTGATTCCTCCCTCCCACCTCACATTGACTCCCAGATGCAGCCTGGGGAAGGGGGAGCTGCCTCCTTCCTTCACTGTGTTTTAATGAAATCAGTGCCTGGGCTCTTGCTGAGCACCTTGGCTTCCTCCAGAAGGGAGGGAGAGGAGTTCTCAGAGGTCTGAAAACTGAGCAAACTCCCTTCTGGAGATGCAGGACCACGGGTTGGGATCAGCACCGTGTTCCTTCCTCCATCCACAGGATGCCAGGGCACTCACAGCACCCAGTGGTGCAGTCATCCAGGACCTCCCATCCTCACCAGATCCTGGAGGAATCCGGGATGGAAACCATCTGTTCCTCCCTGAGCAGGCAGGTCTGTGACACATCCCTGAGCCTGACCTGGCCTCTGTGTCCCCCCAGCCCATTCAGGTACCCCATAGATCCCAGACACGAGGCAATGATGTCATTCAGGGCCATATTTTGCAGGGAGTTTAAATTTGGTGATAGTCTGAGGCAACATTCTGCCCCTTCCCTGCCTGCCCTGCCTGCATTCCAGTTCTTCCCAGGGGAGCTGCGCTGGTTTCCCAAGGGACACAAGCTCTTTGGAGAGGGATAACCCTGCTGGGTGAAAGCTGGGGATGATCATTTTGGCACAGGGCCGTGCCTGTGCCTGACTCACCATTTAAACACGTTCTTTCCTTTGTGCCATGGACTGTGGGGCATGTGGAGCTGGCAGGGGAAACCTGCTGGCGGCCAGAGGTGGCACAGCTGCTGCTTCCCGGGGAAATGGCACGTCTGGGACACATTTCCACTGAAAACTGTGCTTAGAACCAAACCAACACAAGGTGTTTTCCTGCTGCAGAGAAGAGAACGTGCTGGAACCATGGAATCACAGAATGGTTTGGGTTGGAAGGAACCTTGAAGACCATCTCGTTCCAACCCCCTGCCATGGGCAGGGACACCTCCCACTGGCCCAGGTGGCTCAAGTTATATATATATATATGTGTGTGTGTGTGTATATCCACATGTCCACACGCTTTTCCTGCCAAAGGGAAATCAAAATACTTGCTGGACAAATAATGGACTGCAATAATGCACCCTGGTTTGACAACCCCTCAAATGCATTTGCTCACTTACAGGTTTATAAGGGCATTCCTGATATTAATTCACAGCTAAATAAGTAAATAAACACATCAATCCAGGTTTCCTGCAACAGCAGGGAGATATTTGGAATCTGTGCCTAAAGACATGGGGTTTCAAAAGGCTTTTCTGGACATGGGGACTCTTCCAGCTTCCCCCATGGTTGCCAGAGTGCTCAGTGGTGAGATTTCCAGTGAGATTTCCCAGGGAATTGGGCCAAGATGCAGCTCAGCCAAAGCCTGTGGTTGTTTCTGAAGCTGGTTCCTGGCGCTGGTTCACTGTGCAGCCCCATAAATGTTTTTTGGGTTTTTTTGTCCCAGGGGATGAAGGAGCAGAGGTGGATCCCCTTGGTGTGCAGAAGGAGTGGGATGGAATGAGGGAGGGGGGAAGGAAAGGTGCCAGGTGGAGAAGGGATTAAAAAGGAGGTGGCCAGAGTGAAGTGATGCAGGAGCCACAGCCCCTGTGATATGGGGCTACAGCAATATGCCTGGGGACCCAGGGAGCTTGGAGACCCCAGGAGCTCAGGGACACGGGAATCTCAGAGATCCCAGGAGCTCAGGAACACGGGAATCTCAGAGATCCCAGGAGCTCAGGGACACGGGAATCTCAGAGATCCCAGGGATCCAGGGAGCTTGGAGACCCCAGGAGCTCAGGGACACATGAATCTCAAAGATCCCAGGAGCTCAGGGACACAGGGATCTCTGAGATCCCAGGAACTCTGGGACACAGGGATCTCTGAGATCCCAGGAGCTCAGGGACACGGGAATCTCAGAGATCCCAGGAGCTCAGGGACACGGGAATCTCAGAGATCCCAGGAGCTCAGGGACACGGGAATCTCAGAGATCCCAGGGATCCAGGGAGCTTGGAGACCCCAGGAGCTCAGGGACACAGGGATCTCAGAGATCCCAGGAGCTCAGGGACACGGGAATCTCAGAGATCCCAGGAGCTCAGGGACTCAGGGATCTCAGAGATCCCAGGAGCTCAGGGACTCAGGGATCTCAGAGATCCCAGGAGCTCAGGGACACATGAATCTCAGAGATCCCAGGAGCTCAGGGACACAGGGAGCTTGGTTGCAGCCATCTGGCTCCTGTGTGCCATTAATAAATACAAAGAGATTAACAAGCTATTCGTGGGAGCCCATTAGACAAATATTAGCCAAGCTATGGATCCTCATGGAGGCTGGCTCAGCCCATTGCATAAAATATCAATTTGCTTTTGGTCGGACATTTAAGAGATGCTGCCGCGGCTTCAAAAAGCAGAGGAATTGCACAAATCCTGCCCAGCAGCACCAGCACCTTTGGAACCCTTTGTGTGAGGTGCCTGTTCTGGTCCAGCCCAACCCCCTGGGGTCTCACTGCTGCTCATGGGGGTGGTTTTAGGCTGTGCTGGCCGCTGTGTCAGTGACCCCTCTGGGAAGTGATTCCCAGCCCGGCTCCAGCAGCCGCTGTCTCCAAAGGGGGTTTTCAGCCCTGCTGTGACTCAGGCCCCTGGCAAGGGCTGTTGGCATCTGCCCCATCACCCCTCGGGGTGCCAGAGTGGGGTTAGGTGGATGTGGAAGTGGTTACTGGAAGGTGTCCCTGCCCACAAGGTTGGAATGATATGGTCTTGAAGGTTCCCTTCCAACCCAAGCCATTCCATACTTTTATTATTCCATCCCCAGCTGCTCCAGGCTCCTTGAGCGTGGCAGGAGGAGGGATGCTCAGGATGAGCCCATGGTGCTGGTGGGGGCCCAGGAGGCTCTGTTTTGCCCTGCCTCGTGCCCACCATCACTCCCATTCCCTCTCCCTCTTGGCATCAATCCACCCCCCTGCCAAATGGAGTGCTGACCTTGGCTGGGGCCGCTGGGAAGCCCCGGAGCACAAACAGCTCTTCACAGTGGCAGTAAATCATTGATAGATGGGTGATGGATACGTGGGGCCATGGCCAAGCTCTGTGTCCCTGCTTTGTCCCTGGGGGATGGAGGTGGGGGACGGGTGGCCTGGGCTGGCTTTTCCCTGCCGCAGTTCCGTGTGTTTGCAAAGCACGAGGTCGGAGTCCTGTCTCCCTGGGCAAAGAGGTGCCTGGCTGCCACCCCTGGCTGCCCACCCTCCCTAGGGGTGTGAACAGCACTATCCTCCTTCCACAGCACCCAGAAAGCTGTGCTGGCACCAGGCAGCTGGGTGTTGTTTTAAACTGTGCCAAGGAAAGCATGTCCTGATGTGCTGGTGTCAGCCCAGGACATGGGGATGGGGATGGAGGGAATGATGAATCCACACTGTCCCACACAACGGGAGTCTTGGGATCCTTCTCTGCTGGAGTTGGGGTTTAAACCCTGTGAAAATCCTAATCAAATCGTTTTAGGGCACAAGGATGCAACTGGAGTTGCTCCAGGAGAGGAAATGCATTGGAGGGTCTCCAGCTGTCCCGGTTTGAGTGTGATGCTGGTCCATGACCCGTCGTGCACAATTCATTCCTGATGTCACTGCACTTTGCACAGGGTCAGAGCCCTGCTCCCCTAACCTGCTTGGCACTGGCTCCTTATCCCAGCTTTATCCCAGGGCTATGCTTCCCTGGATCAGGTTTGCAGCAAAACCTATGGTTTCATGACTCCATTCCCAGATCTCACCCTGTGGAGAGGTTTGGATTCTGCAAACTCTTACCCAGAATCTGCTGCTATGGAAAGCACATGCACACAGGTGAGCTGGGAGCGAGGAGCAGGATCACCAGGATTCTGGGAATGGGATGAGCCCCCCTCACCCCTTGCTGCATAGCACCCCAGTCCCTGATGGGTGCCCTGGCTCTCTGCTCTCTTTCCCCACTCAAATTGAGTGAATTGCACTTATTTTTTCAGCAGAAAAATTCCCAGACCAGTTTTCCTCCCACCCCACCACGCTCGTGGGGATTCTCCAATGTCTCATGGTGTTGGGGCTGCTGGTGACCCCCCTGAGGGGGCCCTTCCTGGCTTTCTCTCCTTTTTCAGGAGATGGGAGCAGCCCTGAGGCATCTGCCCCTCCGTCAGATGGGATTGAAGTGCCATTGAAGCCGGAGAGCCGGCACACAGACAGGCTAAAAATATATCCCAGGCTTCTGTGATCTTTCCTCCCCATCCGCCCCTCCCCGCTGGCCCTTCCTGCTTTACACCACAATTCCAGGGGCTTTTCAGCAGCTGGGGCAGGCTGCGAGCAAACCCTGGGAATAACCCCCAGACCTCTGAAAAAATCACTCAGGACCCCAGAAAAGGGAAGGGGCGAAGGAGCTGGAATGGCAATGGGAGAAATCAGCTTTTCAAAGCGAGGGGATGTGGGGATGCCGAGCGGATTTGGCAATGGGCCGGGGGGGTAGTGCAGGAAAGCCAGACCCACCCCATAGCAAATCCCTGCTCATCTCACCCCAGATTTCTCAATAATTTGGTAATAAACCCAGCCTGGTGTTCCCGGTCGGGTGAGGAGCCGGGGGTTCGGTGCGGGGAGTCAATCCTGCCTTTCCATCCCCAGGAATGTCACAGGCTCCAATCGCATCCGGCTGCTGCGACTCGATGCTCAAGAGGCTGCTGGGCTCTAGGCAGCTGTAAATCCTGCGGGGTGCATTAGCAGAATACACCGTATCGGCACTGCCTGCGGAGCAGCGAGCCGGGGGGATGCTTCCCCTCCGGATGCACGCGTGGATTTTCCTGATAGTTCCAATACTTGGGTGTTCGGGCTGGATTTTCTCACTTTCCAGCCTCCTTGGACTTAAATCTCATGAAACTCCTTTTTATTGTTGTCCTTGCTGACTTCCCAGGGAAAGCCTGGGCGGGTTAAATAGAGAGGAAGATTTGGGGGGGACGATTAAATATAACGCACACACACAGGGAGCTAAAATCTGATGGCAACACTCCCTTTGGGAGCATTCCTGCCAGCATTCCTGCTCCAACTCCAATGGATGCATGACACTGCCAGCATGATCCACATCCACCCCCTGGTTACTGAGCTGGGCTATCCCCAGGCCACTTCCCGGGATGTTCCCTCTTTCCCTGGAGCCAGCTGGGGATGCTCAGCACCATCCTGGGGTGGCACTGCATGCTGAGCACCAGATTTTGTGGCTCAGCTGGGATAGACTGGGATGGATGGAATTGAGGCTGTTGGGAGGTCACTTCCTGAGGGGGGAACATCCAGGCAAATAGAAAAGTGGGGCAAGATTGGGGCAAAACCCCTGAGCAGGGGTCCCAGTGTGTGTTCAGGCTTTTAATTATAAAGCAAATTAAACCAGAGGCTTGGTTATGTCTCTGTGAAGTGAGTTTTTATGGCCAAAAATCAGATGGAATTCTCCTAAATGACCCAGAAAATGCTGGAGGGGGTCCCTCCATCCTGGTTGTTTCCATGTTGGGGGGACAGGGACTTGTCCACCCCAGCCTGGACAAGGAGGGAGGAAGAGCTTCCTTGAAAATCCCCATGAAAAGCAGGAACCAGAGCAAGGTCCAGCTCCTTGCTGGAGTTTATAGCAACACACCGGCTGTTATGGCTCCATGCCGGGCTTGCTTTATTTAATTTCTTCCCCTTATGGGCTGAGAAACCATCTCCAGCCCCAGCTCAGCCCACTCACAGTAGCTGGGATTTGTTTTCCTCTCTCGTCCAGGGGAATTTCTAAATCCCAGCTGCAGCCAGGGCCCTGATGCTGTGCCAGGTGTCATCGAGCAGCAGTGACACCCCTGTCCCCAAATGCACCCCACGAGGCTTGTGATCGGTGCTGAGGTCCCCATGCTGCTGCTCCAGGGTAAATTTTCCTGACAGGATATCCCAAAAATCCCTAAAAATGGATTCTGAGCATGCTTGGGTCGACACAGCCCCTGGGGATTCACAACTGATCCATCAGCCCTAGGGAAAGGCAGTGGGATGCAAAGACCTGAATGGGTTTAGTTGCTATTCTGTTGCTTTGTTTTGAATTTTTATGCCATTATAAAATCTGAGGGAGACTCTGAGATAAGAGAGCTCCCACTTCCCTGCACCCACCCCTGCCAGTAACAATGCCTGTATTGAAATGCTGGGATGGGAGACACTTGGATGGTGATAATGCAGGATAACAGTGAGCCACTGCTATTTCCTGTCCTCTCCATATAAATACATCTAGTGCAAGAAAAATCTGTATATTTTATGGGAATGACATTTTCAGCCACAGCCACAACAACTTTTTTTTTTTTTTTTAATTCTTATTTTGAGATAGGCCTAGCGATGCCATTAGATCAGTCAAACCTTTTCCAAAAAACCAGCACAAAGAATTCCATCTATTACATTTTTCCATCTGCATTTCCGCTTCTTGGGACTTTGAGTGAGATTAATTCCAGAACTGTTAAGAGAAATGTCACCGGAGTCTTTGGGCTTTTTCCTTTCCCAGAGAGGAGAGACAGACCGGACACTGGCTGAGCTCCATCTTTCCAAGCTCTCCCCATGCTGCAGCCTGGCATGGCTCATGCCAAGCGTGGCTTGTCCCAGAGGCTCTGCTGTGGCCATGGGAGCATCTCGTGTTGGTATGAGACGAGACATTTCTCCTGGGCTGCAGAGCAGCGTGAGCACACGCGCCGTCCCCGTCGATGTTTATATATCGCCTCGCTGGCATTCGAGAGCTCTTCCTGCTGCTTTATTTAGCCTCTGCGGCAAGGCAGGAGCTGGGATTCTGTATTTCTGTATTCCATGAGGCCTGGGGGGTGGGGATGTGATGGGGCACAGGATGTGCCCAGCGGCACCAGCTCGTCCCGGTCAGCGCCACAGCGATGGGGCCGTGTCCTGCTTGTGCCTCCTCCCAACCCTTAAACTGGGATAAACGAGCAAAATGGCAGCTTTGCCTGGCTATCCCCCCGTGTGATCTGCAGGGTGGGTGTTTCCAGAGTGAATTCTGGGGGGGAAAAAAGACATGCCTGGCTGTGCCTTCTTGGGCACACTGTCGGTGCCCTCAGTGGTGGGTGGCATTTGACACCGGTGGCTTTGCAAGGACTCAGTGCTTCCAAGCCCAAACTGTTGGGTAGAAACACTCTCCCAATTCCACATAGCATGGATAGGAGCATGACAGTGACTCCAAAGCCGAGGGTTTTCCAGCCCTGGCTCTGCTGAAAGCCAGGCTGTTTTTTTCCATGAGGAGAGCAGCGCGTTGCATTCCCACTGCTGGTAACGGTGCACTCACATAATGTAATTACCCAGCACGATCTGTTGAGCTGCAAACAGATTTCAGCAAGGAGTGTCAGGGTATTTGCAGCAGAGCTGCTCTTTATTTAGGTCTGGGAACAAGAACCTGTTCTCTCCTGGAGCATCGTAGAGACTGCGGGGGCCGGGCCGGCCTCGCAGGTCACCCCGAAAAATGCCTATAGACACTTAAAAGTGAGGAATAAATAACTACTCCAAAAACAATCTCACCAGATGGCACTTCTGAAGGAGGAGCGACTCAGAGAGGCTTTGCTGCTAATTTAGGGTGCTGCTGCTGCTGCTATTCCCGTCCCGGGTCACCTATGGAGAGAGATCCGTGTGTGCATCGGCTCCGTTACGTGCCCCGAGGGGTGAGCTCCAAGGGGCTCCCGTGAGTGAGCCCAACTCACCTTTATCCAGCTGTTCAGCATCCGTGGGGGGATTAATGGGAATGGGATTGGGTGCTAATTCTGCTCCTGTCTCAACCTGTGGCTTGGGATACTGGGATGGGTGCAGAGAGTGCTCAGGCTCCACTCTCCAGCAATGTTTGGGTCCCCAAAGGGGACATGTGAGTCGCTTCCCTGTGATCATGGACTCCCAGAGTGGTTTGGGTTGGAAGGGACCTTAAAGATCATCCAGTTCCACCTTTCTGCCATGGGCAGGGACACCTCCCACTATCCCAGGTTGCTCCAAGCCCTGTCCAACCTGGCCTTGATCACTTCCAGGGATGGGGCAGCCACAGCTCCTCTGGGCACCCTCTGCCAGGGCCGCCCCACCCTCACAGCCAACAATCTCTTCCCAATATCTCATCTAAACCTGCACTTTGGCGGTGGGAAGCCATTCCCACTTGTCCTGTCACTCCAGGCCCTTGTCCCAAGTCCCTCTCCAGCTCTCCTGGAGCCCCTTTGGTCACTGGAAAGGGCTCTGAGGTCTCCCCAGAGCCTTTTCTTCCCAGGTCGAACACTCAGCTCTCCCAGCCTCTCTCTAGAGCAGAGCTGCTCCAGCCCTCGGAGCACCTTCCTGACCCTCCTCTGTACCCAGTCCTGGCAGGAGGGTGCCCTGCTCCTCTCCTGGGCACCTTTCAATGGGTTTACTCTCTGTCGAGGCTGGTGTCCCCTTCCCTGCTCATGTCCCGTGTTCCCTCCCGGGGGATGCTCGGGCTCTTTCCAGAGCCTGTTCGTGTTCCCCCACGGGAACACGGGGCCGGGGCGGGGGTGCCCGGCTTCTCACGCCTCCTCCGGGTTCACTACCCGGGTCGCCTCTCCAGGGCCACCCCTTTCCCCCGCTTTTCCCCCCGTGTCCCGGGGACCGCGCCGGGGCGGGAGGCGGTGCCGGTGCCGCTCGGGGCGGTGCGGGGCGGCCCGGGAAGGGGCGGGGGCGGCGGGATGGGCTGGGCCGGGCTGGGCTGGGCTCGGCTCGGCTCGGCACGGCTCGGCTCGGCTCGGCTCGGCACGGCGGGGT
>VXBA01000471.1:3055471-3068665 GCA_013399895.1 Serilophus lunatus | reverse complement strand
GGTGGGCGTGCAAAATGAATGAAACTGGGATGGTGGTTGGTGGTTGTTGCTCCAAGTGTCACCATGTGCCCCAGCTGGGTTTAGACCCTCCACGCTCCATCCCTCTGGAGCTCTGATTTTTTTTTTTCCTCTTCCTTCAGCAGAATTGTTACAGTCCCTTCTTCTAGTTTCTAAGATCAAATTGGGTTTTTTTATGCCCCAAAGCACCTTGTCATTATTTCAGTGCCATGTGCCAAGGGATCAAGTCTCCAGTGCTGGCACTGAGACAGGGACTGGTGGATGACGGAGTGGGAGAGGGATAGCAGCTGTGGGGGGATGCAGACCCCCTGGGGGTCTCAAACCCAGGCACCTGCTTCTTTAAATCCAAATCCTCCTTCAAGTTCCAGCCTTCTGGGGGCAAAAAAGGTGTCAAACTCTTAACTGAGGGAAAAAAAGGGGTGGCCATGATGGACATGACCCCAGCAAGCTGAGGTGAGGGACTGGGCTGCGATGCTGGGGTCTCCACAAGAGCCCTAAAAATCTCCTCCATTCCAGGGGATCGACCAGTTTGGCCCCCCAATGATCATCCACTTCCGAGTGCAGTACTATGTGGAAAACGGGAGGCTCATCAGGTAAGGTGCACCCCCCCTGTCCCCACCGTGGTGGGCACCTACCAGGGTGGGTGTGCAGCCTGTGGGGGCTGAGGGGTGCCGTGGAATTCTGCTGGCATCCCAAAAGCTGGAGCTATTTGTAGGTGGATGCTGAGTGGCTTCTGCTGCCACGCAGGGGCAGGTGGGGACACTGCTCTCAGCCAGTGATGATGAAACCTTTTGAGGGACTGGGGACATCATGTTTAGGGGGTTTATCAGAGCTTAACCTGAGGTACAGCCCGATTTTCACTCACCTCTGTGCCTGTGGCTGGGTGGCAGCTTCAGGTGCTGTTTCAGTGGAAAAGTGAATTTCAGGGTTTTGGGGATACCTGGGGATGCTTTTGAGGGGGTTATTCCCCCTGGCTGCAGATTTGCACTGCTGAATGGGGGAAAAGGGATCAAACCACTCAGCAGTCAGCCCTGCTTACTCCTTAAGAGCTTCCCAGAGAGGGGAAGGTGCTGGAGTGGTCTCCCACATCCTGATCTCTGCTGTACCCCCAGCCCCTGCTGTACCCTCTAACCCCACTGTACCCCCTCCCCCTGCTGTACCTCCTAACCCTGCTGTATCCTCTAACTCTGCTGCACCTCCTTACCACGCTGTTCCTCCTCATTTTGCTGCACTCCCTAACCCTGCTGTACTTCCTAATCTTCCTGTACCCCCTAATCCTGCTGTACCCCCTCCTCCTGCTGTACCCCCTCCCCTTGCCGTACCCCCTAACCTTATGGTACCCCCTAACCTTATGGTACCCCCTAACCCCGCTGTACCCCCTGCCCCTGCTGTACCCCCTAATCCTGCTGTACCTCCTAATCCTGCTGTACCCCCTAACCTTGTGGTACCCCCTAATCCTGCTGTACCCCCTAATCCTGTTGTTGTTCCCTGCTGTACCCCCTAATCTTGCTGTATCTCCTAACCCNCCTAATCCTGCTGTACCCCCTAACCTTGTGGTACCCCCTAACCCTGCTGTACCCCCTGCTGCCCGTGGCCCAGAGGGAGACAACCCTGAGAGATTCAAACCTTCACGTTCCCAAAGGTGGCTTTTTTGGGGGGGAGCAGGCACAGTTCATGTGAAAATGATGCAGCTGGCTCCTCTCTCCTCCCTCTCTGTGCTCCTGCAGTGACAGGACCGCTCGCTACTACTACTACTGGCACCTCAGGAAGCAGGTGCTGCATTCCCAGTGTGTCCTGAGGGAAGAGGCTTATTTCCTCCTCACTGCCTTCGCCCTCCAAGCTGACCTGGGAGACTTCAAGCGCAACAAACACTATGGGAAGTACTTCGAGCCTGAAGCCTATTTCCCCGCCTGGGTGAGTTGTCTGTGATGTGGTCCCTGCTCTAAGCTTGAGTGAACCCCCAGAAAGTGGCTCAGAGGGTCCCCAGGCAGCTGCCCCTCTGGCTGCATCCCTACCTCTGGTTTAATCCTGGTTATTAATAACCTGGGACAACTGTGAGGATGGAAATAGCTGCGGGCAGGGAGGGTCGGGGTTGGTGTGAGGCTGGGGAAGCTCCTGTGCTGGTGGGGGATTCCCTGTGTGCCTGCATGGAATCGCCTCACCACCACCAGGTGTAGCCCTCTGGGAACTGGTGTCACAGAATCAGAGAATCACAGGATGGTTTGGGTTGAAAGGGACCATCACATTCCAACCCCCTGCCACGGGCAGGGGCACCATCCACTAAATCAGGTTGCAGCAAACTTAACATTTTCCCACAATTTGGGAGAAAACCAAGAAAGAGGTTTGAAAGCAGAAGAGAAAGCTCCAGGGAGACATTTAAAGCACACAAAGGTGGCTGCCACATCCCTGGAAGTGTTCAGGGCCAGGTTGGATGGGGCTTGGAGCAATGTGATCCCTCGCAGAGCAGCTGGACAAACTTCTCCTCTCCTCCAAACAGGTGGTTGCAAAGAGGGGCAAGGACTACATCCTGAAGCATGTTCCCAACATGCACAAAGACCAGTTTGCCCTGACAGCCTCTGAAGCCCATCTCAAGTACATCAAGGAGGCCGTTCGGCTCGATGACGTGGCCGTGCACTACTACAGGTTGTACAAGGTGAGCCCCAGCCATGAGGTTTCTGGGATCTTATTTTTGGGAATCACCTCCCTAAGAAATATGTCACAGAACCACGGAATCACAGAATATGCTGAGTTGGAAGGGGCCCATAAGGATCACTGAGTCCAACCCTTAGCCCTGCATAGGACCATCCCCAAGAGTCTGATGCTGGGTCTTTCTTCTGGGAGCAAAGGAGTTTGTTTGCTGGCAGATGGTGCTTCACAAAGCTCTTTATAGCCTCCTGAAGTTAAACACAGAAGCTTTCTGAAGAGCTCAGTGTGCTTTAAGAGAATCACAGAATGGTTTGGAAGGGACCTTAAAGACCATCTATTCCAAACCCCTGCCCGGGCAGGGACACTGTCCACTTCCCCAGGTTGCTTCAAACCCCATCCAACCTGGCCTTGGACACTTCCAGGGGTGGGGCAGCCACAGCTTTTCTCTTCAACCTATGCCAGGGCCTCCCCACCCTGATTAGATTATTAATTTGGCACAATAATCATGGAATGGTGACTGGGGTGGCTGTGGGAGGATCCCTCGGCTGGGGTGGGGCAGATTTATCCACTTCATTGCTGCAAGTTTTATATTTACTATCATTTAATGCTTTTCCCCCTTAGGACAAAAGGGAAGTGGAAGCCTCCCTGACACTGGGGCTGACAACACGGGGCATCCAGATCTTCCAGGTACGCGGCTGAGCAAGGGTGACGGATCAGACCAGCTCCATGTCCCTGCCAGCATCCTCAGCCAGGGCTCCCTCTCCTCTTTTTGCAGAACTTGGATGAGGAAAAGCAGCTGCTCTATGACTTCCCATGGACAAATGTGGGGAAACTGGTGTTTGTGGTGAGTGCCACCATCTCCAACTGGAGCGCTGCTTCCTGCCCCGGGGTCCCCAGCACAGAAAGGATGTGAACCTGTTGGAGCAGGTCCACAGGAGGCCACAGAGATGCTGCAATGGCTGGAGTATCTCTGATACAGAGACAGGCTGAGAAAGCTGGGGTTGTTCAGCCTGGAGAAGAGCAGACTTCAGGAAAAACTTAGAGCCCCTTCCAGTGTCTAAAGGGCTCCAAGAGACCTGGAAAGGGACTTCAGAGAAGAGAAGGAGGGACAGGACAAGGGGGAATGGCTTCACACTCTCAGAGGGCAGAGTTGGATGAGATATTGGGAAGAAATTGTTGGGTGTGAGGGTGATGAGGCCCTGGCACAGGTTGCCCAGAGAAGCTGTGGCTGCCCCATCCCTGGAAGTGTCCAAGGCCAGGTTTGGAGGAGCCTGGGATAGTGGGAGCTGTCCCTGCCCATGGCAGGGAGTTGGAACGAGATGGTCTTTAAGGTCCCTTCCAACCCAAACCACTGTGTGATTCCATGATCCTCAGGCAGAGCATCTCCTGGGCTCTGATTTGTGCCTGGGGTGCTGCTGCACAAACCTCAGGAGGGCGATTACAATCCGCAGGGTTAACGATGGGCTGCAGCAGCACCAGGCGAGAATTTGGAGCGTTTGCCTCCCTTAAACTGATCCCTCCCTTCTCCCACACAGGGCAAGAAGTTTGAGATCCTGCCAGACGGGCTGCCCTCGGCCAGGAAGCTCATCTATTACACGGGGTGCCCGCTGCGCTCCCGGCACCTGCTGCAGCTGCTGAGCAGCAGCCACCGGCTGTACATGAACCTGCAGCCCATCCTGCGCCAGGTCCGCAGGCTGGAGGAGAACGAGGGTAGGTCCCCGGGCCCAAATCCCCACAGTGACAGGCTCCCACCTGGCATTTCTGCTGTAGGAGTGTCTGGAGTGGCAGCCCCGTGGCTGGGAGCGTGTCAGTGGGTGGCTGTCCCCACATCCCCACAATAGGATCATCTCCTGGCTGGACTAGGGGCCCACAGCCCCTCTGGCTGCTCAGGGATGGGCACGAGTCCTGCTGCCATCCCCGATGGCCCAGTTCCTCCCAGTGCCCCTCATCCCATCTCCAAGCTCCCTTGTGAAAGTGTAAGATCTTCCTCCTCTTTCTCTTCCTCTTCTTCCTTTTCTTTATTTTTCATTTTTTATCTCCTTCTCATTTTCTTATTCATTCTCCTTTTTGTACTCTTCTTCATCCTCCTCATCTGCTTCAATTTCTTTCTCCTCCTCATCTTTTCCCTCCTTGTCCTCCTCATCTCCTTACTTGTTATCATCATTCTCTTCGTTTGCGTCCTCTCTTTCTTCTCTTCCTCTCTCTCCCTTCTTCCTCTTCTTCTCTCTGTCTTCCTCTTTCTCCACCTCTTCCTCTTCTTCCTCTTTTCCCTTCTCATATCCCTTTCTCTTTCTCATCTTCTTTCCTTTTATTCCTTCTCATCTTGTTTCTGCTCATTCTCCTCATCTTCTTCCTTCTCCTCATCCTCATCCTCTTCCTCCTCTTTTTTTCTTCTCCTCTCCCTCCTCCCCCTAATTTTCTACCTCCTTCTTTTCTTCCTCCTCTTCCTCAACATTTCTTTCTCCTCCTCCTCCCCCTTTGAGGGACAGCACAACACAGACACAGCAAGCTGGGAACACCCCCCCACCCCACTATCCCCAAATGCCACCGAGACAAGGCTGTGCCACCACGCCGAGCTCGGGTACCAGTTCCCCTGGGTGCCTCTGGATGCTCCATGCCCTTCTGGGGGGATCCAGGGCGCCCCGGGGGGGGGGATCTGGATGCAGGCTGCTGACATTGTGCCATCCTGCAGAGAAGAAGCAGTACCGGGAATCCTACATCAGCGACACCCTCGACCTGGACATGGAGCAGCTGGAGAAGCGCTCGCGCGCCAGCGGCAGCAGCGCCGGCAGCATCCGGCACAAGCGGCTCTCCCGGCACTCCACCACCAGCCACAGCAGCTCCCACACCTCCGGCATCGAGGCCGACCCCAAACCCAGGGAGATGGGACCTGATGATGGCTTTGCAGGCGCCGGCACCCACCGCAAGCTGAAGACCTGCAGCTCCATGACCAGCCACGGCAGCTCCCACACCTCCGGCGTGGAGAGCGGCGGGAAGGACCGGCTGGAGGAGGACTCCCAGGATGACGGTGAGACGCCGGTTTGGGCTTCCCAGCTTGGGTCCCACTGGGGGATTGGGTGCTCCGAAGGTGCATGTCAGTGATTTGTCCTGTCTCTGTGCCGACAGAAATTGAGATGCTGGTGGATGACCCCCGGGAGCTGGAGCAGGCTGGGGAGATGGAGGTGAGCCCCGACATGTGCGTCTACATCACGGAGGACATGCTGCTGTCCCGCAAGTTCAACGGGCACTCGGGTAAGGTGGTGCCTGCTTTCATTGCCAGTTCCCCACTGCAAGTCAATCCCTCTGAGAGTTGGAATGGGATGATCTTTCAGGTCCCTTCCAACCTGGGTCGTTCTATGATTCTATTCTATGATTCTTCATTGTTTGGCAGAGTTGAATTAGCCCAAGGTGTCCATTTGGGATGTCAGGAAAAGCTGTTTGCCCAGTCAGTTGAAAGATAGATGGGGTAAAAAAAAGAGGGAACTAGCTCAAATTGTACCTGAGAAAGTTTAGGATATTAGGAACATTTCTTCCTGGAAAGAGTTGTCCATCACTAACTCAGGCTGCCCAGGGCAGTAGTGGAGTCATCATCCCATGAGGGATTTAAAAGCCAAGTGGATGTGGCACCTGAGGACATATGTTAGTGGTAGCCTTGGAAGTGCTGGGGGAATGGTTGGAGAAAGTGATCTCTGGAGTTGTGGCGATGCCCAAAGAGTCACCTGCATTTCCAGCTCCATGCTGGGACCTACTGGGAGGTCTCTGAGGTTCTGGGCTCCCTGGGGTTGGCTTTGGATGCCATTTTAGATCCATTGGTTGCAAGTGGAGCCATTAGGGTGAAGGCACCCCATCGAGCTGAGGGTGCCTTTGCCCTGAAGCACAGGCAAGTGCCAGAGGCATCTGGCATGGATCCCAAGAGAGGTGAGACACCTCGAAATAACCTTTGCACCCTCCCTTTCCTCTCTTCTCCATGCAGGGCTTATCGTGAAAGAGATCAGCTCCTCCACCTCCAGCTCCTCAGAGACCGTGGTGAAGCTGCGGGGGCAGAGCACCGACTCCCTACCCCAGGTACATTGTCCTGGCAGAGCTTTGGTTGGGCTGCCCTTGAGGTTTTGGGCTTCCCCAACCCCCTTGTCTCCTTGACGGGTCTTGAGCCTCCTCTTTGCTTTTCCCAGACAACGGGCAGGAAACCGAAGACGTCGACGGACCGGCACAGCCTGAGCCTGGATGACATCCGGCTCTACCAGAAGGACTTCCTACAGTTGGCCAACCTGTGCCAGGACACGGCGCAGAGCTACACCTTCGGCTGTGCCCACGGGCTGGATGAGGACGGGCTCTACTGCAACGGCTGCTTGGCCCAGCAGTGCCTCAACATCCAGGAGACCTTCCCCGTGAAAAGAACCAGCAAATACTTCTCCTTGGATCTCACCCACGACGAGGTCCCTGAGTTCGTCGTGTGAGCAGTGGAGGGGGGGGGGGGGGGGGGGGGNNNNGAGGATGGAGCTCCCTGCCCTGCACTGGGGGCATCAACGTTGCCTCCCCCCCCCCATCCCACACCGCTCCCTGGAAACCGTGGCACTGGGAGGACTGTCCCGACGGCGGGCGGGATGGGGATCCCTGTGAGCGGTGGAGTCGTCCCCCTGCATCAACTCCAGATGAGTTTGTGCCAAACACAAGTTGTCTTATTTCGACTGGGAGAAGCACAACCCGTTTGACCAGCAGAAGCCCACCCATGTTTTCTCGTGGCGAGGTGGCCTCTTCCCCTCCTTGCCCCCATCCAGCGGCGGCTCCGCGGCAACTGGAGAGAAAGTGCCAGACTGTTGTGTTCAAGTCAAGCCAAAGAAATGTAAATAACCCTAAAGGCCAGTATGGGAAGGGAGATTTAAGCAATAATGATGTTCCATGGAGGAAGGCACAGCCAGCAGCTGCCAAGGTCGAACACCATCCCAGTTCTTCCAAAAACATGTGCTGGAGGCCAGACCAGAGTGGTCCCAGTGAGGTGGATGGTGGCTGGGAGCTCTCAGAGCCATTTGCAATTTTTTTTGTTCCCTTTTACTTTTTTCTTTTTTTGAGAGCAAAACCCCAAAACAACAACAACAAAAAAAAAAGCCCACCCAGGAAAAAAAGAAAGCAAAGGAGGATGGAAAAGATGGAAAAATGGAAAAGAATAGGTCCCCTCAAAGGATATTGCAATACTACATCCAAAATGTTGAATATCTAGAGAATACATATATAAATATATTGAGGTATGTATGTTTATATATGTCTGGATCTTATAGACCCATTTGCATTTTACTCCTGCTCTAAAATACCCTTTTATACAGAGGATCTGCCTCTTTTCTTTCATGAACTGTATAAATAATCCTATTTTTTTCTAAGCACTAAGGCGAGAAAATAGACTTCCCTCTCAAGGAGAATATGTATGCAACTGCCTTGTATGTGTGGCTCTTCCTGGTGCAGTCTCTGTTGTATTTTCCCAAGGCTTTTCATGTGTCTTTAAGTCTCTTACAGTTGGAATAATTCTGCCAGAGGATGCTGGTGATGTGCTAGAAAAATCCAAGGGCAGTTTCTGAGTGTGTCCAAGGGAAGCCAGACAGCCCAGGTGGAATATTTGCTGTCAGTACCAGAGGGTGAAGCATTACAGAGCTAATATTCACAGCACAAAGCCTTTTTAGTCGATATTTTTAATTAGAGTTTAGCTATTGACAGCCAAAGTTCTGCCATATTTTGATACACCACCGTTTTTTAACTGGAAACTTTTCTTAAAAAAAAAATTATAATTATTTTATAAATAAGCACAATCTTATTTTTGTAAGAAATGTTGGGGGAGGATGCCAAGAAAGGGGAGCTGGTACCAAAAGAAAGGGAGCATAGCTTTAGGCACAGTGCAAAAAATCCTTGGTGTTACTGGGATGTGGGAGCAGGTGTGGGAGAGCTTCATGGGACCCTGGCACTGTGTCCCCACCCAGAATCTTGCCTGGCACAAGGGATTTTTATGGGAAAATAATGTTGACATTCAAGTGCTGGCAGGGCAAGCAGGAGGATGGTGGTCCCTGAAGCATCCTTATCTCCCTAAACCCACACATGGAAGCTGGTGGGGGCTGCCTGGGTGCTCAGGGCTGTGTGCCCCACTTTGGTTTTGGGGAGACCACAGCAAACACCCCAAAAGCCTCTTTTGTGGATGCCACATCCCAGGCTGGGATAGTCTTTGCCACTCCAGGTCGCCATCCCTAGCTGGGCTTGCAGTGTATGACCAGCAACGTGTGTTTCCAGGAAAATTCCCCAAATTCATCCCCAACCTCTGCTGGAGTTCCCTGGGTGCTCTCCATGGGACCCTCACCCACTGCCCCACAGAACCACGGAGCTGGAGGGAGCAAAGGGATAAACTGTGGGAAGAAATGCACAACACTGCTCAGGATTGGGAAGGGGGCAGCTAAACCAGGACCTCTCCATGTCCTTCCCCCATCCCGTTACCCTGCAGCCAAGGCGGGATTGGAGTGATGGGCTTGGGATGATGTCGAGGGCTGTGATGGAGCTCAGCCCTGGACAAGCAGGAGCGGTGCCAGGGAGCAGGGGGGGGACACAGAGGTTAATTCCCATTTATCCCGCAGGTGGCCGTGCCCACCCTGCCCTTCGTGCCGTTCCCCCTGCAATAACGAGCTGCCTGTCTGCACAAAATAGTCCTTTCTGTGAAAGGATCTTCCCGTCGGGGCGATGGGAGAGCCAGTGACTGTGTTGCAAAAGGACAAAAAGGAAAAAAAAAAATAAAAAATTAAAAAAAAAAACAACCTCAAGGAAAACTGTTAGAAAACCCCCTGGAGCGAAATTCTTTTGTACCAATGAAGTTTGTTGTGTGCCTTTTGCGGTACGGCCGGACGCGACAATAAAGTGACAGTTGTTTGCATCACTTTGACTCTTGGAGATCCAAAGTGCTCCCAGGCTTAAGGGAGGGCTCTGAATTTGAGGGCACAGTTGGGTTTGTTGTGCTCTCTGCTCCGGCGATCCCGGCTCCCGAGAGCTGGTTAAGGCAACTCCTGCCTGGGGCCGGGGAATGGATGGGCTGTCCCTTTCAATCCTGAGCTTGGTGATTTTTATGGAAGTGGCAGCCACTGCCAGTGCTCTGGAGTTGGGAGGAGGCGTGGGGGGAGCTGCAGGAGCTCCTGAAATAAATGAGGGTATGGAGTGTCTGTAGTAAGGGTTGTGGATGGGAATGCCTGTGCTCCTTGCAGCCGTGCTTCCCAGTGGGATGCTCAGAGCAGTCACCAGTTTGCAGGAGCTGAGGAGTGAGCACCTTGTTATGGGATTGGTTGGAATTGGTTGGGAAAAGCCTCTCCCCAGCTCTCCAGGACTTCTAGTCCTGCTCCCCACCTCGGGCAGAGGGACAGGCAGCACTCACCAGTGAGAGGAATGAGCTTGTCCTCTGCCTGTCGAGCTCCACCCCTTTGATCCCAATTTCTTTCTCCTCTGCTTGGAACAGGCTCTCCTTAGGAAGGGTGGGACAGGTGTTCGGGAGCAGCACCCAGGTGAGTTTTCTCAAGGCAGGAAGCTCCAGTGTGTTAAAGACATGACCCCGAGCAGGATCCTGAGTTGATGTTTTTGGGAGAAGCTTGTGGATTCTCCAGTGTGTAATAAAGGGTTTGTGCTGCCTTTCTCCTCCACAACACCCAGGGGCACCATCCCATTTCCCACTAGCACTAATTAAACTCCTCGGAACATAATTAGCCAGCTCTTTGCCTTGTGATTTTGCCAGTTTTGCTGATCCTGGCATCTCCTTCCTCCAGCCAAGGAAAAGTGTTGTGGATGGTACAAACACCCACAGCCTTTCTGTGCTCCCATTCCCAGTTACCAGAGCATCTCTTGATCCTCAGTGTATTTATCCTCTCGCAGGGAGAGGGTGTGAAGTGACAGGACACAGGGAATGGCTTCCCACTGCCAGAGGGCAGGAGAGATGGGATATTGGGAAAGAATTCCTGGCTGGGAGGGTGGGCAGGCCCTGGCACAGGCTGCCCAGAGAAGCTGTGGCTGCCCCATCCCTGGAAGTGTCCAAGGCCAGGTTGAAGCAACCTGGGATAGTGGGAGGTGTCCCTGCCCAGGGCAGGGGAATGGGACTGGATGGGCTTTAAAATCCCTTCCAGCCCAAACCATTCTGGGATTCTGTGAAGATGATAAAGATGAAGAGACTGTTTTCCCTGGGGAAGCAGCATCAGTAAATCTTCCAGAGTGATTTCTCCCAGTACAAGCCACTGGCCTGTGGGCCTGGATGCAACCATGTCCCATTTAAAGGCTGAGGTCCAGGGGCCTGAGGCATCCTTGGATCCTGCCTATCTTTGCCATCCATCCCTTTTCCAAACACCCTGCAAGAGGGGTGGGGATGGAGATGTGAGGCTGTGCTCTCTGGAGTGGGGGCAGTGCCTTCATTCCCTGGCACCCTCAGCATCCATGCCGCCAGCAGCATCCTGTGCCTTTTCTATGGGCTCCAAAAATAATTGTGTGTTTCCAGCAAATTCCCTTTGTCCTCTATAAATATCCCTTGGCCCCAGCGAGGCGGGCACTGACCAGCACAGGTCTTGGTGCCTAATTGCTGATTTCTGCTAAGACCCGACATTTTCGGGGCAGGAGGGAGGAGCATGAGGGAATGAGCAACTTCTGGGAGGGGGACTGCATTGTCTGCTGCTAAGTATAGCCTCCACATTTCATGCCTGGCCTAAAAACCCCCCTATATTTTCCTAAAACCAGATGGGGAAAGGTTTTTTTTCACCAGCCAGCCCTGTCTCCCTGGGAGTGAGAAGGGGAGGTGGCTCTTCCCTCCCCGTGGGCTGTGTTTAATAAAGGCTAAATGGGAATGAATCTAATGAACTCCCCTGCTTTTGAAGGCATTTAGTGGCTTGGCTTCCACTGCTCCTTCATCTCACCATGGGAGAGGTCCCCAGGGGAGGGAAAGGTCCTTCAGTTCCCATCCCAGTGTGTCCCCAGGCACCCATGCTGGGATGCTTTTCCCTGGGATGCTCCTGGCTGCTGGCAGCCCTCCTGCTGCTCTGTGTTACCATTTCACGAATTTAAGCTCAGACAGAAAGGCTGCACTTGGGTCACCTCATCTCCAGTCACTCCACTTTTGCAAAAATTTCCCAAGTTTTGCACCTCCTCGTCACCATTTGGTGGCAGCCAAAGAAGTTGGAGACTTGGGATTTGTAGGGTGACAGCAGGAGAATGGCATTTTTATGGAGCCAGCTGCAAAAAGCACCAGAAAAAAAGGGAAATGTTGCAGTAGTATCCTTAATTTCATAATTAATTTTGCTACCAGATCCAAATTGGAGCTGCTTTCTCCTGCTGTTTTAAGCAGTGATAGCTGTGCTGGGGTGGGTGCCTGGCACAGCATCCTTTAACCAGCCCTTCCAAAACAAGCATTGCTGGACATATCCCTCAACATCACCCCCATCAGGCACCAACGACTAATTGGTGATAATTACAAAAATGCCCCGTGTGCTGGTATGTCTTCTTAGGGAATTTCTGGCACCCTGAAATGATCACTGGATGCAAGAGTTTTAATTAATGTACCATCGAGCTGCGTTGTGGTCAACGTGTAGGGGTGGGAGGCACCCTGCCAGGGGTGCTAGGGGGTACCAGGGGGCTGCCAGGGCTCCAGGGACAGCTGTGGGTGGGCTTTTGGGGTGTTGGGATGCTGTGCCAGGGCTGGGCTCCTGTGCCCCACTTGCAGGGCAGCAAAGGAAATCAGTCATCGAAGGAAATCAGTCATCGAGGGTTGCTGTGGAAACGGGAGGGGAAACCCGGGTTGTGGCAGCCAGTGCCTCCCTGCCAGGAGCCCTTGGGGAGCCTGGACAGCAGAGGGGTGACACACAACCCCCTGTGCCCTCTGCTGTGGGGGCCCGGGGGGGCTCCCACTGCCACCTTTTGAGGGATGATCCAAAGGGAAGCTGCATCCCATGGTGCTGCTGCTGCTGCTGGAGGCATTGGCTGTTTGGGGGGGGGGGTTGTGCTGCACCCCCAGCTCTGCTGTGCTCCCTGTGCCAGCCCTGCCTGGGGCACACATGAACTTAATTTCATGGAATGACAGCATGGTTTGGGTTGGAAAGGAACTTACAGCTCATCCCATCCCACCCCCTGCCCTGGGCAGGGACACCTCCCACTATCCCAGGGGGCTCCAACCTGGCCTTGGGCACTTCCAGGGATGGGGCAGCCACAGCTTCTCTGGGCAGCCTGTGCCAGGGCCTGCCCACCCCCCCAGGGAAGGATTTCATAAGACACAGCCTGGGCTGGTGGGGGGTATTTCTGGGGGCAGATGGAAGAAAGGGAAAAGCCACTTTGTAAAAACCCATCTAGCTCCCTTTTGACCTGAAACCTTCCAGCTGAAATGCCAAAATCTAGGCTCATTTTAATTGAAAATATAAAATACTGAGCCTGAACGTGAATTTTTGGGCTGGGAAGGGCTTGAGGGCACAAGGAGAGGGCGGGGGGTGTCGGGGAGCCGGGAGCTCTCAGTCGGGATAGGGGAGGGAATGACAGGGGGGTCTGGGA
>VXBA01000471.1:3028646-3049455 GCA_013399895.1 Serilophus lunatus | reverse complement strand
GCAGGCAGAGCTGCCTGTGCCCATCCCCACGGGCAGAGCTGCCTGTGCCCATCCCCACGGGCAGAGCTGCCTGTGCCCATCCCTGCAGGCAGAGCTGCCTGTGCCCATCCCCACGGGCAGAGCTGCCTGTGCCCATCCCCACGGGCAGAGCCACCAGCTGCAGGGGGGCCGCAGGGACGTCGGTGCCGTGGGGACATCGGTGCCCTGTGCCACCGCCGGCGCCTCTGCACAGGGACACAGACCTAATTGTGGCAGCTGCCCAGAGTAAATTGGTGCTGAGAATCCCCTCCTCCTCCTCCTCCTCCTCCTCCTCTGCCTGCCCTGGAGCAGCTGGAGCCCCAGTTTTCCCATGGCTGGCATCTCGAGGAAAGCAGTGACACTGCTGGCGTGGGGGGTTGTGCCAGTTATAGTTGGGTCGTTTCGGTGCTGTTGTGTCTCGTGTCAGTCCTGCTGTGTCAGGAAACCCGTGCTCCTCCATGACAGATCCTGTGGCTGGGTCCATGCACAGCAAATGCCAGCGTTGGTCCAGCCTTGGGCTTAGAATCGTGGAATTGTTTAGGTTGGAAAAGCCCTCTGTGATCGTCGTGTCCAACCCTTCCCCCAGCACTGCCAAGGCCACCACTAACCCCAGGTGCCACATCCACATGGCTTTTAAATCCCTCCAGGAATGGTGACTCCACCTGTTTCAGTGCCTGAAATTCCTGTGCAAGGGCAGGTTTGACAATTCTCTTAAAAGAATTTATTCTCCTGGTTTGTTTGCCAGTGAACAGACATGGTGTTGAGTCCCTGCAGCCAGGGGAAAAGCAGCTGTCGTGGTGGGAACCCACGTGGCTCCCCCAGGACAGGCAGAGTGTCCCTGTGCACCCACCAGCACCCTCAGGGATGAGCAGTAGTTGTGTTTTCTCTCTTGTCTGCTCCCATCTGAGCTGTGTCCCTGAGGAGAGACTGGGAACTGAAGCTGGATGAAGTGCAGGAGCATTTAACCCGTTGCAGCATCTCTCTGGGATAGTGCAGGGAGCACTGCCAGCTGTCCAAGAGTCACAGCCTGAGGTGTGATCCCCTCAGGGGGAACGCTGAAGGGATGCTGAAGGGATGCTGAAGGGATGCTGAAGGGATGCTGAAGGGATACTTCAGGCTTTGGTTGTCTTGTAATCCTCCCTGTAACCGTGAATTCCAGCAGAATGAGCACACTGCACTGAACACAGGCTTGGAGAAGTTGTGCCTTTGGGGTCATTTTGGGTAAGAAAGCAGCAGCTGTCAGCAGATGTGAGATGCTCAGTGTTGATTTAATTCCTTTTTGGACCCGTGTCTTTGGTTTTCCTTTGGAGCAGGTGCAGGGAAGGGAGGGAAACAGGATGAAGAAGCTGTAGAGAGTCAGGAGTGCCAGAAACGTGTCTCCACAAATCTTCCAGGTCAGTGCCAGAGTGTCTCTGCCTGGGACATTTGTCATCGTTGGGGATTTGTTGTGTTTGCAGCCGTGATGACCAGCCTGGGATAGAGCTGGGCTGAGGAGCACCCCTGGGATGGGCTTTGGGCTCTGGGCTTGTCTCTCTCCTTCCTTGACATCACTGAGTGAGTTTGGATTTTGCTGAGGGCTGAACCCAAACCAAAGCATTTCTTTCTTTTCTTGTAGTGGCCAGAGAGAGTCCAGAGGAGGCCATGGAGGTTCTCCAAGGGCTGGAGCCCCTCTGCTCTGGAGAGAGGATGGGAGAGCTGGGGGTGTTCACCTGGAGAAGGGAAGGATCCAGGGAGAGCTTGGAGCCCCTTGCAGAGCCTGAAGGGGCTCCAGGAGAGCTGGAGAGGGACTGGGGACAAGGGATGGAGGGACAGGACACAGGGAATGGCCTCCCACTGCCAGAGGGCAGGAGAGATGGGATCTTGGGAAGATGTGCCTTCTCAGGGACTTCCTACCCTCTCACTGGGTCTGCAGTTCTGGGGTTCTTAACTAGGGACTCATCAGCCATCCACAACCTTCCTGAACCTCTTCTAATTAGTCTTCAGGATTCTGCAGCAGCTCTGATCTTGCTGGAAAGTGCCCAAGCAGAAATTTCCCACCTTGGGAAAGCGTTGGAACGTTGACCAGGTCTGGTGGGTTCCATCGGTTTGTGCAGGACCTTGGGAAGAGGCAACAACCTGGCGGCTCTGCCGTGGGGGCACAGCCCCATCCTGACCCTGGGGGGCAGCTTTAGGTGTTCAGAAGGGCTTTAGGCTCAGTTACTGAAGTCCTGATCGTGCCACATCCCTTGGATTTTTTGGTGTCGTGGTGTTTGTGCGGCGCTCGCGGGGCCGGGACCATCAAAATACGTTGCGTTATTTATCAGCTGGTTTAATGTAATTGCTGCTCAGCCTCATCCTTACTCAGGGGGGGTTGTATCTGCCTCTGGTGCTTCCCTCACTCCCCATCTAATGCCAGCAGGGGGGACCCTCCCTCCTCCCTCCATGCCGGGAGTAAAAACGGGGAATAAAGGGAATAAAAAGATTATTTTAATGCAGCAGCCCAGGTTTGTGGAGAGGTATAAGCAGCAAATAAGGGAGGGACTGATTATTATTTTTGTAAGCCTCAATCTAAGCCCTGGGTAAGTGTTTCTATTAAATGATGTAGGAGTTAGGCTGCCTTTGGACCCGTGCTGTTTCCACATCCTATGCAGAACTGAAAACCTCTGAAGAGCAGCTGCTGATTTTAGAGCTCATGCCAGGAAAAATGTAGAAATCCACTGAAACTGAGGGTTTCCAGCACCAGGTAGGCAGGAATTTGGGAAAGCAGTTTGTGGAGCAGCATGGTCTCAACGCAGTAGTCCCAGCTCCTGTGGCAGAAGGATTAAATCTCTGGGACTGGGCATGGAGGGGAATAAATGGAGCACGTGGGGCCATGGCAGGGCCAGGGTGGGTTGATCTCCAGCACATGAGGTTCAGTGCCTGGGAAGGGAGGGGATCCAGCACGTCTTGTGCTGCTTAATCCGGGCTTTGCAGAGTTTCCTTTGGCTTTAAATTTTTTATCCTTGCATTTTTATTTTTTTTTTTGCAATGGAAGTGTAAAAGCAGCGCCCAGGCTGGCGGCTTCTCCTCCCGCCTGCGTAACGTCCATGTGCTGAGCGTGTGTCATTCCATGATAAAGCTGGAATGGTGGGAAAAGCAGGGCCGTTGACTCAGCAGGCAGCGTGGCAGGGATGCTTTGCCTGTGTTTTAAGGGGAAAACGGGCTGCTTCGGGGTTTTTGGGGCTCCTTGGGGGAAGCAAGGTGTTGCCTGTGGAGGTTTGCAAGCGGGTGAGGAGGGGGACAGGCTGGGGAATAGCGTGGGAAAGGCTCTGAGGGTGCAGCCCTGGGGGGGGGGAGGAAAAGCAGATTTTGCTGTTTTGCAGGAGTATTGTTGTTGGGAATGATGTAGGTGGGTCAGGGCTGGAGCAAAGGGAAGCTGCTGAGCACACAGCCGTGGTGCTGCTGCTGCCTCTCCATCCTGCTCCACGTCCCTGTCCCAGTTCTGCCACACTGGCCGTGCCCTCCTCTCCCCATTCCATTGGGAATGACCCAGGTGTGCTGGCTGCCTCCAGAACCAGGGCCTACTTTAGACTGAAATGCATTAGGTTACAGGGAGAAAAAGAGGCAGCAGAGGGGCACAGGAGTGAAATTTAATTGAGATAATATGGGTCAGCTCAGCGACCGAGGATGGAGCAGCAGCAACAACCTACTTCTGCCCAGCCAGCCCAGCTAACCCGGTTTGCAGCACTGCCAGGGCTCTGCATCCCTGCCTGGATTGCTGCTCACATCCCTGCCTGCATCCCTGTCTGTATCCCTCTTTGCATCCCTGCCTGCAGGGATTTGCCTGCATCCCTGCCTGTATCCCTCTTTGCATCCCTGCCTGCAGGGATTTGCCTGCATCCCTGCCTGTATCCCTCTTTGCATCCCTGCCTGCAGGGATTTGCCTGCATCCCTGCCTGTATCCCTCTTTGCATCCCTGCCCGCAGGAATGTGNTTTGCCTGCATCCCTGCCTGTATCCCTCTTTGCATCCCTGCCTGCAGGGATTTGCCTGCATCCCTGCCTGTATCCCTCTTTGCATCCCTGCCTGCAGGGATTTACCTGCATCCCTGCCTGTATCCCTCTTTGCATCCCTGCCTGTATCCCTGCTCACACCTTCACCTGCACCCCTGTCTGGATCCCTGCCTGCATCCCTGTCAGTATTGCTGTTCACAGCCCTGCCTGCATCCCTCCCTGTACCTCTGCCCACATCCCTGCCCTCATCTTTGCCTGTATCCCTGCCCATATCCCTGCTTTGATCCCTTCCTGTACCCCTGTCTGGATCCCTGCCCACATTACTGCCCTGCCCTCATCCTTACCTCTATCCCTATCCATATCCCTGCTTTCACCCCTTCCTGCATCCCTGTCTGGGTCCCTGTTCACATCCCTGCCCTCATCCTTGCCTGTATCTTTGCCCATGTCCCCACCCACTTCCCTGTGCACATCCCTGCCTGTATCCTTTCCTTTGCCAGGCCATGAAATGTCAGAACCAGCACAAGCCACAATAATTTACTTTTCAAAGTTAATGATTTTGAAAATGTAGGATAGCACAGAGAATTTTCCCCCCACCACCTTTTTTTGCTCTCTTTTTTTTTTTCTGATGGCTTTTGTTGGTTTTCTCGTGGTTTTTCCTCTTTTTTTCCCCTCTCCTTTATTTTTTCTCTTATTTTTTTTCTCTTATTTCCCTCTCTTTTTTTTCTCTCTATTTTTTTTTTCCCTGCTAAAACCACCCCCATTCCATGCCAGCCCTCCACCTGCACGTTGGGATGTGTCCATGAGCAGATGCTTCACTCATTTCACGGGTGTCTCAGAGATGCTGTTGCACAACAGCTTTGTGGTGGAACCCTCACAGGATAACGAGGTTTTACCCCATAGCCCACACCTAAAACACACCAAATCCCCAAAAAATAACCACAGAACTCCCATCCCCATGTGGTGCAGCCACTAGTTGAGTAGTGGCTCTAAAGGCTGTAAAAAAAAACCTGGGAAAGAAATGTTTTGAGTTGGAAGAGATCTTGAAATCATTCATCCAACAGCAGGGACACCTCCCACTAGACCAGATTGCTCCAAGCCCCGTCCAACCTGGCCTTGAACACTTCCAGGGATGGGGATAAAGAAGGAAAGTCAATCACTCAAGTCAATAAATAAGGGAAAAAAAAGCTCCCAGCCTTGTTGCTTCCATGACAGGACCAGGCAGCAGCAGCAGGAATTGGCTCTACAATCTCACATGGGCTGTGACCTGTTTGCTGTATTTGAAGCTTGAAATAGAGCCTTATGAGTAATGTGGTTCAGGTGCTTATCACCAATTAATTAATTCTTTTGTACGGTGGATACCTAATTAAAGCAGTCTAAGGTAATTCCTGGAGGGGGCTTAGACTAATGGGCTGGTTAACAGGGCTGGGGTTTTTTTGCTGATGTAACTTGTTGGGTGATTCCCAGCGGCTGGAAAGGGTTATTAGGCTCCGTGTGAGTGTTACTTAAAATAAAATTCTAATAAAGGTTTGATCGGGGTGAAATCATTGGAGAGTGGTTTCTCATCACAAGGATTTCTGCAGCCCAGGGCTTTGCCTGCTGCAGGAGTTCTTTGGGAGAAAAAGGTGAGGCTTTCACCAAAAAAAAAAAAAAACCCAACGATTTTGGGGTTATTTTAGCTGAAAATTGCCTTTGCACTGGGATGAGCCCATAACCCAGCAGCACAGCAGGAGCTTCTGCAAAATCCATGTGCTCCTTCCCATTTTCTGTGGTCACATGGACATTGCACCCTAAAAAAACAGGCTCTTCTACCCAAATCAGGGCAACTCAATGACTTAACCCAGTTCTTCTGGGGTGGCTGTAGCCCCACACTGATGGGTAGGGGTTGGTAAGTCGTGGAATCATTTAGATTGGAGAAGACCTCTAAGATCATCAAGTCCAACCATTCCCCCAGCACTCCTATGGACATGAATTTGTGTGAAGCTCAGGGTGGGTTTGGCCCTTCAGGATCAGAGCTGACACAGCCAAACACCCAAAGGCTCTTGGAAATGTGATGCTGAGGGATGCATCTCCCCCTTGCAGCCCTCCCTTCATCTTCCCTTTGCTTTCCATCCTCATTTCCCATCTTCCCCTAAAGATCTTTATCCTGGCAAACACTTAAGAGCAGGATGTTAAAAGCTGAAACCCAAGACTGGATCCATTAATTAAGGGGACTTAATAGCTCTTGGCTACTTCCCTTAATTAAGGGTCAGGAGTTCAGAGCTGGGTGGACAAGGGAAGAAATTCCTGATTATTAGAATGAGGAGGCCCTGGCACAGGGTGCCCAGGGAAGCTGTGGCTGCCCCATCCCTGGAAGTGTCCAAAGCCAGGTTGGAGCAGTGGGGGGAGGGTGGGAATACAATGATCTTTAAGGTCCTTTCAAACCCAACCCAGTCTGGGATTCTGTGAGCTGTGTGCTGGAGACACTTTGGTCTATCCACAGGTTTTAGGGAACTTCTGAAGCTACATGTTTTCTTCTGCACTCGTGTCCTGCAGCAACCTTCAGTCTCCTGTTGGCCTCTGGGTGTTGTTTAACATTTTATTAAATTTTTAGAAAAACAACCCAACCGAAAACAACCCAGCCCTTAAACCATTTTCGTTTTCAGTGAAGTGCAGCAGTGATGGGGTGGAAACCACAGTGCCTAAACCCTCTGGGAGGCGGTGCCAGGGGTGGTGTGACAGGATGTGTGCCCTTATCTGTCCCCTCTGGTGTGTCACAGCAGGGGCCTCTTTCTTTTTGTGTCACAGCATAAGCAGGGAGCAGCCTTATTCCTCAGTATCTGGCATCCTTATTTCCCTGTGTATGGGCATCTTTGTTCCTCAGTGCTCAGAAATCATGATTTTCTAGTATTTGGGGATCTTCATTCCTCAGTATTTGGGTATTCTGACTCTCTAGTACGTGGGCATCCTTGTTCTCCAGTATTTGGGGATCCTTATTCTTCAGGGGTTTAACATCCTTATTCCTCAGGATTTTGACATCCTTACTCCCTGGTGTTTGGACATCTTTATTTCCCTGTATTGGGGTATCCTTATTGCTCAGTTTTTGGGCATCCTTATTCTCCAGTATTTGGCCATTCTTATTTCCCAGTATTTGGGTATCCTGCTTCCTCACTTTTTGGCCATCCTTACTCTCCAGTATTTGGGCACCTGTATCCCCCAGCATTTGGATATCCTGCTTCCTCACTTTTTGGACATCCTTATTCCTCAGTGTTTGAGTGTCCTTGTTCCCCAGTATTTGGCCAAGCTCAGGACACCCATCCTCCCAGGTCTGTGCACACTACTGGGTTTGCCAGTTGTGCACAGGTTTTCCCAGGCTTGTCTCCCAGACAGCAGCTTTCCTTTCCAGGGGTGAATCCCTGAAGGCCCTGGGGCAGGCTGGGGTGGGTCTCATGGCTTTCAGTACATTCCCTGCTGGCATTCCCATGGTTCTGGACCCTTGTGCCAACCCTGAAGCAGATGGGTGCTCCTTCTCCAGGGTACCCAGATGTAGAGAGCAAATATCTTGGATGTGTAGTGGAAGGAGGGACCAGAGCACATATCCCAGGCTGTGCCAATTGGCAGCTGGTCCTTCACCTGAATAATCTTCAGAAAAACCTTAAAAAACACCCTAAAAAAACCAAAACCAAGGAGGTGGAGGGTGGTTCCTGTTTGAGCTGTTGTGGAGCCTGTGAGAAAACAAAAAGCTCAGATTCTCACTTCCACGTGATGCCCAAGGGGCAGTGACTTCTCCAGGCAAAAGGGACAGCCCTGCCAGACCTGGAATGTGAGGCTGGAGCTTCCTGGTTCCATCTGGGCTGCAGCTGTGGTTGGCACACAGGGTGGGTGGAGGGCACATCCCGAGCCAGGCTCTCTGCAAAGCCAACTCCAGTGCTGAGCTCTTCATTTCATGCCCCAGCAAAACTGGGGAGGAGAAAAAAATCTTTGCTGCAGCTCCCTCTTGCTCCATGTGCTTTGCCTTGCTTTGGTAATTCCCATCCTTAGAATGTCCAAGGCCAGGTTGGATGAGGCTCAGAGCAACCTGGGATGGTGGAAGGTGTCCCCTGCCCATGGCAGGGGGTTGGAATGGGATGAGCTTTGAGGTCCCTTCCAACCCAAACCAGTCTGGGATTGTATTATTTGGGCCAAAATAGGCACCCATCCCACCTCATCCCTGTTTGGCAGGAGGGATCAGATGCTGGTGTGATAACGAAGCAGTTCCCATGGAAACAGGCTCATTTTCCACTCAGTTGTCTTTTTTATTTATTTATTTGCCAGCACATCTCTGACCTGCCAGCTGCTTTCTGATGATCTGTGCTCCATATTGGCCATCAGGCATAAAAACTGGCTGTTGGAAAAGAGAATCAAATCCCTGTGGAGGAGGGCTGGGAGCTGGGGCTGTCACCATCCCTCAGCATTAGGGCTCTTTGCTCCAACAAAGTAGAGTGATAGGATCCCACAGGCACAAATGGAGCTCCTGACATCTTCTTTCCTTAAGGAAATAGTGAAACACATGGAATTTGGGCGTGTTAAGGCTCCTTTCCCCACTTGCCTTTCGCCACTACCCCATCTCCCACCCCCTGCAAACATGGCTCTGCTGGGGTTTGTTGTTTGGGGGTGTTTTTGCCTGTGATATTTTTATGCTTTTCTGGGTATATTTAGCAATTATTTTTTTTTTCAGCTGAGCAGCCTATTTTTAGCCATGGCTTTTAGAAAAAGCAACAAGATGCCTGGTGGAAGCAGCCAGGCCCCCACGAGGGATTCCCACGCTGGGTGAGCGGCTCTGGGGAGGTGACAGCACCTCCATATGCTCAGCTCTCCCTCCTGGGTGCTGTGTCATGGCTGGTTTTGGGGAGGAAAAGGCAGTTTTTGCAAGATCCTGCTTGCCTGGGTGGGGATGCAGCGAGCTGGGCTGGGCTCAGCTGTTGGGAAGCACAAGGACCAGGAGGAATCCCAGTGTAGGTGAAAGCTGGGATAAATCCCTCTGTTAGAATAGGTGGAGTGGCAACTTTTCTGGTCCAAAAAAAAATTCCCATTTTCAGGAACAACCACACCCCTTTTCTGGACCAAAAAATCCTCTGCCTGGTAGGAATCCCTGCTTTCCCCAAAATCCTCCTGCCCCTGTGGGATTCACCCATAACTGGGTGGAAAACACTGGGGCATCAGGGATGGGAAAGATGACTTTTTATTGGCATCAAGGAGCAAGGAGGCTCCTGCTTTCACCCCAAAAAGGAGCTGTTCTGGTGGTGGGTGATGCTGCTGTTGGTCTTTGTGGTGAGGGAACAGGGAGGTTTTACCCTGGCAGCACTTTGTGTTTCATTCCTGCTTTTCCTTTTGGTTCAGCTGGGAGGTGGGGGGGGGGGGGAAAGCTNAGCAGGGGAGGGGGGGGGGGGGGGGGGGAAGCTGAGAAAAACCTCCCTGGGAGGTGATAAAAAGTCTGGAGAATTGAATTATAGAATTGTTTAGGGTGGAAAAGCCCTCCAGTATCATTGAACCCAACCATTGCCCCCAGCACTGCCAAGACCACCAGTAACCCATGTCCCCAAGTGTCACATCCACATGATTTTTAAATCCTTCCAGGGATGGTGAAACCACCACTGCCATGGGAAACCTATCCCAGTACCTGCTGCTGCTTATTCCAGTTCCAACTGAGCAACAGGAGAGTGTGTGATCCACAGGTTTAAACCCATGGAGGACCTCAGTTGGGTGGGCAAAGGCTGCAGACACCAAAAGATGCAGGAGGTGTCTTGTGATATCCATGAAATCTCACTCAAAGCCTGTTTGCATCTTCAGGAATGTAAGGAAATGCTTTCCAAGGATGCTGCTGGTGTCCCAGCCAGGGGTGGTGCTGCCTTTGAATGGTGACAGTCCCAACCCAGTGCAAAATGTGCTTTGAGATACCCCTTCTGTAATGGCAGCTGCTTATTTAGGGTAGTGTGACTAATTAATCACCTGTAAAATCAGGGAATCATGGAGTGGTTTGGGTTGGAAGGGACCTTAA
Source organism: Serilophus lunatus (assembly GCA_013399895.1). Lineage (NCBI taxonomy): Eukaryota > Metazoa > Chordata > Aves > Passeriformes > Eurylaimidae > Serilophus > Serilophus lunatus. The sequence goes on along the minus strand of VXBA01000471.1, from coordinate 3,039,454 downwards.
AGACCATCTTACCCTGCCCTGGGTAGGAATACCTTGCACTAGACTTGCATCAAGCCCATTCCAACCTGGCCTTGGACACTTCCAGGGATGGGGAAGTGCCATTTTTTTTTAAACCTTAGGAGAATTGTGGTCTCCACCCACATGCCAGTTGGACAAAACCCAAGAGAAGATGGGGGGAAAACTGCTAGGGGAGCAGGCTGGGCTCAGATTTCCTGAGTTAGGAGCTGGAGCTGGTGATGGAGCTTGTACAAGGCAACTGGATTGCAGGATCCTCTCTGCCCAGGCACTTCTCTGCAGCCTTTCAGCTCAGCTCTGTGCAAACCAGGCAGCAGCTTGTGCTGCTGAGGAGCTGGCAAACAAACCTAGTTGCTGTTTCAAGCAGGGTTGGCAGCTCCAGGATGCCAGAACCCCATAGGAGCCCTGTTTGGGAGGGAGGAGTAGGATGGCAGCCTAGCAGGAGAGCTCAGCATCAAGAAATGCTCCTTTTGCAGTGACTTTTCTGGGGAGGTTTTGCATGGCAGTTTTTGTGTGGAAATGCATCCAGAAATGAAGGTAGGTGGGATTAATTTACTGGGATGGAGGAGTTGTCCCTTGGCCCAAAGCAATGTTGGCTATTAACTCAGAGCACATTAAATCCCAATCTCATCTCATCAAGCAGTAACTTGCTGCTCCACATGCACATCACAGATAAAAGCTGAAGATTTTGGCAAAGCTGGACTGAGCAGACCAAGAGCAGGCACAGCTATAAATGCTGCATCAGTGCCTTGGGATCAGGGATCTCTCTCTCATCCTTTGCCCAACTAAATCCCAATTTTTGGTGCCTGTTGTGGCTGGGTGCTGCTGGTTAAAGAAGAAAGTGTCATTCAGATATGCCATTCAACTAACACCAGCAAATGAGGTCGTTTTTCAGAGCTTGGGTACCAATGGGGGTTTCATGGCAATCCCAGGGGAACACAAACAGTGTCTTATTCCCCTCACTTAAAGGCACGTGTGCCAGGATAATGGGATTTGTGCCTTGGAGCCCACAGGGTAATGAGTCCTTACTCATTATTTTCATGCTAATGGTGTTTGGTGTGTCCAGTCCACTGATATTGTCTCTTCTGGGCTCTGCACTGTAATTACAGCTGGGGATCTTGGCAGCTTGTTTTGGTGCTTGTCTGTTGTGCAGAGGGGTCAGGGGTTAGTTATTTCTTGTGGAAGGAGTTGAATTCATTGGAAGGGATGCAAAAAAGCTGGACAGGGACTTTTGACAAAGGCCTGAAGTGACAAGAAAAGGGGGGAATGGCTTCAGTCTGAGAGAGAGAGCAGGGTTAGAGGGAACATTGGGAAGAAATTCCTGGCTGTGAGGATGGGTGGGGAGGCCCTGGCTCAGAGATGCTGTGGCTGCCCCATCCCTGGAAGTGTCCAAGGCCAGGCTGGATGGGGCTTGGAGCAGCCTGGGATAGTGGGAGGGTGTCCCTGCCCATGGCAGGGGGGTTGGAACTGGATGAGCTTTAAGGCACCTCCCCACCCAAACCATTCTATGATTTTATGATAATTCCAGTCTGAAAGAAAAGCCATGGAGGTTTGGATTTACTCCTGGTGGCTCCACACCCTCAGGGGGTACAGTGGGGTGTCCTCACTTTGGGATGAAAGAAGCTGCTTTTTTTTCTGCCCTGTTTGAGCAGCTTTGCTGCCACCTGAGCATTGCTGGGCTGTTGAGGGGTTGTTTTTTGGTGCAGGATATTCACAAACTTGCTTTTGAAGTGTCACCTGCTATTTCTTTGTTATTTGTGTCGAAGGAAACACACCCAGTTGGTCTCTAAAAACCATCACTGGCCCCAAACTGCTTCTAGTTCCTACATGAAGCATCTGCAGAGGGGCTGAGTGTGACAGGGGTGTGTGGTGGCACCTGCAGGGTGGCTGTACTGCCCTGGGCTCCCCAGCAGCCCTGGAATGTCCAAGCTCACAGACATGTCCTTTGCTCTGTCCCAGCAGGGTCTCAGTCTTCTCTACCCTTGTTTTTGGGGTTTTCCTACTCCAGTGCCCCCTGGGCTGAGTGTAGTGAGAGCAAGGGAAGGTTTCCTTGCACGAGAGTGGCAGCAGGGTTGAATACATGTAATTTTTTTAAAGATCAGATGCTCCCAGCAGTCCTCCCTGCTCCCATGCCTCCTTCCATGATCTTAAACATGGAGCTACTGGAAGTCCTTGAAGTGACTCCCTGCCACTGGATCAGCAACAGGTCCTCTTGTGAAAGGGCACAGCATCACCAAAAATGATGGAATTCTAGGATTGTTAAGGTTGGGAAAAACCTCTGTCATTGAGTCCAACCATTCCCTCAGCACTGCCAAGCCCACCACTAAGCCATGTCCCTGAGTGCCACATCCACACCTCCTATGAACACTTCCAGGGCTGCTAATTCCACAAGAATAAAACATTTGCTGCGTTAGAAAAGCCTCTTGATTTTGGATGCTCCACATCCAGACCACACAGCAGCATCTGGGCTGATGGTGTCTTCACCCTCACCAGCCCAGTGCCATACCAGAACCATGGGCACACCACCATCCCCAGGAGAACTGGAAGGAAAAGCAGTTGTACCCTGCTGCTCAAAGTCCTCTCCAGCCAAAAAAAAAAAGCCACAAAAAGGAAAGGGGAGGAGAGATGAGATAAAGCAGCACGGAAACAGTGCACAGGCTGGAGCTAAACCCCTGAGTGACAGCACAGAGCTTTGCCCCAGGAGAGCAGATCCAGCCAGGTGGGAGCTGAGCTGGAGGACTTTGGCAGCACTGCCCAGGGGATGCTCCTTCCATCCTGCCACGAGCTCTGTGCACCAGAGAGTTCAATCCATCCCCTCTCCCCGTGCATCCTCCATCCTGTGAGCTGGGCAGCACTTGGCTGCCAGCAGCCCTCGGATATTTGCCCGCTGACTTGAAACCTCTTGCTGTGCTGAAAGCAAAGCAAATAATGTGTCTGGGGGCTGTGCTTGCAGGGCACAGGGTGTGGGGACACACACACACACAGAGAAGGAAAGCCACTGTGCTGGGGGAGATGCTCAGTGCCTGCTGCTGTTCCTGGTGCCATGAATGTGGAGCTGGGGGGGGGCACCACAGCAACCTCATGGGGCAACTTTTGATTTTATATTGTCTCTGTTTGAAGGTAGTGAACGGGTAAGAGGAGCACATCTTCCCCTAGAGGCACAAATCACCGGAGAGACCAGCTTCTGGTAAAAAAATAACCTTCCTGGGCTCCTCACTTGGGCATGGGGGGGCTGGGCAGGGGTCTTGCCCTCAAACCCTGACTGGCCCTGGCATAACTCACTCTCCCAGCACAGGCACCAGTGCCAGGCTGATGTTTTCTATAAGTCTCAGGACAAGCCTTGTCCAAACAAGAGCTGTACATGCCCTCAGCTTTTCCCTGAGATCCCACAGTGCCCTTATTTTGTTGCTGTGCCATCCTTGTCCCACCAGCTCAGGGGTCCTGCTGTGCCCTGCTGTTGCAGGATATCCCAAAAAAAAGCCCAACGTTTTGGAGCTGGCAGGCAGCCCCAGTCAGGCAGGAGCACAGCTGTGCCTCTGCTGGAAAATACTTGCTGCTTGTGAAAACGTTCTGCTGCTGGAGGAGCAGGATGCTGGAATTCTGGCTGCTGCTGCCAGGGCTCGCTGCTGTTGGAAGCTCACGGAAAAACATCCGTGATCGAGCTGGTGTGGGCTTAATGAGTGTCCCCTGGCCTGCCTGGGGTAGAAACCTCGGGAAACAGGAAACTCCAGCATCCTGTTTAGCATCTCAGTGTTCAAATTGGCAGCAGGAACAAAGCAAGGGAGGCCAAGGGGCACGGGACTCGTGCTGGGCAGCAGCACGGGCTGGATGAGCTGCAGGGAGTGAGCCTGGCACAGCAGTTTGGGCTGCTGGGGGCAGCTCTTCTCTGGTTCCCTTGTTGCTGTCACAGGCTTTCATGGAAGTGCAGATGCCAAAGGACAGCTCAGCTGGGCTGTAGATGGTCCCAGTGTCCCCCAAGGGTGGCTCCTGGGGCATCCCCTGCTCTGGGGATGATGGGGAGGGCGCAGGAGGGGACCACTGGCAGCAGGACACTGCAGCTCCCATCTTCACAGCCTCATTCTGATGGCTCTGCCACTCCACATATGCAACCCCAGCACATGATTTGGGGAATTTCAGGTCCCAGCAGTTGATCCATGTGTGTTCATGCCCACAGCCCATCCGGGGAGCGTGCCTGGCCTGCCCATGGCTAGCAACAACACTGCCAGCATAGCACAAGCACGGAAGCTGGTGGAGCAGCTGAAGATGGAAGCCAACATCGACAGGATAAAGGTAGGGAAGCTGCCTGTGGGCTCAAGGGCATGCTGGGAGGTGCTGGCTGCTGCTGGGCAGCTGCCCAAAGCACGTGGTGGGATGTGGTGCTGGGTGGTGCTTGTGGAGGATGCTCTCCTAAGTCATCCTGTGGCTGAATGCAGTGGGAAACGCTCTCCCATGGAATCACAGGATGGTTTAGATTGGAAGGGACCTTAAGGACTATCTTGTTCCAACCCCTGCCACAGGCAGGGACACCTTCCACTATCCCAGGTTGCTCCAAGCCCCGTCCAACCTGGCCTGGAACACTTCTAGGGATGGAAGGCAGCTGGAAGCATCACCTGGAGCCTTGCTGGGGGGTGGGAAGGAGTGACTATCCACAAGGCTTCTCCCCTCCTTAGAAAGAGGTTAAATCCAGGGCTGGCTGCTGGCTGCAGACACATCTGGATACAAGCAACACCTCACCTCTCAGGGCTGGGTGAGCTCCATTGCCTCTGGAGCTGCTGCTGTGTTCAGGATAATTAATGAGGTCAGTGGCTGAAGGCAGCAAATGTTGCTGTAGCAACTGTGGATGGCCCTGCTGAGGGAGGCAGGGGAGCCAGCAGCGATGCTAAAGTCAGAGCTTGCTGTGGTCAGGTCGGGTGAGGATGAGAGTAGGTGAGGGATGGGGAGGATGGAAATAAGTGAAGGATGCAGATGGGAACCTGCAGTGACAGGTGAGCTCAGAGCCCAAAGGTTAAAAGCCAGCCCAGAGGTGAAGAATCAGCCCCACCGAGGATGTGCTGTCAGGTTGTTGGTCGGGTTCTTGTCGAGGGTCAGATGTTGCCTGCCCAGAGCTGCTCCAAGCCCAGCCCTGCTGGCAGCATCTCTCCAGGTGGGATTTTCCCAGCACAGCCTGTCCCTAATGCAGGTCTCCTTGCATTCCAGGTGTCCAAAGCAGCAGCAGACCTGATGGCATACTGTGAAGCCCATGCCAAGGAAGACCCTCTATTGACCCCTGTCCCGGCCTCAGAAAACCCCTTTAGAGAGAAGAAGTTCTTCTGTGTGATCCTGTAAACCCTCAAGGAGCCTGATGGGCACTCAGGCCACCCTGAACACTGATTTAGAGTTTTTAGGAAATGGGGACGACCTGCTAGTCCACAGAATTTAAACAAAAACAAGTAAAATACACGGCCTGGAAGCTACAGAGATGTGCATGTTTAAAGAACTTGGCCACCTTTGGGGGAATAAGATGATCTGCATTGCAAAGCAAAAGATCTGAAGTCTGTAGAGTTGCCTAGAAAGAGAAAAAACAATATGTAAAGAATAAATCTATGTCACTTTTCTGCTCACAAAAATTGTTTGATTGTTCCATATTTAAAGCACCAGAGCTGTGCTGAGCAAAGTAACTGCTAAGGATGTGTATAACCTTCTTGGAATGATATTGTTGGTTTCTTTCCAAACTAATATTTTTTATTTAAGTTGTCAGATATATAGCGACAGGCTAGGTGACTATGGTGTTACTCAATGTTTGGTCTTGTGCTTTTTAATTTCTGGTGGTAGCACAGCAGGGGGAGGGGTCGAGTGGCCCCGTGGTGGGTCTGGGGGGGGGGACACCAGCAGCTCCTGCCTGTCCCCCACGTGCTGGCAGCTCTGGCAGACCCCACTTTTTACCATTTAGTGTGTGGTTAGCTTTGGTTCTGCGAGTAAAAGTGATTCATGTGTCGTGGTTGGTGCTTCATACTCGTGTGACAGCGTTCAGTGGTAGTGCATGAGAGTTTTATCTCCGTCCATCCGCTCCAGACTTTTCTGTTCTGTCGTTTGGCACCACGTGCTGGTGGAAGGAGCTGTAGGGAGGAGACTGAGGCGATTCTGAAAGCAGAGAGAACTCCTGTGCTGCCTTAGATGTGCCTGAAATACCTCCTGTGATAGGGCAGGTGCCAGAACCCGGGTGTGGGGGGCTCGGGGTGGCCCCTGCCGCGAGGTAGCTAAAAACCTGAAAATCAAAGTCAACCACTTCTTTCTGGGTCTTTCCTTTCTCCTCCACCTCTGTGCCTCTGCCCTCCTCGCTTGATCCTGCTCTTTTGGCTTCCCAGTAGCACCTCCTTCCCTTGGGGCTGGTCTGGAATGTTGCTCAGTGGTGGGATGTTGCTCAGTGGTGGGATGTTGCTCCATGGTGGGATGTTGCTCAGTGGTGGGATGTTGCTCCATGGTGGGATGTTGCTCAGTGGTGGGATGTTACTCCATGGTAGGATGTTGCTCTGTGGTGGGATGTTGCTCAGTGGTGGGATGTTGCTCTGTGGTGGGATGTTGCTCAGTGGTGGGATGTTGCTCTGTGGTGGGATGTTGCTCAGTGGTGGGATGTTGCTCCACCATGAGATGCTGCTCCATGGTAGAATGTTGCTCCACCCTGGGATGCTGCTCCACCATGGGATGCTGCTCCTTGGTGGAATGTTGCTCCACCATGGGATGCTGCTCCACCATGGGATGCTGCTCTGTGGTGGAATGTTGCTCTGTGATGGGATGCTGCTCCACCATGGGATGCTGCTCCTTGGTGGAATGCTGCTCCACCATGGGATGCTGCTCCACCATGGGATGCTGCCCCATCGTGGGATGCTGCCCCACCGTGGGATGCTTCCTCATGGTGGGATGCTGCTTTGTGATGGGATGCTTCTGCCCCTTCCCATCCCCACTGACTCCCATTCCCGCCTCACCGTGTTGGGAAGGGGCAGAGGAGCAGCGTGGGGAGCTGTGGGGCCACCCCTTCACAGAGGTGCCTGATACCCTGTTTACACACAGCCTGAGCTCTGTTGTCAGGCTGGGGAATCATTCCCAGCTCCTGTTCATCCACCCTCAGCTTCCAGGGGACACATGCCACCTTTTATTGGGCTCTGCCTCGGGTTCACACTTTTGAGGACGTGGCTTGTCTCTCCTTTCTGCTGCTAAACACCTCCCAGCTTTCCCTGCTCTTCTCCACTCCTGGGAAACCTTGGGATTCATAACTTTGGGAACCAAAATGTGGGGATCTGAGTACACAATTAGGTGGGTGTCACGTAGGGGGTTTGGGGGTCTGTGGTGACCCTGCTAAACTAGTTCTGAACCAGCTTAATCCCTGTGGATTCAAGAGGGCAATAGTCTTTAGGTACCTTTTGATGACTCTTTCTAGCCCATAACAAGTGCTTTTTGGTTTTTCTACCTTTTCATACTCTTTTTCTAGTCTTCTACAGAGGAGACCAGTTGTTCTTACACTGGGCTCAAAACCTTTGGCATCTGGGAGTGTTAATACACCATGAATAGTGTAGATGGTCCCAGCCCTCCCATGGTGGCTTTTGGCCCCCCCCCTCCCAAGTCTCCTAATTTTGATCTTTTTACTACAGCTCACGTAGCTTTTAGGATGAAGGATGGATGAAGCTGTAACCAAGACATGTAAATGCCCCATCCTGGGTTGTGTCTTTTCTTTCTAACACTGATTTGCCATCGCAGAGAGTGAAGTGCAGCCGGTCTGACCTGGGGCTCCCACCCCAACCCTTCCCAAACCCTGTCATAAAGTGGTTTGTAATAATTTTTTTAATGACTTACGTATTTTACAACTCGAATTCTTAATAACTAAATGGTGAAATAAACCTGCATGAAGAGTATGGGGAGCAGGGGCATTGGGGGGGGAGGGGACACTTTTGAATTAACTCAACTACTTATTGAAGGTGTTTTACGTTGCTGGGCTTAATTTTATGTTGGTAGTGGTGTTGACATTGGTGTGCTGCCAGGTATTTCACCCCAGTATTTATATTTGCACAGATATGCCTTTGTTAGCCAAGTAGAGATCGCCTGCCAAGATCATTTTCCCTCCTCCCAACAAACACCAGCCATCCCTCCATCCCCATGCTGTATTTCCAACGTGGTATCAAATGACATTCAACCCCCAGGCTTTTAAAGAGAAATATCTGGAGTACTGGAAAAGGACTATTTTTTTTTTTGTGTCTGCCAAGGTTGGTGGTGGTGGTGGGGAAAACCCATTCCTTGGGGGTGCCAACCTGCCACCTGCAGGTTTTTGGGGAAGGGGTGGTTGTAAGAGAAGGCCAGCGCGGGGAGGTCGGCGTCGTGATGTAGCGCATCCCCATCCCACGTGGTCTGTGTACTCGTTGGAAATAAACTTTTGGAATTGTTTCAAGCCTTTGGAGATGGTGCTCTGTGTGTGTGTGGACCTCTGGGGAAGGTGGTTTTCCCGTCCTGGTTGGGGTTGGATTCCTGTTTCCACTGGGTTTGGGGGGGGGAGGCTCTCCTTGAGAGGAGTTTTGGTGCTTGGGAGTGAGGGGAAGTGAAGCCTTTCGGGGTTTCAGGGTCTTCCCAGCCACAGTTTTCTGTTCCCATGGGATGAGCAGCTTGGGGATGAGGCTTCTTCAAGGTGGGATATTGCTCCTTGCTCAGAAATTGAGACCCCTATAGTTTCTGACTTTGTTGTCCATCCCTTCTCCCCTCTCTCTCCTTCTCCCATCCCTGGCAGTCGGTACTGACTTCCCCCAGTAATTTGGACAAGGGCCTGGAGAGACAGGACAAGGGGGAATGGCTACCCACTGTCAGAGGGCAGGGTTACTGGGATACTGGGAAGAGATTCTTGGCTGGGAGGGTGGGGAGGCCCTGGCACAGGGTGCCCAGAGAAGCTGTGGCTGCCCCATCCCTGGGAGTGTCCAAGGCCAGGTTGGATCAACCTGGGATAGTGGGAGGTGTCCTTGCCCATGGCAGGGGGTTGGAATGAGAGATTCTTAATGTCTCTTCCAACACAAAGCATTCCAAGATTCTGTGATTCTTGTTCCTCTGCTGACAACACCTCTCGATCACAGAATCAGAGACACTCTGCTCCTGCCAGATTTACCATGGCCCGAATTTTCTCAGCCTCCCATCCTTCCCTGTGTCCACCAGAACAGCTTAAAAGGAAAGTGGTGTCTCTGTGAAGGAACAAACCAAGGGTGTCCTGCTGGCTGTGCCAAGCCAGGCAGCTCAGCTGTTTCACACCTCGCTGGCTCCCCTCCATCTCCAAGGCTTGCTCTGTTCCCTCCTCACTCCAGAGCAGCAGCACCGATGATCCAGCAGCATCTGCTGAGCTGGAGGAGGTGTGGAGCATCCAGGGAGAGCGTGGGCGAGGTGCTGCTCCCTGTACTCCGCACTGCTGCCCATCCCAACAGCCCAGTCTGGCCCTGGGTTGCTCCCTGATGAGAATAAAGCCATTGGCACCAATTACATTCAGCATGGGGTGGGGAGAGGAGAAGCACTGCAGCTCCAGGGCGTGCATTTGCCCCGTGTGGTGTTGCAGGAAGGGTTGGACCCACCAGGGAAGGGGATGATGCCCAAATCCAGGGTGAAATGGGGTGGGTTGGGAAGGGGGACAGGCTGTTCTGAAGGTGATGTAGGCAGGAAAGGAGAAGGAAGGGTGGAGGGAAGAGGTTTCCCTGCCTCCATCACAAGCCATCCTTTGCCAGGGTGGACAATGTGTGACACTGGTGTGGCTGAGGGCACCCTGGGGGTGGCCCCAAGCTCCTTTGATCCATGCTGGAGTCTTTGTGCCTTGACTGCTCACTTCTGTGTCACCTCCTGGCCACCTGTGGGTGACACTGAAGTGCTCGTGGGCTCCAGTGTGAGGTCAGAGAGGGTCCTTCCATCAGGAACTGCACAAGGGACAGGGAGCAATGGGTTCAAACTGAAAGGGGGGAAATTTAGGTTAATGAGACTCTTCCCTGGGAGGGTGGGCAGGCCCTGGCACAGGGTGCCCAGAGAAGCTGTGGCTGCCCCATCCCTGGGAGTGTCCAAGGCCAGGTTGGAGCCACCTGGGATAGTGGGAGGTGTCCCTGCCCATGGAGGGGGATGGATCAAGAAGGTCTTTAAGGTGCTTTCCAACCCAAACCATTCCAGGATTCCATGAAACAACCTGGAGGGAGTAAGAGCAGATAGGAGAGGACTGGTCCTAAAAGGGGAGGGAGGCAGAAGACCCCCTGTTTCCCCCTGGCACCCATGGGAGGGGGTTGGCTCATCCCTGTGCCATCGCAGCACCGCGGTCAGGGAATGCCAGCTGGAGTGCTGGGAAGGGCTGGCACGGAGAGGAATGCCAGGATGAACATTCCACTGGCTCCTCACGCTGTCACCACGCCTGCAAAGTGCCACCCAAGGCCGGGTGGGGCGGGGGGAGGAGGGTGGTCTCACTCCCACCCGGAGCTCATTGAGTTTTCTAAGGAGAAGCACACAAAAAAAACCCCCTTAAACGGGGCATCCTCCACCTGCCAGCTCCCCAGTACAGCCCAGTGCTGCCCAGTGCTCCCCACGACCCCCAGTGCCCCCCAGTACTCCTCAGTGCAGCCTCCCAGCACAGCTCCATGCTCCCCAGTGATCCCCAGTACAGCTGACCAGTACAGTTCCCAGTGCTCCCAGTACAGCTCAATGCTTTCCAGTGCTCCCCAGTGCTCCCAGTGCAGCTCAGTGCTCCCAGTTGTCCCCATTATAGTTCCCCAGCACTCCCAGTACAGCTCAGTGCTCCCAGTCCTCCCCAGTACAGCTCC
>VXBA01000471.1:2998832-3027066 GCA_013399895.1 Serilophus lunatus | reverse complement strand
TGATGGGATGGGGTGAGATGGGATGGGGTGAGATGGGATGGGATGAGGTGGGATGGGATGGGATGGGATGAGGTGGGATGGGATGGGATGGGATGGGATTTAAGGCCCCTTCCCACCCAAACCACTCAATGTTTCCATGCTCCTTCCTCCTCCCTCACTGCATGGGGGAAAGTCCCCGAAGAATTTGGAGCCCACATTAAGGGGAAATCAGTGTTTGTGTGAATTGGACCAAAACTTAAGGGCTTGTTTCTGGCCTTGGTTAATTCCTGCTTTTTCCCCTTCTCCTTGCAGATGAAACAGAGTTCAGGAATTTCATTGTCTGGCTGGAAGACCAGAAAATCAGACATTACAAGATTGAAGACAGAGGGAATTTGAGGAACATCCACAGTGACGACTGGCCCAAATCCTTTGAGAAGGTATTTGCTTGTTCCAAACACACTTTTTAAGTGTTGGTGTGAGTGATGTTCAACAGCTGCTGCAGTTGCTCAACAGAAGCAACTCTGAACATTTGTCCTGACAGTGAACTCTCACATTTCTAGGAATTTAAATGCCTTCTTGAAGCCAAACTGGAGGAGTTATTAGGGTGGGAGAATTTTGTACATATTTTTTTACCCAGCTTTGTTTGTGCAATAGGTGGAGTATCCACCCTAATCCCTTTATTTTTTGCCTGGTTGGATTCAGCTCATGAAGCAGAAAGAAGATTGACTGCAAATAAACAGCTTTTTTCCTGCATTAACGATTCTCATGCACCAAAAAGAAAGTGGATTAGGCTGTGCCAGCATGTGGAAGAAAACCTACAGCAGCTCATCTCTGCACCTTGTGTTATTCCAGAGGGATGTTTTTCCATGGCTGGCTCTGGGTGATCTCTGTTCTCCTGAGCATTTTGAGTCACCACAAGGCTGTTGAGCTTTTCCTCTTGCTTCCCATTTCCCTTCTCTCCAAACAGAGAGAGCTGAAAGTGCTGCTCCGTGGTGCTCAGAGCCCACTCATCCCACTCTTTTCCCCCTCTGGAATCACCTGCTGTGCTCACTGCCCAGGAGTTGCAGTGCCCAGGCTTTGCAGGGGGATCCCAAAGCATTCCAATGTCCTTGGTGTCCTCCTCCCTTTTAGGCTGTGTGACATTTCTGTCCCTCCAGCAAAGGCAGTGTCACCATGTCCTGCTCTTTGGGAGTCTTGGCAGCAGCCTGGGCTGGATCCAGTGTTCTGGGCTCACAAGAGCAGAGACAGAATCTCAGCCACTTTCTGCCCTTTGTTGTTCACAATCCCTGAAAAAAGGGAGAATTACTTTTGCTGCCCCTGGGAATCCTCTGGAATTCCTCCTTCCTTCTCTAGGTGGGAAGCTTTTGCTGTGATTTGCTGCCCTTTCCCAGCTCCATTGGCTCTCTGACATGAGCAGAGAGCAAAGGAAGGGAGTTTTGGGTTTTTTGGATGCAGTCTGATCACAAAAAAAACATTTATTAAACAGATGTCATTGCTAATTATCAGACTCAAGTGGGTTGGAACCCTCCAATATGTGGCTCAGGTGCCACAGCAGGAATTTCACAGTGGTGCTCCTTGTTAATGAATGTCTTCTAAGTGTAAAGGCCTGTGTGGAAGTGGCAGTTCTGTGCTCCCACCTGGTTCATACAGGTCACTAAAATCTATTTGTTGTCTCTTCTTTTTGCCCCTCAGTACATGAAAGATGTGAACTGTCCTTTCAAGATACAGGAACGACAAGAAACTGTGGATTGGCTTCTTGGCTTGGCTGTCAGGCTGGAGTATGGAGATAATGGTATGAGGGAATTCATTTAATATTCCAAAATGAGAGGGAAAGGAGGGTTTCTGTTTAATTTCATGGAATCTTGGGAAGGTTTGGGTTGGGAGGGAACTTAAATCTCATCCAGTTCCACCCCCTGCCCTGGGCAGGGACACCTCCCACTGTCCCAGGCGGCTCCAACCTGGCCTTGGACACTTCCAGGGATCCAGGGGCAGCCACAGCTTCTCTGGGCACCCTGTGCCAGGGCGTCCCCCCCCTCCCAGCCAGGAATTCCTTCCCAATATCCCATCTAATCCTCCCCTCTCTCAGATTGAAGCTGTTCCTCCTTGTCCTGTCTCTCCAGGCCCTTGTTCAAGTTCCCTTTCCAGCTCTCTTGGAGCCCCTTTCTGTCTTTTAAGGAAGTAAAATTTTACATTTGGATATGTTTAACTGGCAATGGGAGAGCAGCCTCACTTAATCCTGTGGGACTGATTTTGGGAATAATACAGTTCACAGGCAGTGCAGGAGGGGTCTGATTTTCTGATTTTTGTGACTGTGCTTTAACTGCTGACGCAGGTCTCCTTGTTTCCTGCTTTTTCTTTGGAGAAGCCTGAACAGTTAGCATGGATGTGATTTCCCTTTGGTTCCAAGGCACTTTGCAGTGTCCCTGTGCAGGGTCACTTCCCTCTGTACCTCAGAGCATTCAATCCATGTTACCTTTGCCTTGGAAGCAGTTTCATCTAAAACCTTTATTATCCAAGATGCCCCACAGCACAGGGACAGCACAGCTCATTCCATCCCCTGCAACATTCCATCTTCCTGGGAATGTGTGGGCAAGGGGAGAAACATGTCATGAGTCACTTCGACTTCCAGGTTCTCCCGTGGTTTCTTGTTCTTTTGCCTGTAGAGTCACAGAGAGGTTTGGATTGAAGGGAACCTGTAAAGGCCTTCCAGTCCAACCCCCCTGCCCTGTGCAAGGGCATCTTCCACTGGAGCAGGTTGCTCCAAGCCCCATCCCAGCTGACCTTGAGTGATTCCAGGAAGGATGTCCTGCATTTGTGCAGGTGCCTCCTGTAGCACTTCATCAGGTCAGGATTTTCCCTCAGCTGACACATCAGCCTGTGGATCTTACAGGGGCAGCCATGGCTGCAGGATGTCCCTGGGGATGCTGAGAGTCTCCAGCCTATCACCTGGAAAGCACAGGGAGCACAATGGAAGGAGCTGAGACTTCTCTGCATGATGGGCTTGGCCTCCCCTGGAGAGGCTCAGGCCTGGCTGGGCTGCCCCAGGCCCAGAGAGTCCTGGAATGGTTTGGGTTGGAAGGTTCCTTAAAGACCCATCTCATTCCAGCCCCCTGCTGTGGGCAGGGATGCTCAGCCTGTCCTGGTTTCCTCCCTGGTGGAGATGGGCTGGCAAAGGGCTGGGCAGGACCTTCCTTCTGCCCACAGGCTCCCAGGCCACCCTCCTGCTTGTTTCACCTCTCTCCAGCATCTCCTGACCTTTCTGGTGAGGTAAAACCCCAGGAGCAGCAGGCACAGGGCTGAGGTGCCCCAAAGAGCCACCTCTGGGATGGTGATCCCTTTTGGGGCCATCTGCTTCATCTCCAGGGGAGGCACATCCCACACCAGGGTGGCCCAGACGGGGTGGCAGGAGCAGTCAGGGTGGCAGGAGCAGTCACTGCCATGAGGGAAAAGCCAGGACAGGCCAAGGATGAGGAGCAGGGAGAGCTCTGGGCCAGGCATCTTGCTGGGATCCCCTCAGCTCCCCCTGGAGCCTGGGCTCTCTGAGGTGGTGGCACTTGTCACCCAGCACTCTGCCACCAGACAGGCTGTGATGTCACAGCACCCCGTGGGCAGGGAATGTCATCCTGGCTGGCAGCTGTCCCCAAATGCCACAGGCAGGGACACCTTTCCCTACACAAGTTGACAGTGCTTTGGTGAATTATTCAGCACAGTCAGACCATGTCAAAAGTATGTTTTGCTTTCTTTAAACAAGAGAAAGATAATTTCCTGTGCTTGTTTTTGCCCCATACTCTGTTTCTGTCCAGCTCCCCTGGGACTGCAGTAGCATAATCTCATAATTTATTATTTAATTTCNATATATAATCCCCTTCTCCCTGTGGGATTGCCTTTATGAGAACTTACTCTAAAGTGTATTAAATGCATTATATTTAGTACTACATTTATTCCAATAAGTTATTCTTAGACCCCTCTTTTGCAGGGAGTAGATCCAGAACCCTTGGGAACTAGGACAAGGTTATGAAAAAGTTGAGATAAATCTCCACAGTCACAGCAGTTTCCTCTCCTTGTAGTGAGAGTGGGGGGCACAAATGTAATTACTGGTGGCAAAAAAACAGCAGCCACTTTTTTTTTACCATTGTAATTCCTGCAGGGCTGAGCTCTGCCTGAAACATGATGGGATATAAATACCTGCACTCAGGTTCTCAGTCTTTAGGAATATTGATGGGGAGCTCCAAAACACCAATTTATAAGCTCAGATTGCTCCTGGAAAATTAAAATGCCCCAAAAATCCAGCTGTAGCAAACTCCAGTTTGCTGCTAAACTTGGAGCTGGTTGTTTCTGTCATTGCCTCTAATGGTGGTCGTGTCGCCCTCTTGATTTTACAGCTGATAAATACAAGGATTCTACCCCTGATGGTGCCAAAAATGCTGACAACACGGCCAAAAATGCAGAGCCACTGATTAACCTGGATGGTGAGTGTGCATCAACCTCCTGGGTGTGAATGCATTCCTGGGATTGGAAGTTGTTGGATCCTGTGACACAGATTTTTAAGGCCCAATTGAAAAGCTTCAGGAATGCAGAGTTCATGTATTTTCCTGCTGGAAGTGCCTCTCTGTGACAAGTGTTACTTTGAGTTTGCATTTGTCTGCATTCCCAGTAAAGAGGAACTGCTCCATGTGAATTCCAAATGGATGTGAGCTTCTCCTCTTGGGAAAAAGGGGAAGGGCAATGGGGAGAATCTTTCCCAGGAGAATGAGGAGCTCAGTAATTAGGGAGGACCCTTACTGGCAGTGAAGAAGGGCGTTTCCCTTGACAACTTTAAATCATAAATTCTTATTGTAGGGGAGGGAGAAATAGCAAAATACCTTAAAAATTTAAAAGAAAATCCAAGGAAACATGATGGCAGACTGGTGACTTCCACACTGTCAGGTGTCTCATGTTGGCTCTGCCTTCCCCAGCTGTTCTGTCATAATAATTTTATTTTTTTCCCCACAATAAATGGAAGTGATGGAAAATAGCTATATCCCCCAAGTCCTTTCCCATTCCTCCTGCTACAAAAAAACTGTTAGGAATTGGTCCTGCCCTCACCCAGCAGGCACAGTTCTGCTCTGCAGTGATAACAACATATTAAATAAATACAAATAAATAAATATAGAAAGTATATGTAAATATTTGCATTTATCTATTACATTTTTTACATATTTATAATTTCTATATTTATTTTTAATACAGTATTCCCAGGTGCCACATCCACATGTTTTCTCACTTCCAGGGATGGTGATGACTTGCCCTTACCCTTCCTTAAGAGCAATCCAATACCATGGAGCCAGGAAACCAGTTCTGCCTTCTGGACTCAGTTAAACTAAGATATATTTTTAATAATCATTGTTATTTTACAGTGAATAACCCTGATTTCAAGGCTGGAGTGATGGCTTTGGCCAATCTGCTTCAGATTCAGAGACATGATGATTATTTGGTGATGCTCAAGGTGAGTTCTCACACTTTTCCCAGCTCCTTTTTTCCTTCCTTTCCCCAGTGCCTGGTGTGGGAGCTGCAGAGTTACTGATAACTGGGACCTTTTATAGGGAAAAAAAACCCCTCATCCTGTGTTGTGTCTTTTCAAGCAGATAAGAACAGAAATCCTGGAAATGAATGCAGGGATAATTGTCTGGATAAACAATTCAGTTGGAGCTGAACTCCTTGAGAAACCTGCTCAAAGGAGAAGGTTGTATTCCAGTGCTAGAAATTATGAGAAACCTGGAAAATATAGAAGCTGATGATGCAAAGGGTGTTTTTAAACAAACATCCAAGGGAAGTCCCACAGTTAAAGAGTTTCCTTCTTTATGTCCTGTGAACTGTCATTGCTGAAGTCACTTTGATTTAACTTTGACAACTGATTATATCTTTTAAATGCACTAAATAGGATAATAAATTTTCTAAACCATCTTTTTTATGCCTTTAAGAAAATTTGTGACTTACTGGTGGAACTCTGTAGATTTTGGGTCAAACCCTTGTTGTATTTTTTCAATACTCTTATTTATGAGACTGGAGCAATCCTGAGTTCCTACTTGATCATGTCATAAATATGGAAATAAGCTTAGGGGTTTTTTGGCACCAAAATAAAGGCATTTCACTGAAAACCCATAAAGTTCCATTCATGACAGCAGCTGTGATATTTGCTAAACTTATTTTTGAGAAACTAAACACCATGAGTATTGAAGTTTTATAGTGTGTGTAAATCTATATCAGGTCTACTGAAAGAGCATTACCCTGGTAGTCTGGTTTCTCAAGGAATTGTCAGCCTGCAGTTATCCCACCCATCCAGTATGGTATCCTTCTTCTTGTGGGAAGCCAAAATAATCTTTGAACTCTTCATCTTTAAAGAGCAGTGGAGATCTTTTATCAAATCTCTACCAAAAAAACCACCCCAGCCTAAAATCCTACAAAAATCAGCGAGAAGGGATATGAGGTAAGAGAAAGCAGACCCTGGGAATGGTGATATTGAGGATCTGCAGCATGAGCTCATCCCTTTCCAAAAAGAATTCCTTCAGCTTTTACAGGATTGTCTCAAGGCTGGCAAACTTTGCTGGGTTCACCAAATTTGGTCCTAGCAGCTGGAAGTGACAGAATGTGTTTTTTTGCATAAATGCATTTAGAATTCTGTCTCTATTTCTCCATTTCTGTCACTATTCCTACATTTCCAGTCTCAGGCTAGAAATCAGTCTTTTTTTTTTCAGACAGACACAGTTGGACAAAACCAGCCTGAATTTTTCTTGCTGTTAATTACAGTGAGAGTAGATCCCTGCAATGAAAATACATGTTACATGAACAGCAGCAGCAGTGCTGGTCTGATGATGTTAAAAGGTGTCAGTGAAATTCCCAGTTCTCCACCACAATGAGCAGGTTTGCAGTGCACATGGAGGGAATTATGATCCCTGCCTAGTCTTGGACACTCAGGAGTGGATGCTGAGGGAAAGCCAAAGGGTGCAGGCACACCACAAACATCTGGCCAGAGTGAGCAGAGAGCTGGAATTCCATTTTATTAATTTCAACCTGGCAAGTTGATCAGGAAGCATCTGTGTAACACAGTTGGATATTCATTTTCTAAGGCAAAAGGCACTCAGAATTCTCTTTCACAAGGTCTGCTTTCACTGCTGGAATTTGTTAAACCCTTCCTCACATCATTCTTTTGTCTAGGCTACTCCAGTTAAAAATAAGTATTTAACTTTAGAAGTATTTAGTGGCATCTTTCTAGGATGAGCTTAACTTCAATCATCACCAAAACTGGGAGAAGTCTTGGGGGAGAAGCACCAAGTGGTAAAGCTGCTCCTGTCACATTTGGCTGCTCGTCAGGGGAAGTCTGAGGAATGTGTTTGACAGACCCAGTTCTTCTTTCCTGTGGAAGTCTGGCTGCATGGTATTCCTGCAGTTATTTTTAGAGGCATTTATGGATCAGTGACTGGTAGCTCTGACAGGATTTCATCCCATGTGCTGGAGCCAGTGAAAAGGGAGGAGCAGCGGGATTGTCAAACTCAGTGTTCTTGTTCCTGAGTCTGAAATTAGTTCCTTTATGCTCTTAGTTTTCTTAAAACCTGGGTGGGTGGCCTTGCTCCATGTCCCTCTGCATGTGGAAGGTGGTTCAGCACCTACTAGAAGGTGCAGTTAGCAGGAATTACTTCCTGAAGCAGCATTTCCTTCCTGAGGAACCCTCATTGTTGCAGTGTTAAAGGTGTGAGAGCTCAGAAAAATAAAAATGGTGCTGCTGCTGCTTTGGTGTTGTGATCAGCTCATTCTGGAGTCATGGATTTGTTTAGATTGGAAAAAAACCTTTAAATCATCAAGTTCCAACCATTCCCCAGCACTGCCAAGGCCACCCCTAACCCACGTCCCCAAGTGTCACATCCACATGGATTTTCAATCCCTCCAGGGATGGGGACTCCCACCACTGCCCTGGGCAGCCTGTGCCAGGGCTGGACAACACTTCCCATGAAGAAATTTTTCCTAATATCCAATCTAAACCTCCCCTGACACAGCTGGAGGTTGTTCCCTCTTGTCCTGTCCCTTGATCCTTGAGAGCAGAGCCCAATTCCCACCTGGCTTCACCCTCCTGTCAGGGAGAAGTTCCCCCTGAGCCTCCTTTTCTCCAGGCCAGAAATCTTGGGCTGTCTTGACTCTCCTTTGTACTTTGCAGTGTCTGGCCCAGTAATGGCTGAAATTAATCATGTGAAATTAATGTCCTTGTCTCTTCTGGTTAAGCTGCCTCACACTCCTGTGTCTCACACTCCTGTGTGAGACACTTTGTGCCAAGAACAAAATGAAATTAAAAGGTTTAAGGTCTGAAAGAGTTTTCAAAAAAAATCTTGCACAAAACTGAGTTTGAGGTTATGCTGGGTTATAATTTTGGCTCCTTTTCCCTTGGAATTACTGAGAAATGCACCAAGACATGAATTAATTCCTCTCACCTTTCAATGTCTTCCCCAGGCAATTCGTATTCTGGTCCAGGAGCGTTTGACACAGGATGCCATAGCCAAGGCCAGTCAGTCCAAGGAGGTTTGTACACACATTCCATATGTCCAGGGTTAATTATTCCATGTCAATTAATGAAGATAAATGTCTGTCCCCTCAGTCAAAACCATCTCTGTATCAACACTTCCTTTAGGAGGGTGGTGGAAGCTTCCTTATCCTCACCATCCTGGTCCCAGCAGACCCAGAGGATTATGGAGGGTGGTACACAAAGCTCATTTTGTTTCAGTTGAATGCAAATATACCTGTGTGATATATCATGGAATAGCTCTTAGTTATTTCCCAGAGGATTGCCCTGACTGTTCAGTGCAGCAGGCCTATAGTAGGAGAAGAAATGTCTGACCTAGCTTTTCCTTGGAATCTGCAGCTTTGGCTGCATAAACAGGTTGAAACATTCCTTGCATGGAGTGTTTTGCTTTGTACATACACCTCACACGTGTTTGGGGGATGGGATGTTGGACATCCAACTCCTCCTTCCTCTCCTCCCCCTCAGAAAAAGAGATTTTGAAGGAAACTTCTGCTATCAAACTCAGATTTTGCAAAATTCTTTCGTAACTTCTGCTGGGATGATGTTCCAGGGGAGTGACTGTGGTTTTTCAGCCTGTCATTTCTTCAGCATTCCACTTCTCTGTGACATTTTGCACAGGTGCTGTTGGCATTGAATTTTGGACACAACCTCACCTGCCCTGCAGGTGTGAGTGTCTCACAGACCCCAAATCCCTTCATCTTTTCCTGGCAGCTGCTCACAGCAGTCCTTGGTTTATTTATTGTCCTCACATTGCTGAGGATGTTTTCCAAGTTGGAACCACAGGTGCTCTGAGTTGCAGGAACTGCCAGAAGTGTTGGAAGAGTAAATCAAAGCTTTGGACTTGTGTATCCATAAAACTGTTAAAAGAGCAGGAAAATATGAAAGCAGCTGAGACTCTTGTCTTCATTTCAGGTTCTGTAACTAATGTTAACAAAAAGCAGCTTTTAGTTGTTGTTTTCAGAGCTGCACAGCTGACATGCAGGGATCAAAATGAGATTTTCTTTGAGGAACTGGGAATTTTTTTTCCTGACAAGGAGTGGTTCATATTTGGTAGCTCTCAGGCTGAGATGCCACTGACTGTGATGAATATTACTGGGAGTGTATTCTCCTCAGGAATGCTACATTTCAAGGGAAGTGGAGAAAAAGCAAGGGGGTTAGAGGCAGGAAAACAGCTTTATCTGTGCCAGCAGAGATCATCAACATCATAATGTGCCAGGGGAATGAAGCAAATCTTTTCAAAGCAGAGGGAATGGCTGGCTTGCAGGATAAAAAGAAAGGAAAATTACATCTCTGCTGCTGATTTTGATTTTTGGCTCCTTAATGGCCAAAACACTAGGCAGTGGCACTTTATGTGTTAAGAAACAGGTTATAAATGTGTGGCTGCTCATGGCAGACAATCTGAGACACAAAATGTCAGGAGGTGCATTCTTGCCTCGTCCATGGAAATACTCAAGGCCAGGTTGGTTGGGGTTTGGAGCAACCTGGTCTGGTGGAATGAGGATAGAGTGGGGATGAGATGAAATAGAGGCAGGAATGTTCTCTGACTGAAGGATATGGATGAGGATGGTGCTGAGGAAACTTCAACTGCTGTGGTTGAGGTTTAAATGTACTGAGTAAAATGAGATTTATCTTGTTGGGTTGTCAAGGTGCAGTTTGTAAGGTAAGACATCCCCTTTTTTTGTATTTTTATTTATATTTTTTATGTATTTTGAATGATTGGCAGTTGAATATGTTCAGATCAATACTGGCATAAAATCTGGGCTTTTCTTACCTGGTAAGTGTATCCCAGGTACATGAAGTACAACAAATGCCCTTCAGGATCACCTTGGGGATGCTCCTGAAGGCTGTGCCTGGGATATGTTTGAAAGCACAACAAAGTGGGTGCATTTTCCTCCTCTTCTGAAATCTGGACACTTTTTTTTCCCCACTCCCAGAGAATTTGGTTTTATTGTTAGTATTTCCATTTACAGGGGAGATGGCTCTGGTGGTCAGGCCCATTGCAAGTGTGTTGTGCAGCACTTCCAAATTAAATTTTTGGGGAATGAGGCTGGAAATTAAGCAGTTGGTGCAGTTACAGATGTAGAGGTGCTTTTCACTTCCCTCCCTGTTTGGAGCTGGTGTGCAAAGGAGCACATGCCTGTTCTGTTATGGGCTGGGGGGATTCCAAAGGCACCTTCCAGCACCCAAAAAGGAGCAAAACCAGGGAGTTTGGGAAGAAGGCAGGGTAAGGAGTGCTGGGCTACCAGGTGAAGGTGACACTGTGGCCACTGAGTGTTGGAGGAACCTGCAATGGCCTTGGGAAATTGATGCATAAACCTCATTCCTTAAAAGGTGCCTGCAGGAAGTCTGATAGTGCAGGTTTTGAAGAAGCATTAGTGGCACTTTTATTACCAGTTTTAACAGTGGAGATGTGTTTTTAAAATTTCAGCTGATTTTACTGCAAAGGCCATGGAAAAGAACCACTTATTGAAAAATGGGGTAACTAATGAGTTACAAGTCACCATTTTGTATTTAATGCATGTTTTGGTCAATTCAGATTCCTTTTTTTACAAGTGCATAAAAGCTTTTAAATTAAATCCTTGCCATTTAGAAGCTTTACAACCCCATCACTGCAGAAACTGATGGTATTGAGTTCCAACATTTTTGTTGTGCCAAATGCAAAGCATCTGGCAAATGCTGAAAAAAAACTTAACTGAGGTAGTAAAAGCAAATGCTAAGATTTGCAATGTTTAAATCTGATTTTAAGTGCATTTTGAGACATGGTGAGTAATTATTTAACATGACCACTTCACCACAGCTGGAGAGGGTAAAGAAAACAGAGCAATGCTTATAAATGACCACTAATAAACTTTGCCTTGGAGTGTTTTAATAGAGCAAATGTTTAGAAAATTGAATCTTTAGTTTATTCCTGTGCTTAACACTTGAGCAAATGCTTTGTGGGATGTTGCTGGAGGTTCTGAGCTGGAAAAACTCTTATTACAGAGAATTTTTGCAGCTCTTTTGAATCAGCCAGTGCTGAAAAAGTGGCAGCTGTTTAAAAGGCAGAAGTTCCTAAGAAAACCCGGTTTGTGCAGGGTTGTTGTTTGCCTGGGAAGCAATGCTGCTGGATTGGGTGTTCTCTCCCACTGCTGCTGTTGGCCTTTTAAGGATTGAATGCAGGCAGTGTGTGTCCAATGGGGTTTGCTTGACAACTCGGGGGATTATTAACCAGGAAGATTTTTCTTCAATAATCCCCCGAGTTGGGTGTTTCAGGACAGAGATTTGTGTAATCAAACACACATAAGCAAAACTCATCTCCTCTCCCCAAGACTTACCTGCTGTATTTCTTGCCTTTATTTACCAACACACAAAATGTCATTTCTAACTGCATTTGAACATGTGTTTCTTCTTTTCCAAGGGTCTGCCTGTTGCTCTGGAAAAGCACATTCTTGGATTTGACACGGGAGGTAAGCAGTTCTCCTAATGTGACTTTTAAACAGCCACATTTGCCTTTGACAGAGTCTATTACTGTCAAATAGGGAGCTGTTGAGCCCAGTAAAAAACCCTGGAGTGGAAAGAATTCCTCCCTCCCAGCTAGTTATTTATGAGCACCCTTGAGCATTTGGGTTTGGAACAGAAAACCCTAAATCCAAGCTGTGGAATATGTTGTTTCAGAGTCATGTTTAAATAACAGCTTCTCATGGCGGCCACGTTTTCCAGCGGAAGGAAGGAATGCATGCTGCTGTTTGTAAATCCTGCTGCTACCAGCAGAGGACATCTGTGCTGCTTCCATGGCTTTTAGCTGCCTAGTTTACCTAAAATCTAATTGAGGCAGCTCCAGTTGGCATGACCTGATGGATTATTTTATAAGGAATACCCAGGTGACCTGGGATTCCACTAATCTGACCTCACTTTGGTCACTTAAATCACTACTGGCAGTGTTTCATTCTGACCTTCCAGTGGGAGGTATCCCTGCCTGCAGGGGGTTGGAATGAGAGGATCCTTAAGATCCCTTCCAACCCAAACCAGTCTGTGATTCTCTGCTCCAACCCTGGATTTTGAGGGCTGGGTGAGGTTTTTGCTCTGTACCAACAGGGAAAAAAAAATTGTTTCCTATTCCCACTCTGGAAACCACAACCACCAGCATCTATTAAGCTGTTCCCAAGTCCTTCCTGTGAGCTAAAAGTGGTGGATGAAATGCAAACTTCTCTTTCTGCCACTGCCCCAGATGCCGTTATCAACGAAGCCGCTCAAATCCTGCGACTGCTGCACATCGAGGAGCTCCGAGAGCTGCAAACCAAAATTAACGAAGCCATTGTAGCTGTCCAGGCCATCATTGCTGATCCCAAGACTGACCACAGACTGGGGAAAGTTGGGAGATGAAGGGAAAAGGAGCTTTCAGCCCCGGGGGTGCTGAGTGCAAGTAGGAACCACGTACAGCTCCGTACTCCGCCATTGAAACGGGAGTAGTTCACTGTTTGGAAAGAAAACAGGCAATTGAGTTCTGACTTCTGAAGAATTGTTGTCTTTTGGGTTTGTTTTTTTTTTCCTTTAAATAAATGAAATTGGGGAAAACAGACAAATTGTTCTGGTTAGCTCTCTGAGCTGGCAAATAGGACTTTTTTGTTATTTCCTTGTGTTTGGCTTTGTGCTGAGAGGGGAGTGTTACATAAAACTCTCCTGCCCTGTGAACAGCTTGCTCCTGGCTTTCCCCCCTGAAATATTTAAAAACTAAATCCAAAGGGAAACTTAAACCAACCTCTTTATTCAATTATTGAAGTAACCTAGAAAAAGTGAAGCATTACAACGTAACTGGTATTTCTGAACATGTATTGGTCTACACTGGGTAGGTCTATGAAGGCACTTGGAAGAACCAACAAGCATGAACAGATCAATTCTAGCATATTCTTCTAATATAAATACTAAAAGACATGCATTGAGGCAGTGGTGAAAACACAGAATCATCTTCTGGAAGATCTTCAGTGCCTTTGCCACATCCCATCCCTGTTCTGCACCTTTTTGGAGCACACACAGTCTCTGTCTTCAGGGCTGCAGGTTATTTAGACCCAGCAAGATACTGCATCCAAAGCTTCCCATAGGCACTTAATTTCTCAGATAAAAGGACCTTTTGGTCAGATTGTCAAAACTATGAAAAATTTAATCCATTCTTCTTCCAATAAAATAAAAAACATTTGAGTAAAAAAAGCTACATTTTAAATCTACTTTGCATAAGCAAGAGTTCGAGTAAGGGCCTGAGATGCCCAGGACCATTTTTTTTTTTTTGGTAATATATCATTGTTTTCCACTTGGTAAAAAAATACAGTAGTAAAGTCTTGAGGTATAACTATAAACAATACTTTTTTTTTTTGCAGGAAAACAGGTTGCTTTGTTGGTCTTGGTTAAGGGCTTTTCCCCCTTTTTATGCAGTGACAGTTTTCTGGGTCTGAAGTTCTTCTGGGTGCAAAAGTTGTTGTTTCCTTGAAACTGGAGTTACTATTTCCTTGCTGCAGGGACAAATGGATATTTTTGGGGTGGCAAGCAGCCATCAGAAGTCACGAGGGGGTTTTGGGGTGGGTTTTACCTCCAGGGCAGTAGGGATAAACTGCTGTTATTCCATAGAGGTGAGATCGCTGCTCTGGAAGATACTCATCGGTGAAGGCGCCGGTGTCTTTATTTACAGCTATCACCCCATCCCTGGGGGAAAAAAAGGAGGAAAAGTGCTTTATTCACCTATAAAACTTGAGGTTTTTCCTCCCTCTCTATGTGCATTTAAGAACAGAGGCAGCTGAAAAGATTGTTCTGGACACCTGCAGGACAAGTGGAAAGAAGTTTGCCTCATAAAATCTCCCTGCAGCTCATTCAGTGCATTTCTCCCTGGTGATGCAGCCACAGAAACAGCCTTCCAAGGAGAGATTATCTCCCTGAGAGTCTCCTCCAAGCGTGGCAAGCACTTAAGTGTTTGTTGTAATCTAAGATTTGACTGGAGTTTTGAGAGCTTCCAGCTGGAGTGGGAATAGAGGCGAGTTCCTGATGCCGAGGCCTTTGGGTGGCAGAGCAGAGAGAACAGCTCAGTTCTTTTCTCTCAGGGTCTTTTCTTTGACCTAATCTAGATTGGGACACTTGTGCCAAGTTTTAGTTTGAAAAAAAACCCCAAACCACTATTTCTGTCCCTCTCAGGGAGCTGGGGCTGTGTCTAAACAACTCTGTGCTGGATTTACAAGCGGGTGTTGCTGAACCCGCGTCCAGCTTTCCAGAGAACCACGAGAGCTCTGGTGAGGCTCCAGGACTTGGGAGCTGGCTGGGGACAGGGTTGTTTTCCCCCTCTGACACAAAACCCCTCCGAGCTGCTCTCAGGGAGTCCTGGAGGCTGTTTGAGGGAGCTCAGCATCCCCAGCAGGGATGGGTTTTCTTCCCTCACCGTCTCCAGTCCGTGTGGTAGAAGTGGTTGGCGTAGCTGACGATGCTGAAGGGGTAGTTGAGGTTGTTCTGGATGACACGCCGGCCTGTGCCATCGGGGAATGTGCATTCCAGGTGCTTTGTTCCTGTTCAAACCCAAGACATTTAACCAGCCCACAGAAAAACACCCCACCAAATATGTTCTTTGGAATTCATGGAATTGTGGAATATGTTGAGTTGGAAGGGATCCACAAGGATCATCGAGTCCAACTCCTGGCCCTGCACAGGACATCCCCAAAATCCCTCCACGTGCCTGAGAGCCTTGTCCAAACCCCCCCTTGAGCTCTGGCAGCCTTGGGGCCATGACCATTCCCTGGGAGCTGGTTCAACGCCCAACCACCCTCTGGGAGAAAAACCTTTTCCTGAGTTACTGCATTTTGAAACAGCCTTTTAGCCTAAGGATACAGGATCATAAAACCATTGAGGTTGGAAAAGCCCTCCAAGAGCATTGAGTCCAGCCATTCCCCCAGCACTGCCCAGGCCACCACTACCCGACATCTCCAAGTGCCGCATCCACGTGGATTTTAAATGCCTCCAGAGATGGGGACTCCACCACTGCCCTGGGCAGCTTGTTCCAATGCCTGACCACCCTTTCCATGAAGAAATTTCTCCCAATATCCAGCCTTAACCTCCCCTGGCACAACGGGGGAACCCACCTTACCTGCATCTGCCCAACACAGAAGCTTGGAGAAGGGGTCGAACGTCAGGCCATTGGGCAAACCAATGTCTGTGTGCACCAGGACCCTCCTGTTGGCTCCGTTGACAGTGGAAGTCTCGATTTTGGGAGCTTCACGATTCCAGTCCGTCCAGTAAAGGTTGCTTGGGTACACAAACAGGGTACACAACATTAAGGAGAAGTAGGAGATTATCCCTTACTTTGATTCTTGTCAGGAACGAGGCCTGATTTTGCCTTTATCTGTGCCTGAAACATCTTTATTTGATTAGAAAATATCTCTAAAAGCAAAGCAGAACCATATTAAACATGTTTATGACCCAAACTGCAGCTCCTAGATGAGGGCAAGTCTTAGGAGTAGCACATTTTGTATCACAACAGCACCCTGGAGGCACAGCTTGTGTTTCCAAAAGCCAGGCCTGTTTCAAAGCTTTCAAAAATAATGTCTATCCAGAAACTGAAACGGCAGCTTCAGCCAAACCCCGAGTTATTAAACAAAAGCGGAGCTGGGGAACAGAGCCAATCCCTCCTACGGGGTGTGCAGCGTAGGAGAGCTGCTCCCAAGGTCAGCACAGGGCCTTGGCATGGCTGCATCCACCCAACTCTTGCACCTTGCAAAGCCCTGTGTCCAAACCCCTCGGGAATTGCTGCTGCTCACCCTCGGACGGGGTCCACCGCGATGGCCCGCGGGTTGACGAGCTCGGTGTCGAAGAGCACGCGCCGCTCGGAGCCGTCCAGCCGCGCCCTCTCGATCTTGTCCAGGCCACTGTCCGTCCAGAACACGGCCCGGCGCAGGTGGTCCACGGCCAGTCCCTCGGGGCTGATGAGTCCTGCCGGAGGGATGGCCACGGTCAGCGGCTCGGGAAGCGCTGCTCCGGGATCGCTCCCGGCGCCCCGACCCAGCATTGAGGAATGGAGGAGCCCAAAGCATGACAGTCCCGGAGCTGTGACCCGCTGAAGGGGCTTTGGGCAGGTGTCACTGGGAATGGGAACACACCTGAGTTGATGATGGTCTCCGGCTCAGCTCCTGGCTCCAGGCTCGCCCGGCTTATGGTCCGTCCGGCCACATCCGTCCAATAGATCATCTTCTCCCTGCAGTCATAGTCAATCCCCACCACGATGGAGCCCTGCCAGGGTCAGGAGAGGGATACGAGGTGAAACCCTGCCAGGAGGCTTAAAGAGTATCCTTATCCCACCAGCCTGCACTGGGAGCTGCCTGGGACGTGCTGCAAGACGCAGCAATGGGGAGTGACACTCAAATCCCATTTTTCCAACAGGTTCCTACTGCACCCTCCCAGCTCAATCCTGCAGCAGAGAATTTTAGGCCAGCTGATGCAGGCGTACACCCGCAGCCAGATGGATGTGAACCCTTTGCCTCAAGGAGAGGCTGCTCCAAGAGCAAAGCCAACCCAAGGAATTACCCTCAGTATGGGGAAGGGGAATACTTGGTAAAGTGTTTCACTTCCCGGGATGCAGGGAGGGTCGTGGCTCAGCTTTCAGTGTTCCTCTCCCTCAGTCTGGCCTGGCTGGAGATGCACATGGCCATGCTCCAAGAGGAGTCCAAGGAAGGGAAAAGGCAAGGCTACAGTAGAGCTGTGCAGCTGGAAGCCTGGGGACATGACCTACTTTGGGGAGCTTTGGGAGCACCCGAGAGCCTTCTCTTCCTGGGCAATCCCAGGTCTGGGACCTGTCAGTGACCTGCCCTTCTGCTGGTGGTGAAAGGAATGAGAGGTGAGAGCATTCCTCCTCCACAGGACTCCAGGATGGTTTGGGTTGAAAGTTCATTCAGTTCCAACCCCCTGCCATGGGCAGGGACACCTTTCAGTATCCCAGGTTGCTCCAACCTGGCCTTGAACGCCTCCAGGGATGGGGCAGCCACAGCTCCTCTGGGCAACCTGTGCCAGGGCCTCACCACCCTCATAGAAAAGAATTTCACCCCAATATCCCATCTAACCCTGCCCTCTGGCAATGGGAAGCCATTCCTCTCTGTCCTATCACTCCAGGCCCTTGTAAAAAGTGCCACCTTAATGTCCCCAAATACCCACATCAGCCTTCAGGAGGTGACCCCTCGAACCATCCCAGCTCACACAAGTGGTCCAGGGAGGTGTGAAACACAGAATGGGAGCACCAGCCTGTCCCAAACTCCCTCTGGCATTCCTGCAGCCCATCCCCATCCCCAGGGATACCGTACATGCAGGGAGAGCAGGGTCTTGGCCGCCTCCTTCTGCAGCCGTGTCCCATTGAGAGGGAGGTATCCAATTTGCTGTCCCTGAGCGTAGAGCAGGAAGGTCCCCGTGGCCGGTGGGGACACGTCAGGCCGGGGCGAGGGCCGGACAGTGGGCAGTGCAACACTGGGGAGACCTGGCATGGAAGCAGCAGGAACAAGGAGAGACACATCTCAGCTCTACACCCAAACAGGAGCGCAGTGCAAGTGCCAGGAGTGGGCAAGGGTCACTTTGGGCACCCTCAGCTCTTACATGGCGGGGTGGTGCCGGTCTCCGAGCGCGTGCCCTGGATCTGCCTGCCGCTCTCGTCCACGCACCAGCAGTACCCGCTGTCCCCGTGGCACTGCAGCGGGGTGAAGTGGCCCTGGGGGTCACACTGGGGCACGTACTGGTCGCTGCGGGGGCTGCCCCCGTAGTGCTCCAGCAGGCTCTGCCGCCAGCGCTCGCACATGCTGGGGGGCCGCTCCGAGGGCTCTGGCACAGGGAGGGCGACAGTCACACACCGTGTGCAAGCTCGGGGGACTCAGGGCTTTGCCAGAGCCCTGGGCCCCCCTCTCCTTGCCTGGTGCCCCTCCAGGCTGAGGGTGCTCCCCTGGGCACTGACCTGGGCTCCCGCAGCGAGGTGGGGTGGTGCCCGGCGCCGTCCGTGTGCCGGCGATCTCCTGCCCGGCAGCATCCACACACCAGCAGTGCCCGGTGCTGCCGTGGCACTGCAGGGGCCGGTACCGACCCTCCTCGTCACACTGGGGCACGTGCCTGTCACCCACGGGTGAGGGTCCTGGTGGCACCTCCCGTGGGTACATCCGTGCATGCTCGCAGGGGGTCAGCTGCTGGATGGACTCTGCCGGCAACAAATTCCCGCACCCTGGGCTCAGGGGGTGCCACATAGCACCCCTGGACCTGCCTGGCACCTGGGTTTGCCCCCATTTCACTTTGGGCTGCAGGTGATGCTCTGCCAACACCTCTGGGGGGGCGGGGGTGCCCCTCTGCAGCCCCTTCGACCCCCCATAGCTGTCCCCTTCTTCATAAGATGACCCAAGATTGTGTCCCACTGGCCACTGTCGCAGTAATCCCACGGGCCAGGGCACCCTAAACACTCAGGAGCCTCCTGATGTGCCCAACAACCCGTTTGGCAGCATCCTGCTCTCAGGCCATGGCAGAGAAGCTCCCAGCCAGGTGGTTGGGCAGAGGGTCACAGAGTCACAAAATCACAGAATTGTTTGGGTTGTAAGGGACATCTAGAGACCCTCCAGTCCAACCTTCCTGCCCAGGCAGGGTCACCCAGAGCAGGTTACACAGTTTGGGTTTGTAATGTCTCCAAAAGAGGGAGACTCCCTACCCTCCCTGGGCAGCCTGTTCCAGTGCTCTGCCACCTTCAACATGAAGAAGTTCTTTCCCATGTTGAGGCAAAACAGGGGACCCCCTGTTCTCACTCTGGCCCTGTTGCCCCCGTGCTGCTGCTGAGATGCCACTGGGATGCCAGCGAGATGCCAAACCTGCCTTCCCTCACCCCCTGGAGTGCAGTGGGGTGTCACTGACCTGGGCTCCCGCAGCGAGGTGGGGTGGTGCCCGGCGCCGTCCGTGTGCCGGCGATCTCCTGCCCGGCAGCATCCACACACCAGCAGTGCCCGGTGCTGCCGTGGCACTGCAGGGGCCGGTACCGACCCTCCTCGTCACACTGGGGCACGTGCCTGTCACCCACGGGTGAGGGTCCTGGTGGCACCTCCCGTGGGTACAACTGCTCGTGCTGGCAGGGTGTCAGGCGCTGCGGGTTCCCCTCTGCCGCTGGGAAGCCATAAAATAGGAGAGTAAGGCTGGGGAAGCTGCCCTGGGCAGAGCGGGCATAGGGAGGAGAGGGCAGCCATACCATAAGTGCACTGGAAACCATCGCCCTCGTAGCCGGGCTGGCACCGGCAGGAGAAGGACCCTGGTGTGTTGTAGCAGGCGGCAGCCGGGTGACACGGGTTTTCGGCGCACTCATCCACGTCTGAGCACAGGGGAAGGTGGCATCAGCCAGGACAGGGCACCCAGGCAGCTGTGTGGTGCCAGAGCCCCGCGCTCCCTCCCGTGCCCACGTACCAGAGCAGTGGATGCCATCCCCCGTGTACCCAGGGAGGCACTCGCAGGTGGGGCGGCCGTCGCCACGGGACAGGCACCGTGCCCGGCCCCCCGGAGCACAGGGGTGCCTCCCGTCCTCACAGGGGTCACTCGCTGGTGCCAGCGCTGTGGGGAGAGGTTGGGGGGTGACTGGGGCATGCCCATGGGGCACAGGAGTTGGGGAGACCCCGAATTGGGGGGTGGCACTTACGCACACACGCCTGCCCGTCCCCCGCCGGCCGGTACCCGCCCTGGCACTCGCACCGGTAACTGCCCGGCATGTTCAGGCACACGGTGAAGGGGCCGCACTGGCTCAGGCCCTCGGCGCACTCATCCACATCTAGAGGACAGGGGAAACACCAGGCACCCGTTTTCAGGGCCTTGTTTGGCAGGGAATACCCTTCCCCACACGGCTCATCCCACATCTACAACATCTTCCAGCCCCACGATGCTCCTGCAGCGCTTCTCCAGCACCCTGCCTCCGTTCCCCTCCATGATTCACCCATACGCTTGATGAAGTGCAGTGATGCTGTGGCATATCCCAGCAACCCACACATCAGTGGCCACCACAGTGGGTGACAGGGTCCACCAGCACCCACGCCCAGCCCCGCTCACCTCGGCAGCCCCGTCCATCTCGGCGGTACCCAGATGGGCACTCACACGTGTACTCCATCCCTATGCCAGGCTGGCAGCGCGCTGGTGCCTCACACCCATGTGTGCCATCATGGCACGGGTTCACTGAGGGATTCCTGGCATCATCTGTGGACACAGTGGGATGTTAATGGGGAAGAAGAGGTCTGGGAGATGCAGGGAGTGACCATTCCTGTTTATATCTGATGTGGGGATTACTGCAGCACCCACGCAGGCAACCATGGCCATGCCACCCAGTGCCACCCTGGATGCAGCCCCACCATGCCAGGAGCACTGTGGCTTAAGCTGCTCAGAAAACAGAATCACAAAGATGATCATCCAAATGCTCCTTGAGCTCTGGCAGCCCTGGAGCTGTGCCCACTGCCCTGGGGAGCCTGGTGAGTGCCCAACCACCCTCTGGGGGAAGAGCCTTTTCCTGACATCCAGCCCCTAAACCTCCCCTAACACAACTCCAGGCCATCCCCTCGGGCCCTGTCACTGGTCCCCACCGAGCAGAGATCATTGCCTGCCCACAAGGAAGTTGGAACTGCGATGAGGTTCCCTCTCTTCTGGCTGTCCTTGGGCAAAGCCAGCACGCAGCAGCTTTGGGAGTGGGCAGGAGACCCCAACACTCCCCGATGGGAGGTGGCACCCTGGATTGGCACTCTCGGGGCGGGTACTGGCACTCACCTTGTGCTGAGCCGACGCGGGCGGCCAGGGCGTAGCGCAGGGCGTGCTCCTGGCTGTCGTAGAGGGTGAAGGCTCGTGGCACAGTGAGCTGCTGCCGCGCAGGCAGGCGGGCGTGGGGGCAGCCAGAGAAGGTGATGTTCTGGTGCAGGCGGTAGGAAAAGGTCTGGTTGGCAGTTCCCACAGCCACGACGTATTCCCGCTGACCCGAGGATGTCACGGCTGCCGGATGGCAAGGAAAACCCCACGGGATGTGGGGAAAAACAGCTCCAGCATCGATGTCTCTCGGGTGTTTTGGGGCACACAGGGATGGGTGTGCGAGAAGCTGAACCCAGGTGAGCACAGGTCTTACCTGAGCTGGAGTAGTAGTAGAGTTCCTTGTAGGGAGTGATGTGGACAGTGACGTTCTCCGGGAGAAACGGCACCTCACCCTGGATGTGTGTCCTGAGGGTCAAGTAATTGTCCGGCCCCAGGCCCTCGGCTGTCTGAGTGACACGGACTGTCTCCCCTCCAGGGTAGAAGGTCACCTCCAGGCTCTGGGTGAATTCAGCACCTGGGCAGGAAAAGGGAACAGGCATCATTTTTAGGGTTATGGGATTTTTAGGGACTACAAGTCCAAAGCATCCTTCCCCACCCTTCCAGCACACCAAGAGCCACCCTTGTGTTGACCTCCCTACAAACAGCAGCACAAAGGAACATCCATCACAGCTGTGCTGGGAGACTCATCCCAAAGATACCATTCCTGTTCCACACAACCACCCTAGGACCCCAAATGCAGCTCCAGTGCACGTGAGGCTGAGCTCCCCGATGCAGCCCAGCACTCCCAGCTTTAAAAGGCTCCAGGGCCTGGAGAAGGTGACTCAGCTCCCCCTGCCCACCCCTGGAATGAACCTGGAGGGGCAAAAGGAGCCACAGAGCTGCCCTGAACCCCTCATCACCCAACTCCAAGCCACACATCACCCCACATCTGATCCAGGCCGCTCCACCAGGAGCCACATCGGGGCATCCCAGATTCCAGCTCACCGGTGATGCTGAAGCCATTCTCAGAGCCGGGCTCCTCCAGGGCGAAGAGCCAGGCAAAGAGCCCTCCAACAGGCAGGAGGGGCAGGAGGGCACGGGCGGCAGGCTGGGGCACCCCGCTGATGGCCGTGTAGGCCCTGCCGTCGCTGCCCACGATGTAGGCGTGCAGGTCGACGTCCTGGAAGCGGACGGACGCCCGTCCCACCGTCAGGCTCCCGCTCACCTTCCCGTTGAGGCGATGCACGGCCCCTGGGCAGGGAGACGGGCACCCCTGGCAGCGGCCACCCGGGCAGGGGCCGCCCGTCCCCGCCGCCCGCCCCGCGTACCTTCGGGCAGGCACTGCCGCCCGTTCCCGTAGAAGGTGGCCCGGCAGTGGCAGCAGAAGCCGGTGGCGTAGTCGGTGCAGAAGGCGTGAGGGGAGCAGCGCCCGTGGTGCTGGGCACAGGTCTCCTTGCTGGAAGCGCTGTAGGTGAACACTGGGGACAAGGGGAAAGGGTTGGGGGCATGGTGGGAGGAGAGGGACCTTGACTTTTTGGCCCCCACCAGAAGTACCACTGGGAAATGGGCCAGCAGCAAGTGGAGGTTCCCAAGGAAGTCACCCGGGACGCAGAGGGACGGTGGAGGGTTTGGAACCTGTTGCCTGGTTTCAGGCAGATCTGACAGAGGGCAAGAGATCAAATTCCCGGATATTTTTGGGAGGCAGCTGGCTGGGGACAGGGCTGTGCTCCCCCAGGCACGTGCCATGGTGGCTCCACAGCTGGCTTGGTGGCGGGGAGGGCAGTAAGGCCAAACCTATCCCCGTGCCATAATCTGTCCCTTGAGCATCCCATCCCATGAGCTTCCCTCCTTTTCCATTGGCAAACCCAGAAGGCAGGGACGCATGGCTTCAGCAGCCCCTTGGCAGCAGGACTTGGCTGGGAGGAGAGGAGCTGGAAGGGCAGCAGCTCTGCAGGAGCAACTCCAGCCCACGCTCACTCCGGCACCGGCTGCTTGGGAAGGGATGAACTTGCAGCAAGGGGCCTTTTTTAGGGAACCACCCACCACAGGCCATCCCCGTTCGGTCATTGTCCCCAT
This sequence comes from Serilophus lunatus, assembly GCA_013399895.1. Taxonomy (NCBI): domain Eukaryota; kingdom Metazoa; phylum Chordata; class Aves; order Passeriformes; family Eurylaimidae; genus Serilophus; species Serilophus lunatus. The sequence goes on along the minus strand of VXBA01000471.1, from coordinate 3,003,698 downwards.
TTGGTCACTGTCCCCATTTGGTCACTGTCCCTGCTGGGTCACTGTCCCCCTTGGGTCACCAAAGGGGCTGTGGGCCACTCACCATCGGGGTTGAAATGCACGTCCTCCTCCACACCGACACCGTGGTGCCCAGAGCTATAGGAAGAGGGATTGGCAGAGTAGCTCTGCCGGGTGCCACCCTCCCCATCAGGGTACAGCTGGTGGCTCTGCTCCTGGGCATCCCTCCTCTCGGGGACAAAGCCCAGGAGCACTGGGGTGCGGGATCCATGGCTGGGATGCTGTGCTGGCAGCTCTGTGGATGCGTGGTCAGCACGGCTGTAGAGTGTGCGGGTGTAGTCGGAATCAGGCTGCACGGGGGGGCTCTGAGGAATTCCAGGACCAGCCCCTGGCTCCACGTGGTCCATGCTGCCCACATGGAAGACCCACACGCCGGGTACCCCCGTGTTGCTCTCCCTGCAGAGCCCACATGAACATCCATCACAGCCATGCTGGGAAATCCACCCTTCCCACCGTGCTCCTGCTCCCCACCACCCCTCCAGGACCCCAACTGCAGCTTCAGTGCATGTGGGGCTAAATCCTCCAATGCAGAAACCCCAGCTCACTCTCCTTCTTCCAGCCTTTACAAAGCTTCAGAGAAGCTGGGAGAAGGTGATGCTGCTCTCCCTGCCCATCCCACACAGTCCCCCCCGGCAACACGCACCGCTCCAGGTTCCTCAGAGCCTGCTCGTTGCTGGCCAGGCTGTGGAAGAGCCCATCCCTCTTCAGGTCATCACCATCCCCCCAGCTGAAGCCCACCCTGGCTGGCAGCTCCAGCTGGACATTGTAGGACTCCTTGGGCCGCGTTCCCAGGAACTGGAGGCCACCATTGGGATAGAGGAAGATGGTGTAGGTGTTCTCATCATTGTAGGCTATGACTGCCTGGAAGGTGTTGAGCTGCCAAAGGGAGAATGGGACAGATGGACATCATGGACAGGTAGGACCACAGCAGAGAACTGAAGGAAGGGGACAAGGGACATGCCAGGCAGCTCCCAACACACCACAGCACATGGGAGCAACTCAAAAGAGCCATCCAACAAAGAGCACGTCTATGGAAAGGCTGAGAGAGCTGGGGGTGTTCAGCCTGGAGAAGAGAAGGATCCAGGGAGAGCTTAGAGCCCCTTCCAGTGCCTAAATGGGCTCATGAAGAGCTAGAGAGGGTCTCTGGACAAGGCATGGAGGGACAGGACAAGGGGGAATGGCTTCCCACTGCCAGAGGGCAGTGGTAGGTGGGATATTGAGAAGAAATTCTTGGCTGTGAGGTTGGTGAGCTGCTGGCACAGGTTGCCCAGAGAAGCTGTGGCTGTCCCACCCCTGGGAGTGTCCAAGGCCAGGTTGGACGGGGCTTGGAGGGACCTGGTCTAGTGAAAGGTGGATGGAATTGAATGAGCCTAGAGGTCCCTTCCAACTCAAAGCATTCTGTGATCAGCCTGCAGAGACCTCCTGGGGAAGAGCAGGAGCAGAGCCTGCTCACGCACAGCCAAACTCCAAGTGCAACATCCTCGGAGGGTGCTCAGCATTCTCCCAGGAGCCCATGGCATAACCAGGCCACCCCCCCAGTGCAGAGGTGTCCCTTGAGCTGTCACCCAGAGAGGTGACAACCCTGTGCCTTGTCCAGGAACATTCCTGGCCACGTAACCCCTGCATTTGGGTTGGGGCTGAAGCCTGGGAGCCCCTCACTCCTGCTTCCCTCCTCCCTGACACCAGCAGTCTCCCTCCATCCCCTGAGCACCAGAGGAAAACCCGCACCCCTCGCTTCTCTCTGAGAACAATTTTAGCCTGGTTTCCTCCGGAAAAAACATTCCTGTGCTCCCGGCTTCCCCACACCCATATGTCCCTCTATAGGCACGCTGGCCGCCTGCCCTGCCAGCCCTGAGAGCCTTGGGGCCGTGCCAGGGAGCTGCGGAGCCAGCACAACCCTTCCGAGCCGCCGGAGAATCCACACACAAACCGTGGTCTCTCCAAATGTGGAGAAACCAGCCCCACACGGCTCCTGCTCCCCCGATAAATAACCCCGAGCACGCAGCAGCAGCCCTTCCCAAATCGCTGCTGGAAGCAGCAAACAGGGAACGGCGCCCGAGCGAAGGAAAAATGATTAAACTCCCAGATTTCCCCCCCCTCCCCTCCCCGGAGCAGAGGGTGGGAGGGGTGGGAGCTTTCCCTGCACCGTCCTCACAGCACCAGCCCCAGTTTTGGGGAGCAAGGTCCCCCCCCCTCCAAGGGCATCGTGAGGTTTCCAGGCAGCCCCGCGGGATATAAAGAGCCTTGTTGTGCACGTCGCACACTCGGGCATTCAGAGACCCCGAAAAGGTGGCCAAGAAGCTGGGAAGGGAGGGGATTCCCCCCCTCCAGGGTTGGATTCCTCACCCACGCAGCCAAATCACAGCAGCAGCTGCAGGACTCATTTTGCCTTGCGGTGGGTGACATCGATGGGCTGGCATTGCGGGACGAAGGGAAGGAGCAGGGAGGGGGGGAAGTCCCCGGCAAAGAGCTGCAAAGGGCAAATTCCAGCCCAAAAGGGCAAGTTTTGCTCCTAGAGAAGCGGGGTCAGCTCTTGTCCCGCTCTGCAGCCCAGGAAAAGCGTCACTGCAGGGATCAGGAGCACGTCCCAAGGAGCTGGAGGGGACAGGGTGCTGCCACAGCACTGCCAGGACCCCTGCCCAGGCAGGACCCCCAAAACAAGAACATGGGGAGCCCTTTCCCCCCGACTTTAACCCGGATTTTTGCTTTTGATGCTTAAAAAGGATGAGCTGTGACTTTCCAAAGCAGCGTGGAAAGGCTTCAGAGTCAATCCGGGTTCCAAGCAGCAGGAGGGCAGCATTTCCATAAATGCCACATTTGGTCAGAAAAAAAAGTGGTGTCTGGGAGGTTTTTAGCAGTTTTGTCTAAGGAGGAGCTCAGCAAAGCACAGGCACAAGCTGCACTTCAGTGAGTCTTGAATGAAGCTTTCCCTGGAGCTGCTCGTTTCCAAACGAGACCAGTTTCATTTTAAAACCTGATCCAACTTCTCAGAGAGGGGGGGAAAAAACCCCACCACTATTGGGAAAAGAGGAGGCTGCATTTTTATGGCCATGAGGTCGCTGCGAGGCCCCTGATGGCATCTCTTCAGCTGTTTTCCCAAGTTTTAAATTAGAGGAAAAAATGTGCCTTGCTTCCTTCCAAACCTCAGTTTTTTCCCCTGCTTGGCTTCTCTCAGCAACTCGCTCCCAAAGGGCCCCAGAGCAGGGGGATGGATGGTAGAGATGGCTCTTGGTGGCCCTTGGGGACCTGGTGGTTGCTGATGGACTTTGGGTTCATCACACAGCTCTGGGTATCCAGCACCAGTGTTTTCCTCTTGCAGCTCATCATATCCAGCTCATTTCAAGGAGTCCATCTGGCTGGCAGAGCATCACTGTCACCTCCTCAGCACATCATCAGCCTGAGGTGACACCTCATGTACCAGCGATTTCGGGGAAAGGCAGCGCTGGAGGTCCACCCACACAGGAGCCTTGTCAGCCCCGTGGGTGGACAGCACAGGTCACAGGTCACCTCCCTGGCCTGGCAGACCACCTATGACCTTGTTTTCCAGACACAAAATCAACCCACCATGGAAACTCTGAAGCCAGTTCCTCGCCAGCAGCACAATCAGCACGGGGACAGAAGGAAGGACCAGCCCCAAGCCACTGGCAAAGGTCAGGAACACAATGGAGCTGAGCCATGGCTTCCCCCAGCTGCCCCTGGCCACACTCTGCCCTATCCAGAGCCACCAGCACTGGAAAGCTTTGCCTGAAAAGAATCACAGAATATCAGAATGGGTTGGGTTGGAAGTGACCTTAAAGCTCATTCAGTTCCAACCCCCTGCCATGGGCAGGGACACCTCTCACTATCCCAGGTGGCCCCAACCTGGCCTTGGACACTTCCAGGGATGGGGCAGCCACAGCTTCTCTGGGCACCCTGTGCCAGGGCCTCACCACCCTCACAGCCAAGAATTTCTTCCAAACATCTAATCCAATCACTAAGAAGCCATTCCCCCTTGTCCTGTCCCTCCGTGCCCTTGTACAAGCACGCCCAACCATGAAGCTGAAGGCAACCTCTAAATTTCTCCTGTCCATCAGCAAAGCCAACAGCTCCACCACTGCCCCAGTCTGACCAGAGAGGAAAAGCTCCATGTTCCCCCTGGTGCTCATCCAAGGATGGGGGGATGGACCCAGAAAGAAGAGACTGAGCGATGGATGGGCTCACAAAGAAGAGACTGAGCATTTTGGGTGCTACACGAGGAAAACTCATCCTCCCATGACATGTAGGATGGGCATCCAAGCTCAGCCCACTGGCCTGACCTTTGTTGAGGGCTTGGTGTCCTGGGAGAGCTCCTGGTAGGCACCCACATCCTCCCAGGTGGCAATGAAGGCATTGGTGGGCACAAAGGAGCTGGCAGCGTGGGGGAACCCAGCCTGGATGTATCCCACAGCCTGGTCCAGCACATCTGGAGAGTCATCTTGCCGGTAGTAGATGTTCCCTCTGCCCCCAGAGGTGTCGAGGTCGGCCAGGAAGGGAGCGATGACCGGGAAGTCTGTGGGGAAATCGTCATCCACGTACTGGGTCTCCCTGGGGAAATCCTGGGTGGAGATGACCCCGTTGGTCCCCACCTGCAGGGAGAGGGGCGCAGGGTGCTCAGGAGCTGCAGAGGTGCCACCACCACCAGTCCCCCTGCCGTGTCCCCCCCCTCCTTCGGTGGAGTGAGAGCCCTGAGGCCGCGTGGCCCCATCCTGCCGGGAGAAAACAAAGACCTCGGGCTTCTCCATCCCCCAGGGAGCGGCAGCTCAGGGGCCATCCCAGCTGCAGCCGCTGCTG
>VXBA01000471.1:2917787-2970181 GCA_013399895.1 Serilophus lunatus | reverse complement strand
CAAAAAAAAAACCCACTAAAACCAAAAAACCTAAGTGCAAAACCATCCAGGTCATGAATCCTGCCCCGCTGGCCAACATCCCCCAGTGTCACTGTTATGTTTTGTGGGGTGGCTGTTGCTCTTTGGGACTCCAGGCTGGTTCCCACTGGGATGAGGAGCATCCAACCCCACATCCCAGGGTTGTCACTGCCTTTAGAGGTTGCTGGGAATCTTGTGGCTCCCATTTGTGCAGCATCCAACACACCCACAGTGTCACTGTGTGAGTGGGGCACCTCATTGTTTGAGAGCTGCAGCTCTGCTCAGGAAGCCCAAAAGTGCCAAGATTTGGAGGTTTTCTGCAGTTCCTGAGTCGAGATGATGTAAAAGAAATAGTTGTTATTTAAATAATAAATGTCTCTCAAAGGATCCTGCTGAATCATGTGTGGGTTTGTGCTTATGATGCACCGCAGGGTAGGTCTGGCTCCTGGAGCATCCGTGGGATGAAGCCAAGGGAATGGGGGGAAAGGGCAAAAAGGAGAGGCTGGGAGGGGAAAAGGGTGCCTCCAATTTCCTAAAAAGTGAAAATAAACTGTGTTTATAGATGTGTGGTGACATTTTTACCTTGCATCTGTCCTCGAGCTACAGAAACACCCCCAACCTCTGTGCTTTTCCCTAAAACCTGTGAATCCCACAGCCTGGGAAAAGCAGGCAAAGCTTCTACCTGTTATCAAAATACAAGCCCAAAAAAATACCCACCCTTAAAAAGGGCAGATATTTCAGTCCCTTCTGTCAGGCAGCCAATATCCACAGGAAGTTTACTGGCCTCCAAAATGTGTGTGGGCAGATGTCAGGCTGCTATTGCTCAACCCCCCCCCCCCCCNCCCCCCCCCCCCCCCAGTGGGTTTTTGGCAGCATCCCGTGGCTGGGAAGGTTTGGAGGGGCTGGAATTTTGGGGAGGAGGGTTGCAAGATGTGCCTGTACATGAGGGTGAGGCCAGGGTGCTCCCCCCACACCAATGGAATGTCATTGTCCATGTTGCTGAGCCCTGGGTGTCCAGATTTCCCACTCACCACTCAGGGGTTTGACCCTTCCCAAATTATTCCCCCATCCATGCACAGAGCAGGAGCAAAGGCACTTTCTGGGCTCCTGGAAAAGGAGCCAAAAGCCTTGGGAAGAGCTGTTGGTCCGTGTGCTTTATTTATCTGGATGGTCATGACCTGGCTGCTCATGCTGGAATTTCAGGACCAGTTGCCTAATTCTCTTCTAAGCCAGAGGGAAAGGCTGTCTGGGATGCAAAAGATAGAATTAATTTTTTATTAAAAAATGAAAAAAAGGGGAAAATGCTGGAAATGGCAAGGGGGTCACGTCCTGCAGAAACCAGCATTCCAAGGAATGTGACAGTGGTGGGAAGAGGACCCAGCAGGACACATGGCACAGGGACAACCTGAAGGCAGGATTCTCCCAGTGGCTCTCCCTCCAAGGATTCACTCCTGCCAGCCCCCAGCTCGGCTGCTGACCACTAATTGCCAGCTGCTTGGGTTTTGGGGAGGTTTATGGCTTCTCATCAGGAAACACAGGGCTGGGAGAAAACCTCCTGGCATCCCTCCCACTGGGATCTGCTTCTTGCCATAACAGAGTCACTCTCTCAATGATAAGGGACAGCAACCCTGAGGTTAGGGAAACGATTTGGATCAAATTTAATGGCAAAGAAAAAGGGAATCTGGCCTGTTTCAAAGAGAGGAACCCCCCACAACCCAATCCCCTTTGCCAGGATATGTCCTGAGCTGCTGGCCAGGGGTTACCCCTGAGGCCAGAAAAAGCCATCACCCCTCCTCCTTCTGATTCTAGAGGAGAAAAGGGCCTTAATTAGAGCTCTGTGAGGACAAGGAGGCCCATGGATCTCTCTCTGCATCCTGCACAAAGCACTGCTTTTACCAACGTCACACAGGAGCCATTACAAAATCCCAGTGAATCCAACTCTCAGCTCCATCGACGTCTGCTGGGCTCAAATGCAAGATGACAAAGTGTCATCTCATTGTCTCTGCAGGCCCTTAATGACTTTTTTATTCCCACACCGGAAATGCTCTGGAGCAAGAAAGTGCCAGGCAGGTCTTTCCAGCTGCATTCCCATCTGGAAATGGAGCTGCTGAAGGGAGGAGCCGCTCCCTGGGGAGGTGGGATGGCATCAGCTGCCCTCCACCCAGACTTCTTAAACATGGAGAGGGACTTTACACTGTGGCTGGAGGGAGTGGGGAGCTGTGGGAGCCAGGGAATTGGGATCCTTTGCAGAAACTAATCATGGAATGGTTTGGGCTGGTAGGACCTTAAAGCTCATCCAGTTCCAACCCCCTGCCATGGGCAGGGACATCTTCCACTATCCCAAGTTGCTCCAAGCCCTGTCCAAGCTGGCCTTGAATTCCTGAAATGATGGTGATGAAATGCAATGCAACGATTTTGGGAAATGGGTATTTTGGGAGAGTAGGGAAGAAAGGAGGGGAGGGGGGGGTCTTCCCTCTTGCTGCCTCCTTTTCTGGGTACTTTGGAGCATCCCCTCCACACCTCTGTGCCATCAGCAAGGGAGAAACCTTCATTTTTTGGCTGCTTTGGCCTCCTGGCTGAGCCTGAGCACTTTGGCTGAGGCTCTTCCAGGAGCCACAACAGCCCCTCAATCCCTTTCCTGGGGGTCAGCAAACCTGGGCACATCTGGGGGGGATTGAAATGGGATGGAATGTGCTACGTGTGGTGGTGTGTCCCTGTGGGGGATCCTTTGGGATTGCTGCTCCAGCCCCTTGGGAGGCTGGAAGGAAGGCAGGGCTGCTGTGCCCTTTGCAGGCAGAGGATGGGCACTGAGCCCATCTCCCCGGGCTCCAGGAGGGCGTGTGGTGTGGTAGATGTTAAACTGATTTAAATGAATTAGGCAAGGAAGTGACTTAAGGGAAGACGACGTGGCTGGGCTCCCAAAGGGGTTCTGTGATGCCAGGGATAACCATGGCACTGGATGTTGGAGCTGATGGCAATTCCCTGTGGCTGGAGTGCAGGGAAAAGACTCATTTAGCTTTACTGTATCTGCTTTCTGCTTTTGCAGCTGCTTTTGCATCTCTGCATCCTCACACATTAATGTGAAACTTTTCCTTGGAGTCCTTCAGATCACCCCACATCTCCCATTCTGAAAGGGGGTTGGTTTTGCTATCCCAAATATCACAGGCTTAAAGTCAAAGCCTGGTGACCAACAGCCAAAATGGGTGATTCATGGCCTGTTCCCTGTCATTATGTGGAGTTATGAGACCTCAGAGGCAGCAGGGCTGTGGCAGGATTATCCCTCTAAAGCCAGACTCCCAGAATGGTTCAGGTTCAAAAGGACCTTAAACATCATCCAGTTCCTACCCCCAACCCACTGTCCCAGGTTGCTCCAACCTGGCCTTGGACACTTCCAGGGATCCAGGGGCAGCCACAGCTTCTCTGGGCACCCTGTGCCAGGGCCTCCCCACCCTCACAGCCAGGAATTCCTTCCCAGTATCCCATCTCTCCCTGCCCTCTGGCACTGGGAAGCCATTCCCCCTTGTCCTGTCCCTCCAACCCTTATCCCAAGTCCCTCTCCAGCTCTCCTGGAGTCCCTTTGGGCCCTGGAAGGGGCTCCAAGGTCTCCTTGGATCCTTCTCCTCTCCAGGCAAACAGCCCCAGCTCTTCCAGCAAAGCTTTTACTTTTCAAGCTTTTTTGCAATGCATGAATAATAACTTTTCATTGTGGCTTTTGGGTTGAGCTTTGCAGTGAGAGGAAGGTCTCATGTGAGTTTTGCCCAAACTACCATGAATTCTCCATTTCTCAAGCCCAACAAGTGTTGTTTTAAGTTGTGGGTATGACCTCCTCACTCTGTCCCCAGGGAGAGTAATTTTCTCACATAACTCTGTTTTTCTCTTACTCTGACAGGAATATAACAGCCTGAACAATCTGATCTAGTGGGAGGTGTCCCTGCCCATGGCAGGGGGTTGGAATGAGATGGGCTTGAAGGTCCCTTCCAGCCCAAATCATTCCATGTTTTTATGATTCACTGGAGGTGCAACTCTCCTGCTGCTTCTTCCTCCTCCCAGGTGTGCCATGAGGGTGAGCCAGAGGATGCTGGGGATGGCTCTGGATACAGGGATGACAAGGGCAGCCACATATCCCTGCTGTTCCCCTCAAACCAAAGGCACACACAGGGAAAGGACCAGATGGAGCAGAACTCCCCAGGGTCCTCCATCCTTCTGTGGGATGTGCTGCTGCAGGGAAACCAACCAAAAGGGCAATCAGCAGTCTAGGAAAAACCCCAGCCAGAGCTCAGAGCTGATCTACAACTGATTGAAAACATAAGAAGGGAAAGTTTTACAATCCCAGCCGGGATGTGGAGCTAAAAACACAACTGCTGTGGCTTGGGGAGGGAACGAGTGTCCGAGGCCACCACTTGTTTGTGCAGAAAAGGAGGGCCTGGCACTCACCCCTGGAGAGAGTCCTTGTCCTTAAGAGCATCCAGATGAGGTGTGAGGTAATTTATATCTTCACTTGCTGCTCCTCATACAGCAGATGCATCCTCCTGGGAGGGCTGGATTTTGCTTTCCCGATGCTCACGGGCTTTGCCACGAGGTCAAAGGCGGTGCCAGAGGTTTGGAAGGGGCACATCAGGTCCCTAATGAATAGCCCGAGGTGGGCAACGTGTCTGGTGACACTCCTGGAAATCACGAGGGTTTCCCATGCCCGGCTGCTTTTTTCAAGCGGATTTCCCCGCAATGTGCAAACATCCGCGCCCAGCAAATCCACGGGGAAATGCCGCCCATCTGCCAGCGCTGCTGCGGCTCCCAAAGCGAGCTCAGCCTCCAAATCCAGGAGACTAAACAGTGTCAAACTCACGTCAAGCATGTGGCTTTTACAGAGGCCCTAAAAGCTCCGAGGCACCGCGGGGCGGGAGGGATCCCTGCCCATCCTGCTGCCCCCTGTGCTGAACCTGCGACCTCACCCCCAAAACCCCCTTTATTAAGTCAAAACAGGAGCCCGGCAGCAGCCTCGTGAGCTGAGCTCGTGTGAGGAAGAGAGCAAAGGTCCCAGGGTTTCCGAGCAAGTGAGGCCATAAATCCGTGCAGTGTTTTGTGTTCCCAGTGCCGAGGCTCTGGTTTCGCTGTGGCTCCCCCCGAGCTGCCCCGGATGCAGGAGGGGCCAGATTGTGGCAGCGAAAGAAAACTCCCTAAAAAAAACCCCACCTGTAAAAGCTCGTTTTTTTCTGAGCATCTGGTTTGTGGGCGAGGTCCTGGCATAGTCTAAACAACAGCCCTCCAGTCCTGCAAGTCTGGCACAGCCCATCCCTGGAAGTGATCCAGGCCAGGTTGGATGGGGTTTGGAGCAACCTGGGATAGTGGAAGGTGTCCCTGGCCATGGCAGGGGGTGGAATGAGGTGAGCTTTAAAGTGCCTTCCAATGCAAACCATTCTGGGATTCCTCTGTCTCAGTCTCCCCTCCATGCTCTTCCTGGCATGGAAACCACATCCTTCCCACAGCCATTCCACACTGACTGGGGAAATGCCAGAAAATTAATAAAGGGAATAAAAAGGGGAAATAATAACAGGAAAGATCCTCCAGCTCTCTCAGATCCACTTCAGGCACTGGAAAGAGGCTCTGAGGTATCCCTGGAGCCTTCTCTTCTCCAGGCTGAAAACTTGCAGCTCTCCCAACCTGTCCCCAGAGCAGGGGTCCTGCAGCCCTTGGAGCATCTCCATAACCTCCCCTGAACTTGTTCCAGCAGCTCCAAGTCCTCCTCATCCTTTTTCCTTGCCTTGCTGCCCACATTGCTGGGGGTTTTCCCAGGACGTGGAGGATCCAACCTCCCACCCTCCAGCACTCCCAAGGGTGCACAGAAGGAGGGCTCTGCTCCCTGCTGCCTCCTTGCCCTCTGCCTAGAAACATGGAAATGGTGCTGGGAGTGCCCCCAGAGCTTCCTGAGCCCATCACCCTCCCCAAACCCACTCCAGCACCGCTCTCCTCACCCACATCCTTCCTCTGCTCCAATACCCTCTGCACTGTAATATCAACCCTAGAAAACACCTGCTGAATAAGCAGCACAGCAGTGGGATAGGTAAAGTCCACCACAGATGCCATTTATGGGGAGCCCAGTATCCCAAACACCTCTGCTCAGCACAGCAGGGACAAGGTTTGATCTCTCTGTTGCTGTGGGGGCAGGAGGAAATGGTGTGGGCCAGGACAGATGTGAAGCATCAAAGCAGACAGAGTTTTGAACAGAGTTAAAAAGAGAAGTAACTGTTTACAAGAAGCCATTCCAGGGCGGTTTGGATGCCTGTTTATCCCTGGATATTCGTGCTACCAGAGCTTTGGCCATGCAGTGACTGGAGAGCGATGGGGTTTGTCATGGGGAGTGCATGTACACACCAAAGAACATTTATTTGTCATGAGCAGCTGCTGTTTCCTCTGCTAAAGACCCTTTCCATTCAACCAGGGCTGGGAAGTGCTCGTTTACAGCTGTGAGGACTCTCCAAGGGCCCCACAGATTGAGCTGTAGATCCCTAAGGATGAGTCCTCAGCACTTCCCCTCAGCAATCCAGCCAGTGCCTGGGGAAGGCAGGGGCAGCCTGTGCCCTGGCTTAGGAGCTCTGCCAAGTGGCCCCCAGGGTTGCTGGGAGAAGCTGCTCATCGTCTTGGAATGATCACATCAGGCATCAGTTTTGGAAAGCTGCGAGAGTGCTCCTGGTTCTTCCAGTATCCCAGGTCATCGTCATCCCCCGGCATCCAGTGTCCTCTGGGGCTGTTGCCAGTAAGATCATCTCCATCCCTCCTTTCTGCTGCAGCACAACAACCGTGATGTGGATAAGGAGGAGCACAAACCTCCTGGGGCTCTGCAAATAGGGATGGGAACGGGAGAAAGGGGAAGAGAAAAGGGAAAGGAAAAAGGAGACAGAGGACAAGGGAAAGGGGAAGAGAAAAGGGCAAGGGAAAGGAAAAGGGGACAGGGGACAAGGGAAAGGGGACAGGGGGCAAGGGAAAGGAAAAGGGGACAGGGAACAAGGGAAAGGGGGAGGGACTGGAGAAAGGGGAAGAGAAAACAGAAAGCGGAAAGAAGAAAGAGGAAGAGAAAAGGAAAAGGAAAGGGGACAGGGGGCATGGGAAAGGGGAAGGGGAAAAGAGGAAGGGGATAATGGAAAGAGGAAGAGAAAAAGGAAAGAGGGAAGAGGAAAGTGGAAAAGGGAAAGGCTTCTGGGCTCTCTCCTGGTGTGCCTGGCCATTGTGCCTGGATGGTTTTTCAGAGGGTGGTACTTTGCCATCAGCTTCCCTCTCAATTCCTTTTCCATTCCCCATTTTTGGAGCCCTGGAAATCTCAGTGCTCTCCATGAGATGTTGCAGGAGTTGGAGTCTTGTTGCTGCCAAAGGGTTTGGGGGCATCCCAGGACAGATCCTTGACCTTCCTGAGAGGGTTCAGGGATCAAAACCAAACACCAGGACATGCAGGGCAGGACATCCGCTGGTTCAAGCAGCTATTACCCCCCTGGAGAGGTCCTTCCCTCTGAGCAGCCTTTCCAGAGTGGCTTGCTCAGCACTTTCCTCCTTGGTGGAGCTTCTTGCATAAGCCAGGGAATTCTGGACAGTTTTTTCCTTCCTGGGCATGGCATTTTCCTGCCACTGCATCCCACTGGCACCAGTTCCAACTGCTTGGAGCAACTGGGCTCAGCTTCAAATAGCCAGTGCTCCCATGGTGCCAAACACTTCCCGAACAGCTTCACAAGAGCTATTCTGTTAATTATTCATGATCGTGATTAATGTGTGGCAATTGTTGGAATAAATCACGATTTGCAAAGTTTAAAGTCAATAATCTCCCTTTGAGAGGGAGATGAAGGGCCCTGGTGCAGCACATCCCTTCTCCGGGGTGTCTGGGAGCATTTGAGCAAATATCCAGCCTCTGAAAACTCTTAGGGAGACCAGCTGTGCCTGGGTATTGCAGAGGTGCTGTTAGGGATAACTGCTGCTGGTGCCCCAACACCTCTATCCTGCCCACCCAAAGGCCCTGGAGTGCTTCCCCACCCCCCTGCCAGGACAAGGATTCAGGTCCAGTCAGCAAACACCATCATGTTATTGCTTTTCTCTCTATTTTCCCTCTGGGGAAGGAGCAGCTCATGTTTTCTCACATTTTTCTGAAGTCATTCTGTGTTTTTAGAAGGATGTGCTAAGCCAGGCAGGATTTCTTCTTGCAGGCCTGTTTGCTTTGCAAACTTTCCCTCACACAGCAGTGCCCAGTGTATTTTTAAAATTTTATTTAATTGCCCTTTCACCCCTGCTTGGACTTGCTGGTGCCTTTCTGGCACTGAAGGGTGCTGGCAGCCTGTGGGCCAATAACTTATAGGGGACACCTTTGGGGTCCCTGTCCTTGCAGAGCAGACCCTGTCCTTGTAGGGAGCTCCTCTGCTGTTCTTGTCCTTGTAGGGAATCCCTGTGGGATCCTTGTCCTGACATTGGAGTCCCTGTTCTCATAGGTGCGATCCCTGTCCGTGTAGGGCATCATTGTGGGATCCTTCTCTTTACAGAGGATATAAACTCATTACAGGACACCCTTGTCCTTATATGAGGTCCCTGCCCTCTTAGGAGGGTCCATAGGGAACTGCAGCAGCTAAAGGGAGCAAGATGCCTCCCAGAGGGAGCCACATCCCAGGCCATGGCCTGCCTGGGGACAGCCCGGATGGAAGGGGACAATGAGTCTGCTGAAAACTCTGATTTGTGGGACTCCCAGGCAGCCCCAACACACAGCAAGAGCTGCTGTGATCTGGAAAATCCCGCAGGCATTGGAGCAGGACAGGGCAGGTAGAGGTCACTGTGAGAAGGCAACAGCCAGCAGAGCAAGGAGGAATTAGCAAGAGCTGAGATCTGCAGGCAGTCAAGGGATGAACACGGCACTGTCAGACCCTGCCAGGGACAGAAAAATCACCTTTCTCTATCTGGAAAAGAAAATGGAGGGGACCTGCCTGTAAGTCCAAGAAAAAGCACCTCCTGTCACAGAATCATGGAATCCTTTGGGTGGGAAGGGACCTGAGAGACCATCCCATACTATCCCCTGCCGTAAGCAGCGACACCTCCCACTATCCCAGGTTGCTCCAAGCCCATCCAACCTGGCCCTGGACACTTCCAGAAATGGGGCAGCCACAGCTTCGCTGGGCACCCTGTGCCAGGGCCTCCCCACCCTCACAGCCAAGAATTCCTTCCCAATATCCCATCTAACCCTGTCCCATGTCAGTTTGACGCCATTCCCCCTTGTTCTGTCACTCCAGTCCCTTTTCCAAAGTCCCTCTCCAGCTCTTGGAGCCCCTTTAGGCACTGGAAAGGGCTCTGAGGTCTCCCTGGAGCCTTCTCTTCTCTAGGTGAACACCCTCAGCTCTCCCAGCCTGTCTCCATATCCTGGATATGGAGCAGCACATGGAAGGACTGAGACAAAAAGCTGGGTCAAAGGAGAGTCAATAACCTCGTGCTGGTGCAGGGACCAGGGACCTTAATATGCCCCTGCAAAAGCAAACCCCTCCTGGCTAAAAGCCCAGCCCTGTTTTCCTGGGATACTGCAGGATATTCCCAGCACCACTGGAGCACTTGTTTTCCCTGCATGGGAGGGTGGATGCACAGAGGAGTTTGCCCTCATTGGATTATGGTGGATCAGGGAAGACCCATGGAATGGGAGTGAGCAGGGCAGGGTTACACAGTCCGTGCTGCCGATGACTCAATTTTCAGCCATCCTTGGGATCTCAGAGGGATGTTGCTCAAGAAAAAAAATCATGGAAAACTGAGGAGGTCTGAAGGAAATGGACAACAGGAGGCTTATGATTAAATAACTTGAACTCATATCCTTCAAGACATAGATCTACTTTGGGAGTTGTTTGGGAGGAGGAATGTAAGGCTGGCCCTGCTGGCTCATGCTGAAGGTCTCTTTGTAGCTTGTCTCCATCAGCAGACATTAGCTGGGATTTATGGAATGGGTCCAAGGACAGAATAAGACAGAGCAACATCAGCTGGCCATGATCAGTGGTTCCAAAATTCCAACACAGACTCTGAATTCCCAGCTTCCTTTTTGAAGGGACCCCCACCACCAGCAAGGCGCATGAGGTCCATCCAGGGATTTACCTACAGGGGGGAAACCCACCTTGTGAGGACAGGGGATGTGGGGGGGGCTCTCCCAGAGTCCCCCCAGTGTTGCCAGGTCACTGGGATGGTCAGCATGGGGGGAAAGCTTGGAACTGCAGCCAGCTGGCCCCTCTCCTCCGGTACCGCAGGACATGGCTTGCCAGGGGAATAGTTGAAGCTGTGCCATCGGAGTCGGGGCTGGCTGGGCTGTGTTGTGAAGCCCTTCCCATTCCCTGGGAATCAGACTTCAGAGATAAAGTAAAATATGTGAGACCTGTTCCCAGCTGGAGCTGAGTCCTTAAAACAGATCGTGCTGTGCTGCTGGATATGATACAGGAGAGAGAAATCCCTGCTGGTGAAAAATCCCAGCTTTCCCTCTTACTCAGCCCAGGCATCAATTTGGTGGCCTGAGTGTCCCCCTGGGAATCTTGCTGCCTTCCTGCATCCTCCTTGGCCAGGCTGCTGGAGTGGGAAGCCACACTGGCATCTGGCCATGCCCTGTCACACAGAGCCCTCCTTGCTGTGGGGTGGCATCGCCAGGTCACCGTGGTCCCGATAAGCCACAGGACTTCCCAAGCCATGAATCAGGAGGGATTTCCTCCAGCAGCACTGCTCTGGGGTGACACACCCTGAATCACATTCCCAACCTCCCATTTCACTCTCCATGGCTTTCTCCTGACCTATTTTGCTCCCAGTGAGATAGATCCCCATTTGACCAGTCCAAGCACCGTGGAAAATCCATGCTGGGCATCCTGGTCCTGGTACAACCAGAAGTGAGGGATCTATCTGCCTCCAGTGCAAAAAGCCTGTGCCCACCAGCTGCAAATTGGGAGAAAGGACTGAATGTCCCTCTGGATGGACAGGGAGAAGGAAAGCTGGATGCCAACCTCATCCTGCCCTACTCCTGCTGTGGATCTCTGCTGCAGATCCCACCCAGGACACCCATCCTGGTGTCCTTGGGGATGGTGAGGGTGCCACACAGGAGATGTCCCATTCCCAGCAAGAGTGCTGAGACTTCCAGGCCTTTTGGGGCCAATCTCTGACCACTGCTCCAACATCCACCTGCCCAAAGCTGCAGAATCATGTCTGAGCTGGCAGCTGCAAACATCCCCAACTCCTGACTCCGATCTTGCTGCAAACCATGGAGTGAGGACAAAAAGACAAGTTGGGTTTTGGTGGAGCTTTTTTTTCATGGATCCTGTATTTTGTTAATGCCCCAGGGACAGGGATCAGTGGGACATATGGAGCAGCGCTGTCTGAGAGCTAGGTGGGACATGGAGACATAGGAATATCACAGGCAGCCCCATAATTAAGCCAGCACATAATTAAGGCTCCAAAAGGACTTTGAGTGCATCCCTGGTGAGGAAGATTCTGGCAAGAAGCTCAGTCTGGCCTTGGAGAAGAAAGAATGAAGCAGGATCCTGCCTGCACCTGGTGTCTCACTGTTGCCCCCTCCCCAGCCCAGGGGGAAGACCAGGAGAGGCAAGAGACCTGGAGCTTTTGGGATTTGTCCCTCTGGGGTCCTCAGCTGGCCTCCATGTCCCTTGGGAGCCAGAACCCCTGAGGATGGAGTGCTAGAGTGTTGACAGCTCATAATTTTCATGCTTTTCGTTAAAGGAGGAAGAAGGATGAGCATCACCAGGGTGGGGACCGAGGAGGGGACAGTGTCCAAGTGAGTCAAACCACAGTCGTTCCCACCCTGGCTGTCATCTTAGTTCATTCCCACACCTGGGACGTGGGTTTTGACACCATGGGTCCTTGGGCAGGAGGGAAATGAAGAATTCCAAGGGTGGTTCAGGAAGAGGCAGGATTGGGCTCTGGACACATTCCCCTGGCAAGGAATCCTACCCAGATATCCCAGGTGCCTGTCACCACTGCCTGCTTGGATCCCAGTCCTCCCAGCTCAGTGGGAGCAGGCAGGGCTTTGGCTGAGGTTTCTGAGATAGTTGGAACTCCAAGTTGGGTGTTTGGAGCAGGGATCTGCTCCATTCCTCTGCCACCTCATGCTTCCCTAAAGCACAAAGCCTCTGGGCAGCTTGGACTCACCTATGGACTCTGTAGGATGCTCCTCATTGGGATGCAGGCTGTGCTTGGCTGGACTACTGCTGGGGTGGCGAGGATTTGTGACTTGGGGACAAGATCTGAGGCCACCTTGGTGCTTGGCAAGGACGATGTTGATGCTCAGTTGAAGCCTGAGGTTGGGATACAGACACCATCCCCAGGAGCCTGCTTTAGCCCTGGGATGAGAGGAAATGGCCTGAAGTTGCACCAGGGGAGGTTTAGATTGGATATTAGGAAAAATTTCTTCATGCAAATTGCTCTCCAGGCCTGGCACAGGCTGCCCAGGGCAGTGGTGGCGTCACCACCCTTGGAGGAATTTGAAAGATGTGCAGATGTAGCACTTGGGGACATGATTCAGTGGGACTTTGCAGAGCTGGGGGAATCCTTGGACTCAATGATCTTAGAGGGTTGTTCAACATAAATGATTGCATGCTCCTATGATTCTATAGCTTTGCCCTCTCCAAGGGTCCTAGTTTTTACTCCTTACGGATCCATGTGCAGAGTGAGCCCAGCTCTTGAGCTTGGGCGAGAACTAAGGTTAGTGATACAACTGTTTGTACAGTTGCAAGCGAGCCAAGACATCCCTGTCCTGTGGAGAAAAGGCTCTTCCCCACCTCCCCTCCCTGTCGGAGAGCCAAGCATTGCCCTCCAGGTCTGGCAGCCTTCCCACCAGAGCCCTGCTGGGGAACTGGCCCTGTGTTACCACCAAGGGCTGAATCATGGTGTTGCAGCTGCTCTTTCAACACACAGGAGGGATTTGGCAATGCCAGGGGATATTAATAGAGCTGGGCTGCTCCCCTGGGCCCCATGCCGTGCTGGAGGAGAGCGGGACAGCAAAGCAAACTCCAAGGGAGACGAAGGCCTGAGTTTACCTAAGGAGAGGTTGGGAAAAAACCTGTTGCAGAGTAGGAACTGGAGCGGTGCCCTCTCCCCACTTATCGCTTCCCGTCCCCACAGCGGCTCCAAGAGCCAAGAGGGAACAATGGACAATGGAGCAGCAACGTGGCACTGGGGACCTGCTGCCTTCCCAGCCCCTCAGAACCCCCTCTCCAGTGACAGGGGGAAAGGATTGCCATGGGATGGTCTGCTGTTGTTGCTGCTCTTCCAACCTGGACTTTGACTTTTCCCTCTGGGTGTGAGAGTCCCTGCATGGACCTGGCTTGGGAACAGAGGATGCTGTAGCCATGGGTGTAGTCCTAGAAGGAGATGCTGGAGGTGAAGCATCTCTGTTGGGAAGGGAAAATACAGAGAGAAGTTGTTCTGTGATGAGCTGGTTTGGGTTGCTCCTCCAGGCTCCATCTCAATCCCCTGCTCCAGGAGGATGGAGCTAGTGGTGCCTTTGAGATCCAACCCCTGCCCATGCTGGGCATGGGACAGCAGGGATGGACACCCTACAATGGCCACTCTACAAACTATGGGTTGAGGGCTGGGGGTACCTCCCTGGGCCTGTTGTATTTTTAGCAACAGAAGTTCTAGGTGGTAGAGCCATGAGGAACCCCATCCTGCTCAGCCACCACCGGTTGTCTCACATCCCAGCTCCATCCTGCCCCTACACCCTCTCTTCTACAGCACAGCTCCTCAGCCACCTCTGACTCCTCTAATACCTCATCGAATGCTTTCCATCTCATCCCTGGATCAACATCTGTCTGTCCTCAGATTCCCCCAGGCTGCTTCCCCCTGCTATGCTTCAGCCTTCAGTCCAACCAGCAGGAAGCAGGGTCATCATGTGGGCTTGGGGAGCTGGTTTGGGTCCGGGCAGTGTCGCACACCCCGGGCACTGCCGAGCCACAGGATCCTTCTCCCGTCCCCTCAGGCAATGCCAAGGTCACAGGGAACACAGCTCCGGGGTACCAGGGTGGATTGCATCACCCTTGTAAACCTGGATGCCCCTAGGGGTGGGCTGAGGTCTGGCAGAGGCAATTCCAGAAACCCTCGGCAGGAGACCAATCTCACCGGGCAACTCCGGACAAACAGTCCCGGATGCGGTTCCGCCGCTGCTGGCAGAGCCCTGCGGCAAGGGCGGGTGTCCCAAGACATGGATCATGGCCAAGCCGGGCTGGAGAGGAACCTACCCTGCAGGGACAGCATCTCTGCCAGGCTGAGCCACCAGATGGATGAAATGACTGGTTCCCACCGTCCCCCAGCCCTGCCAGACTCCCTGACCCCACATAGCACCAGCAAGTAATGAGCCCAAGGGACAAAGCCAGATCACCAGGTCTTATCCTGCTCCACATCCTGGCAGCGCTGCTGGAATCTGTCCAGGCAGATCTGTCCTTCCTGTGCCCCTGCTCCTGCCTGGTAGCATCTCTCTCCTGGGGACAGTGTCCTCTCCTGCCTCCTCCCCGCTGCAGCCGTGTTTTCCGTTGTCCTGCAGCTGTATCCCTATGGCACAGCCAGAGAGCCTGGCCATGGAGCGAGGTTTGCCAGGAGGGGCTGTGGCCATCCATGGTCTGGGATGGGCTGAGAACAGATAATTTGGAAAATCCACCTTTCAACTCAAGGACTTGTCTTTCTCCATCTTCGTTTTGCTCAAAGGGTGAAAAAGTTGGGAGAAACGCCGTGGTTGCTTCCGATGTCCCATGGTTTGGAGACCTGAGGGCATCTCCATAATCTTTCCTCTTAAAAGCTTTTAAACATGGAAAACACAACACACACCTTTCATATTCCCTCTGCCCTGTAGGAAGCACTGCTTCAAGCCTTCCTCCCTCCCAAGTGATGATGGTAGTTTTGGAGGAGTCCTTGAGGATGGTGAGAGATCACAGAATATCCCGAGGTGTAAGTGATCAACAAGAAGATGGAGAATTTTGTATTGTTTTGGACAACAAACTGTTTTGCTTTCTAGGACAAGCACATAATCCTTCTTTTTGTGTGTATGTGTGTGTGTGTGTGTATCATCGTTTTATCTTCTGATCAACCACTGATATTTAAACGCTCCATGAAAGGCTCCTGAAGCACATCCAAACATCCATTTTCGCAGCAGCACTGAGATAAAGTCCCATCAAAACAAGATTTTGGTCTGAAGCTCTAAACAGTCGATCCCTATCTGTCAGGAAATCTCCAGCTCTGCCTGCACCCAGGGGAGTCAGATCTGTGGTTTGCCCAGACAAACACGTCTGTTATTGTTAAATGGTTGAAGAAGGAGCCGATAACATCAGCATTCCCGGTGATCTCGCCTCACCTCAGTACCAGCATTGCTGACACAGGAAGAGGTGTCAGTGACCACTGGCTGCCTCCTGCTGCTTAGGGAGTAGGACAGCATCCCAACTACCCCAGTCCTCCAGCCTGG
Organism: Serilophus lunatus; assembly: GCA_013399895.1. Taxonomy (NCBI): domain Eukaryota; kingdom Metazoa; phylum Chordata; class Aves; order Passeriformes; family Eurylaimidae; genus Serilophus; species Serilophus lunatus. Next base: position 2,954,724 of record VXBA01000471.1, on the reverse strand, counting down.
TGGGGCTCACTCCGTACCTCACAGTGCCTCCCACAGCCAGAGCTCTCCCTCCTCCAACTCGTGGTAATTAAAGGCCGGGTTGAGCAGTTTGGAGCAACCTGGTCCAGTGGAAGCTGTCCCTGCCCATCCAGGTCCCTTCCAAGCCAAACCCCTTTGTGACTCCATAAACACCCACCGAGTGTTTCTTTCTGCTCTGTCCCCAGAGCCAGAGCTGTTAACAAACAGCCGAGTGCCAGCAATTTCCTCTGGCAAATGAGAAAATTGTGGGATGCAGACCACCATCAAACTGTCCCCAATATCCCTAACATTTTTTCCTTGTCTGTACACATCCCATCACATATCTGCCTCCATAGATTTCCCCAGAGAAGCTGTGGCTGCCCCATCCCTGGAAGTGTCCAAGGCCAGGTTGGAGCAACCTGGGATAGTGGATTGTGTCCCTGCCCATGGTGGGCGGTGGAACTGGATGAGCTCCTCAGCCACCAGTATCTCCACAGGACCCCACTGGAAAGCTGTGTCTGACCTCCAGTGCTTTGGTGGCAACGCTCCAGCGTCAATCCAGCAGTGCTGGGAGAGGCAGGGATTCGAGAAGCCACAACGGAGACGTGGCACTGACCCCTAGTGACAAACTCCTGCCCCGATCCCACACGGGAGAAGGGCTGTGCCTGGGAAGGACACCCGGACAAGAACAGGGATGTGGGAATGCTCGTTGTCTTCCCTGTGGAAGGAAGGAATCCTGCTGCTGCAGGACACCCAGCAGCCCCTGCTCCCACCTGGCACCCAGGATGGATGCAGACCGAGTCTACTTGGGATGTTTATTTAAGACACCAATGACAAACCCAAATATTGCACTTCACCTGCCTGAGGGCAGGGTTACATGGGATGTTGGGAAGAAATTCCTGACTATGAGGATGGTGAAGCACTGGAATATAGTGCCCAGAGAAGCATCCCTGGAAGTGTCCAAGGCCAGGCTGGATGGGGCTCGGAGCAACCTGGGATAGTGGAAGGTGTCCCTGCCTGCACTGGACAATCCTTAAGGTCCCTTCCAACCCAAACCATTCTGGGATTCTGTGATTAGGGAAACTGGACGGGAAATGACCAATGCACAGCTCATGGGATCCAGCACTGTAAGGACCTTATGCAGCAGAGAAATGATGGGAACTGATGGAGGATCTGTTCATACCCTGACCTACCCCTTCCCTCGGGAATATGCCTCTGATCAGCGTGCTGCAGCTTATTCCTTTAAATACATACATTTTGGCTCAAAGCCTGTCATTCAGTCCAAAAATGGTCTGTTTCAATTAAGATCTTCAAGGATAGCCCAGGACTACTGGTCTATTTTTGGGCCTTTCAAACTACTTCCAACCACATGGGCTTTTTGCAGGAAGAGAAATACAGTTTACAACACCCTCAGCAGTTTCTTACCATGAATTTTCCCCCTTCCCAGTAACTTCAGAGCCCTAAGGAGTAGGAGGATCTGACCCTCCCAATACAACTCAGGGGCGCTGTGGAAGGGAGATGTTTATTGAAAGGGGTGGGATGATCATGGAATCCCAGAATGGTTTGGGTTGGAAGTGACCTTAAAGACCATCTAGTTCCAATCCTCTGCTATTTGTTGTTCCTCAGGAGATGGGCAGAAGCTGGAAAGCCACTTCCCCAGGTCTTGCATCTCCTCATCTAGTTATGGACAAGCAGCAGCTCCATCCCACCTTGGGAGGGTCCAGCCTTGCCCTTCATCTTCTTCCCATCATTTCTGCAGTGCTGGGCTTTCCACAGACCTCACTCCCGGCACCATTCCCAGCTCAAGAGGCACCAACCTCACCACTGTCACTGAGAGCAAAGAAAAATCAAGGCTGCAAATAACCCCCTGGGCTTGTGCCCAAGAAAATGCCAGCAGTGAGGAAAGCCATCTCCCAGCCCTCCTGCCCTTGGGATTTGCTGGCAGAGTTTTGTCTCAGCTATTCAGGGCTGAGCTCTGGTCTCTGTAATGAACTTGCTTTAGCAGAACACGTTCACAAATCTGGGTCACAAGTCAGGTGTAAACACAACCAGGTGCTGGTTGGAGCAGCTCAGGAATGGATGGAACGCTGGGTATCCCAGCTCCACACGGTTCCAGTGCAGATGGAATTGCAGGACTTCTTGACACTCATCAGCAGAGCTCCTGCCACAACCAGGGAGGAAATGGGCCTTTATCTTGGGATCACTCACCCCTTCCCAAAGTGACTGTGTGAGATTTAGGGGAACTACAGAGCAGGGCTGTGCTGATTTGTCTTTCTCATTGTTGTCTGTTGCACGATGAGCTCCCAACAGCAGCAAGGGAACAACACGTGGGATGCACAGACATATCTCTGGCATGGGAAACAACCAACACACAGCAGTAAGGAGCTGGGTTATCCCTTCACCACTCTTTTACAGCCCAAACCACTTCCCTCCTTGGTGTAAAGGCCCACGGAGAGCTGAGAAAGTGCAAGGTTTTCCTGGGCAGCCCCACACGTTTCCCTGCCCCAGCTCTCAGAGCTCACTGTGTCTCTTGCCCTGCTTCTCCCTCGCCGCCAGCCTCAGGGCAGTGCCCCGCAGGTCCCGCCCCGGGGACACGACTTTCTTTGCCGCGGTCTCCTGGGAGGGCTCTTCCCGGATGGCAGGATCCCCTCCGGGGCTCTGGAGTGGATGTTGTGCCGGATTATCCCCGGGGGAGTGGGAACTGTGGAGGGGGAGCTCGGGCACGGCTGCCTCCATCATCTGAAGGAAGTCATAAGCAGGGAGTGGTGGCTTCCAGTCCTCCTCAGACAAGGTACCTGAGAAGCAAAGAGAGTCTCACATTAGTAGGTTGAAAGTTATGACCTACTCTCCATGGATATTTCCCTTTCTAAGGAATTATGGATTTATTTTTTTTATTTTCCCTTCCATGAAATACAAGATTGAAAATATTTTCCTAAAGATCACTGAGTTGTAGAATCCCAGAGTGCTTTGGGTTGGAAGGGATCCTAAAGATCATCTCATTCCAATCCCCTACCATGGGCAGGGACATTTTCCACTACACCAGACTGCTCCAAGCCCTGTCCAACCTGGCCTTGAACACTTCCAGGGATGAGACAGCCACAGATCCTCTGGACACCCTCTTTTCTCCAAAACTAATACTGCCACCCAACCTAAACCACCCAGGAGGACATTAATATTTATTGGAGCTGACCAAGGCTTGGGATGCAGTGAAATGCTCAGACAACAGCTGGACCTGAAAACCAAGGTCCCTATCTAGAAACCTACATGTCAGCCAATGGAAAAAGGAGTGGGAGGATGGCTGGCTCATGAGGTTATCCCAGTCAGAACTGGGTCAGAAGTGGTGTCTTCAGCTCTGGTAAGAGCCTACACATGCCAATGCCAGCATTTGGAAACACTTGTTCTGAAAGACTCATTTTAAAATATTCAAAGATCAAGTGGAGTCACCCCATTTGCCTTTTTGGAGACTGCAGCAGGCTGGCAGCCAGCAACTCCCAAGATCCCTCTAGCATTTCATGGGTACAAGTAACACATAGAATCCCAGAATGGTTTGGGTTGGAAGGGACCTTAAAGCTCAACCAGACCCACTCCCTGCCATGGATAAGGACACCTTCCACTATCCCAGGCTGTCTAGTCCTTCTCACCCTCCCAGCCAGGAATTTCTTCCCCATATCTCATCTAACCCTGCCCTCTGGCAGTGGGAAGCCATTCCCCCTTGTCCTGTCCCTCCAGGCCCTTGTCCAAATGCCCTCTCCAACCTTCCTGAGAAAGGCATATCCATGCTTTCTTCCTCCAAAGCTTCATCAGGCTGATCCAGACAGGAGGGATGCAGTGAAAAGCTTCACAGTACATGCCAACCCTTTATGTCCCAAAGATACAGCAAAACACCTTTCCTATTAAAAAAAAAATCACTGGAAGGTGTCTAAAGAGCAGCTATTTCTTAGACTTTCTTAGATTACTTCTTAGACAACTGGGAGCAGAGAGATGTTGTACGAGCAAGCTGTGCTTCAGGTCTGTTTGGAGCAACAGGAGAGCATAGCCAGGTTTGGGGATTATCACTGGGAAGAGATGTCGATTCCAAACTATCCACATTCGGCTCTGAACATTAAAAAGTCCCAGAGCAATCTTGTGAGTGTGGGTACTGTCTCCTGGCTGGACTATTTGTACTTCTCCAGCTCTAACTAGGAGAGCTAGTTTTTCCATCATTAAATTCCAGGGCAGACAATTTATTGCATGTAGTGTCTTCTCATAAACAGACTGGAGCTCACAGTGTGTGCTTAGGAGAGTTATAAACCTGTGTCCACTTACTGCTGGGAATCTCCAGTCCTGCCTGGAGCCTCTCCAGCCAAGACAAGATGTTCACTTCAGTGATGGACTGTTCTGATGGGAACTTGAAAACTTGCCCCCCAGCATGGAGGTTCACCCAGACAAGAACAGGGAGAGAAGGCACAGTGGCAAAGTACGTCCTCAGGATCCCGTATCCCACTGGAGTCTTCTTCCTGTTGGGAAGAGGAAATTCAGGTTTGGCAGCACAACAGGACTGAGAGCCAAACAAGCACCAAATCCTTTGGGTCACATCCAGCAAAGCAGAGTTTTGCCTGAAGGAAGGTAGAAGCATCATCCCCGGAAGTGTTCAGGGGCAGGCTGGACCAGGCTTGGAGCAATTTGGGATAGTGGAAGGTGTCCCTGGCCATGGCAGGGGGGTGGAACAAGATGTGCTTTATGGTCCCTTCCAACCCAAAACATTCCATGATTCTAAGCACATGGTACTATATATAAACTAAATGCCTCAAGGAACCTATTGGGATCCAATGGAGAGGGAATGCACAGGAGAGTGGATGTGTAAAGAAATCCTTGAGCGGGGAAAACTCAGTAGGAAGGGGGGAAATGTTTTTCACCTTAAGCTTTTAAGAACAGGTGAGACAGGAGTGGGGCAGGTCCCATGGCCCTCAGGGTTAGTCCCTGTTTGCAGGGAGAGCTGCCAGCTCCTTCCAGCCCAGCCCCTCCCCTGTGGTGGCAGCAATTCCACAGGGATGGAAAGGCAGGAGCCAATGCAAAGGGCTGTGCTCAGGCAGTGCGGCCCTCATGAAGATGCTGAATTCTTCCAGCCCTATTTTAAGGCTGAATGTGATGCTCTAGGTCTGAGGTGGCTCTTGCCATGGGAATAAGGCGCTCCTTCTAGGATGGAGGGACAGGACAAGGGGAAATGGCTTCCTACTGCCATAGGGCAGAGTTGTTGGCTGTGAGGGTGGGGAGGCCCTGACACAGGCTGCCCAGAGAAACTGTGGCTGCCCCATCCCTGGAAGTGTCCAAGGCCAGGTTGGAGCAACCTGGGATAGTGGGAGGTGTCCCTGCCCAGGGGGACACCCTGTTCCAGGGGGGTAGAACTGGATGGTCTTTGAAGTCCCTTCCAACCCAACCCACCCCATGATTCCAAGATTCTGCCCTGTTCTGTGGCAGTGCCCTTTTGCTCTGGCACAGGATGGGTTTCTGTTTCTCAGCAAGGGAGAGCAAAGGCTGATGTGTAGGTGGGGAAGTTCCAGGGCACTCATTTCTTGTGCTTTACTGGCAAACAAATCTCCATCTCTCTGAAAACATGTGCACTCCGCGTTAGCTAAATCCAGCCCACGCTGGACGGCGCTGCCCAGACTTCAAAGCACATTATGATTAAGCCACTGAGGTGTTTCTGGGCTTGGGCAAAACAAAAGCTAAACATTAAAAATGCAACTTGGAAGAGGAGGATTAAAAAAAATCCCCTTTCCTACAACTTTCTCATTCTTAGCTTTTGGGTTCATTTTGGTCCTTGAATATTTTTTTAAGTTTGCTTTATGGGGCTTCTTCTGGCTGAACTTTTCTTCTCCCAGTCAATGACCAGTCATTCCCTCTAACTGCTGGTGGAAAATCACCACAAAACATTCCAGGAGGGCAAATTTCCTTTTTTTGCCACCCACATGCTACAAAAATACAAATAACACCAGACCCAGGGTCAAGCTACTCCGTGCTTTGAAAACATTTTACTCTACCGAAAACTATTTCTGCAATCAATTAAAGATTTACTAATTTCACTTTGTCAGGCAATTTTGCAGCTGACCAGAACAATGACTGAATCACTGCTAAATGGTTTGACCTCCCAACTTTCAGACCCAATAATCACATCACCAGCTCGTGTTTTCAATAATTGCAGCCCCAGCTTTTTTGTTGCCCTGAAACGCTTCGAGTGAGCGAACGGAAAGGAGCAAAGAGCTTTTCACACACTCACAAGTTCAACCAGCAAGCCACAAACGTCTGCTGGGGTCTTCCTTTTGCCAGCTTCAGCATTTCCTTGCTTTCCATTTGACTGATGGCACCATCACTGAACAGGATGAGGAAGGGCCTTGTGAGCTGCAAGTACTGGGGCAGGTTCTGCACGGTGATTTCGGGCTGTAGGATGGCAAAACCAGGAGTTGGGGTTTGTGGGGAGGAGAAAATAGGAGAGAATTAAGACTTTCTGTCCTTACATGAGGGGTGCAGGGGGTTAAACAAGGCTGGAGAGTCCGTGTTGAACATGAGCAGGTGGAAAACAAGCGGGATTTTGGGGTCTACACCCAATCCTGCTCATTGTGGGAGCAGCTGGGATGCGGTGGTGTGAGCAGAGGAGGCAGAAGCAAAGTCAGCTCATCCCTGCTCCGCGTGTTACCAGTCTCCCAAAGGCACATGGAAAAGGCTGGGAAAGCCACCACAGCAGTGGGTCAGTGACTATGAGGCCATTCCATCAACTCCAGGGTCTCCTCCCCCAAGACCACACAGCAAACAGCACATTTCTGTCCAGACTCCCTGCTCCGAGCCATAAAACTTAACAACAAACCCAGCATGATGGAAGAAATGAGCAGACATGTTTGTTTTGCAGAGCTCCACAGCATAATCAGGGAAAAAGGACACTTTTATTCTCTTTTACTTACAAAAATGTCCAGCAGTTCATATCTGATCATCTGCACCATGTCCTGCACGCTCTGTTTGGACAAAGAGATGCCTTCCACGCTCCGAGCTCCGCTCCGGGCAAGGAGGAGGGCTGGGGGGGACACGGAGTATTTATGGGATCTGAAAGAGAGGGATGGAAACAAGGATTGGCTGGAAAACGGGACACAACCCAAATGTGCTGCACACAGAGCTGGTATCCTCCTGGTGACATGTCTCATCCCTGGAAGTGTCCAGGGTCAGGCTGGATGGGGATTAGAGCAACCTGGGATAGTGGAAGGTGTTCCTGCCCATGGCAGGGAGGTGGAGCTGGGTGATATTTACAGTCTGTTCCAACCCAAATCATTCTGGGATTCTGGGATTTTATTCCTCCTTCTCTTTCACTTTCACATCTAAGGTTGGGTGGTGGAAATACCCACCCAGGGCTTCACTTGTCTCCCAAACCAAGGCAAACAGAAGGTCTCAGATTCCATCCACGGGTCACAATCCACACAAAATAAGCTCCAGGAGATCCAATTTTTGACTTAGTGAACAAGCCAAAAATTTTGGTGAACTCCAGCCCCACATTAGACCAACACACACAGGCTGCACCCACAAACCCTTGGGGGAGTAGCTCATCCTTTGTTCCTCAGAGCTCTTCTGGTAAGAGGGTTCAAGGGTATCTAAAGAAAAGCTGAGAAAGTGAGAAAAGCAGAAATAGGAGAAGTCCGAGAAATGCAAGGGCAGGGGAGACGCCAAGATGGGAGAGCAATTTTCTGGAAGTTTGAGGAACTTCAGTCCTGGAGGCTCCAGATGTCAGTGCTCAGAGGAAGGGCGAGACAGAGGAAATCAGCAGTTTTTTGAGGCCATGTCTAGTTTATTTTTCAAAGACTGCTGGAAATTTTTCAAAGGTTGTGACACTAGAATTCAGAGAATCACAGAACGGTTTGGGTTGGAAGGGATCTGAAAGCCCATCCCATTCCATCTCCTCCCATGGACAGGGACACCTCCCACTACCCTAGGTGGCTCCAACCTGGCCTTGGACACTTCCAGCCACAGCTTCTCCAGGCAACCTGTGCCAGAGCCTGCCCACCCTCACAGGGAGGAATTTCTTTAGGTCTCCAATGACAAAGCAAGTGGAGGGAACTGCAGATAACACATTTCCATGATGTCCAGCTCTTATGGAAGCCTTTCCATTCTTCCATCACAGTCATTATCTCTCTGGGAGTAATACACCTGAAGCCTGTGATGATGTTCTGAAAAAGAGCAGCAGCAATCAGAGAATCACAGAATATCCTGAGTTGGAAGGGACCCTCAAGGATCACTGAAGTCCAACTCCTGAACATGGACTTCCCTGAGGCCTTCAAATGTTGGGAAACAACTGCTAAACTGTTCTTGGATTTATCCAAGCCATTTCAGCTTTTTAAATTTGTCTTTATAAATCCAGCCCTTAGCTAAGCTTTCCTCTCCCTGCCTGGACTTCCGAGTTCTGCTACTCAAAAGGACTTGAGTCTCAGACCTGTGAGGTCTGTGAGGAAAAACCTTAGCCTGCCCCTCTGTTGTTTTGCAAATCAATCTGTATTTACCACTGATGAAGACTGGCAAAACCCTAAAAAAAAATTAATTCAGGGATTTTGACCTTCTTAAACTTCCACAGGCTTTAAAGAGATTCTCTGGCTTGGTCATGGGTCAGAGGAGGTGAGGGCTCTTGCTCCCTATGTCTAAAACACAGCAACTTGTTCAGCAGCCTTTGATGGGGGTCTGTGAGGGTGGAGAGGCCCTGGCACAGGTTGCCCAGAGAAACTGTGGCTGCTCCATCCCTGGAAGTGTCCAAGGCCAGGTTGGAGCCACTTGGAATAGTGGGAGGTGTCCCTGCCCATGGGTGGGCTTTAAGGTCCTTTCTAACCCAAACCACTCTGGGATTCTATTCCAGGATTCTATATGTAAATTTCTTATCTGCTGCCAGAAACCCACCAAATTCCCCCCCAGCTTTTCCACCCTGAAATCCCTTCCCACCTTCCTGGTACTGAGGGGTTGCATTGTTGCTTACTGACAGCTCTCTATTTATACAGCAGGGCCCTTTAGTGGGTAACACGAGTCCTGCATTTTAATCACAAACAAATTCTTTTCATCTGCAAACAAACGCTTGGCAGAAATCTGTGACATGGATGTGGAAATAAATAACGAACTCATTCAAAGCATTTCTTCCTCCATGCCTTTCTTCCCTTCATTAGTGACCAGCCCAGCAGGTGCCTGCTCAGCAAACAGCTTCGCTAACAACATTCTTTGTGTATCCTGTAGACCTTTTTCTCTGGGAAGAGGGGATTCAGCTCTGCGTGACCTGGGAGCCACAAATATTTTCTCCTTGAGTGTCGAGCAGAATAGCTTTTCTTTTTCTTAAGAAGGGAAGTGAGCCTGGCTCTTGCATAAGGGATTCCTGTAAGTGTTTACTTTCTACTTACAGTCGAGAAGACCATCAGCTACAGTAGCTTTACCCACAAATCACAGCCAAAATCTGAATTTGGCAGAAGGACTATCAATATAAACTGTACTAAATATTCCAGCTCAACGGGAGCAGGCTGCAGCGTCCTGGAGCAGGAGCAGGAGCAGGAGCAGGAGCAGGGAGGTGTATTCTTGGATGTGTCAGTGCTGAGAGAACACAGGCTTTTTCTACTGGTACTTTGGAAGATCACCCTGCCCTCTGTTTTTTTTTCTTTTATCAGCTGGGCTGAGATCCTTAGGGAAGGAAAGTCTTGGGGGGGTTGTGATTTTGGGACCTGCCCAGTGGTCTCTCATCCCAACACTGGACAAGCCTGGCAGTGCCTCACTTCCAAGATCCAACCATGGAGCACAGTTTGGTAAATGGAGGTGTATTCCCAAGGTATCTGCATTTTGATTCTCTGTGCACATCACAGAAATTTCTTCTCCAGGGATGCATCACATCTGTAGGAAACTAATGAAGTTAATTCTCCACTGCATTACAGGCTGTTAAATCCACACCTGGAAAACAGACCAAGGACCTTTTGGGATTTTTAACTCTGCCTTGATAGCTAATTCCTGATGGAAATGAGATGCCAGGACAAGCTGAAGATTCCCTCTGGATCTCACTGCATTCCTAGGCACTGAAGCATCTCTTACACTCATCCAAAGCACTCTGCCCCTTGCTGGAGTCTTAATGACACACTTAAGTGCTCAGATCTCATTAGTTCCAATTTAGCTTAAAGTTAGGGATACAATTGACACTTATTCCACCAGGAACTGCCCCAGAAGCCTTGGCTTTGCTTTGCCATATGTGCAGGTGGAAGGCTGCTCTATTTTTCCAGCACTCCTCCTCCCAAAGCTCTGTCTGGGCATAGTGTTAACATCATGCCTGTGCATGGGAAGGGATAAGGGGGGGGCATCTTTCAGGAAAAAAGATCCATGGTAAGATGTTGAAAAGACAGAGGTAAGTTCCTTCCCATCCCTGGCAGCTGCCAACACCTCCCAGCCAGATGTTTGCACCCAGCTGGATGAGACCAAAGCTCCAAGGCAGCTCCATGGCAAGACAGCATTTATTCCCAGACTTCCAAAGCCTTTTCCAGTTCCCAGACACAATGCCCACTCCACAGCCTCTCTTCTGGCTGCTCTTGGCAACTGGGGGCAACCCTCAGAGCAAGGGAAGAGAATGTAGGAAGAGAGAGGTCAGTGACAATCCATCACTTCTTCTTGATGGAAGGAGAAGGGCACAACTGTTTTTTCTCCCTCAAACACTGAGGGTATAATTTTTCCAGCCTGTTTTTCACTCCATAAGTTTGTATGAGGAACACAAGCAGACCCATGGGGGCTGGCAGGGCTGGTGGACTGAACAGGGCTAAGAGAGTTGACCATGGACAAGCTGCAAGTCAGTGGCAGAGCCAAAGTGGCAACTCCCTTGGGATGAATCCTGACCAATCCTTCTATGTCCCTGCAGGACAAAGTCACTTGTAGCTGTCACTCAGCCTGGCCAGTGACACTTGCTCCAGGCACTGCCTTTCACTAAATGCAGATGAGTTTTAATTCTTCACAAAGAAAAAGAGAAACCACTTACAAAGCCATGGCATCATCTTCAAAATACATCCCCATCCTTACGTGGCCACTTAGGATGTTTCCTGCCTCTTCAAAAGCTTTGCTGACTGAAAAAAAAAAAAAAAAAAGATAAAAATATAAGAATAAAAAATAGAAAGAGAGGTGTTGACTTCCCTCCTGGAAACCATATTGATGCCTGCACACGTAACACCCTCCCACAGCAAATTGTCGGGAATGAAACCAGGATTAGAGGCTCATGAGAAATGGCTGCAGCTCATGGGAGGAGGAGCTGGCAGCAAGCAAGGATCAGAGGAAAATTCCTACTCTGAGAACAGCATTTGCTCTTCAGTCTCCAGCGCTGAGTTTCCAGGATCTTCATGACAGAGGCACTGCTGGAAAATGGAATGTCTTTAAGGACTTGAAGTCTGTAAGTGTTTTTAGAAACAGGAGCAATTATAAGTCTAAATAGAAATCTTATAAATCCCAGTGACCTTTGGGAAATGACAGATGACGACTTCACTGCAACAGTGTTAAGAGCCCAGAGATAAACCAACCTCTCCTACAAGTGTCTTGGTTTTATCCAGCTCCTCTGAAGAGGCTGAGTGTTACAGGATAGGGAAGGACAAGGCTGGGGCTCCCTTTGTCCATCACAGCTCAATTTGTGCTGAGACTGAGAGCAGAGCTCCAAAACAAAGCTGACTCCAGAACTGGTTTATTTCCCTATAAAGCAGACTCAGTTTTCATAGAATCCCAGAATGGTTTGGGGTGGAAGGGACCTTAAAGCTCATCCCATTCCACCTCCCTGCTGTGGGCAGAGACACCTTCCCCTATCTCAGGTTGCTCCAAGCCCTGCCCAGCCTGGCCGTGGTTTTAGGCAGCTGGATCCATGGGAAAGCCAAGCTTTGTGGGAACATGCAAGGCACTGTGTGTGAGCTTGTGAAAGGCAGCCAGAGATCAGAGATCCAAACAGCAGCTGCCAAAGGTGGAGTGAGAACAGGAGGATTTCGACACCACGCCCCACCCTCCTCCTTTGGATTGAGCAACTGAGAGTAACAAAAAAGGCTCTTCCTACTTGAGGGAAGTGAGAAATCTCTCTCTTTGGAGAAGTGAGGTTAATCCAGAGCATTAAGGTTGTATTTCAGATACAGCCATGATAGATGTTGCTTTTCAACTTAAGTAAGATCTCAGTTTTTGTTCTTTAGGCCACTCACTGTCACAGCACAACTGGCCAGCCCAAGCTCCTGGGACTGCTGACTCAGACCTCAATAGATGGGGCTGCCTCACACAAAGGGGCACTTTTTAGTTCTTTGACTCCTCTTTTCCAGTTACACTCAAAGCAATATTTTCCATTGTTTCCCACAGGGACTATAAACTGTAATTTAAACTATTTTCCTTTTCAAATGGAACCGTAGATCCTTAAGGAGTGGTACATTGAGGGTTCAGACATCACAGGATGGTTTGGGTTGGATCTTTAAAGGTCATCTTGTTCCATCCACCTGCCATGGGCAGGGACACCTCCCACTATCCCAGGCTGCTCCAACCTGGCCCTGGACACTTCCAGGGATGGGGCAGCCACAGCTTCTCTGGGCAACCTGTGGCAGGGCCTCTCCAACCTCACAGGAAGGAATTCCTTCCCAATATCCCATCTAACCCTGCCCTGTATCAGTAGGAAGCCACTTCCCCTTGTCTTGTCCCTCCATCCCTTGTCCCAAGTCCCTCTCCAGCTCTCCTGGAGGCCCTTTAGGCCCTGGAAGGGGCTCTGAGGGCTCCCTGGATCCTTCCCTTCTCCAGGCTGAGTAGCTCCAGCTCTCCCAGCATGGCTCATGAGCAGAGGCTCCAGCCCTTGGAGCATCTCCATGGCCTCCTCTGGAGTTGCTCCAACAGGTCCATGTCCTTTGTAGGAAACAACACACATACAACAGAGCTGGTGACACAGCTTGGCTGGTTCATCTTGAGATACAGAGAAACCACTCTTGGACAGGATTGATGCTGGTTTCCAACTCCTTTGGTCTCTGGTTACTTGATTTTGTTATTATTGAAGGAAAAGTTCACACCCCAACTTCCTCCAATGAGCACTTCTATAGGATTTAAATCTTCACTTGAAATGTAAGCTCGTGTTGAAGTGCTGCCCTGGAGCAGCCCTGGTTGGGGGAATTCCCTCCTAAATCAGGACAACCCTTAGCAGTCCAGGCTTCCTCTTTTCATCAAGGTCGCTGCTAATAAGATCTTCCCTGCCTACCTTGCTTCCAAATTGTCCCATATTTTGGGGGCTGTGCCAGAGCCAGAGCCACATATGAGTCCATGTAACACCTCACAGTGATGGTCTCTCAGCTCCATGCCAGAAACCCCCCAGATTCACACCAAAGAAGTTCTTCTAAAGAATCTATTTAAATATTTCCTAGAAAATTAACCATACATCCAAGGATGCTTCTGGTTTCTACATAGAAAACAAATTTCTCTCCTAAAAGTTCTCCAGGTTTCCAGGGAAATGCTCATTCATTGCCCTCATAATACCATTCACCTCTTCCTAATAAAATTTAATTACAATTTTTCCCACAAGCCTCTTTTCTCTCAGACCCACCAAAGGGCTTCTTAACAGAGGGCTGATGCTAAATGTTGGAAAAAATTCAGGGAGGAGAAGACAACCCAAATTTCATCTGTCATCTGTCACCTCAGACTGTAGATGCAGCTCCTGACTGCAGATGGATTGAGCCCCAAGGGAAGAGGCAAAGAGGTGCCTGGAAACCTCCAAGTCTGCATGGAAGGAAATGAACAACTTCCATATAGAATGGTTTGGATTCAAAGGGACCTGAAAGATCATCCACTTCCACCCCTCTGCCCTGGGCAGGGACACCTTCCACTATCCCAGGTTGCTCCAGGTGTCACCCAACCTGGTCCTGAACACTTCCAGGGATGGGGCAGCCACAGCTTTTCTGGGTTGGACTAAATGTTCTTTGAGCCAGAAGAAAACAGGGAATTAACTTTAGCCCAGCCCAAGTGTTTTCCATTTGGTTTCAGACATTCTATTTTCTTCTTATTTCTAAGCACAGTGGATTCCCTCTGGACCTCTTCATGTGAGAAAGTAGCTTGGTTTGCCTTAAACCAAAGTTTAGAGGCAAAGTTTAGAGCTTAGAAATGAAAAATAGTCAGAAAATTTGATCTTAAGTAAGATCAGAAAGTTCTCTTTTTTTTTTTAAACACAGTAATTCCCAAGGGGAAATTGGCAACTGAGAGATCATGGGGTGGAAGGGCCCAGCTCTGCACTGTGAGGCCCTGGCACAGGTTGCCCAGAGAAGCTGTGGCTGCCCCATCCCTGGAAGTGTTCAAGGCCAGGTTGGATGGGGCTTGGAGCAACCTGGGACAGTGGAAGGTGACCCTGGCCATGGCAGGGGGTTGGAATGAGACAATCCTTAAAACCCCTTCTAATCCAAACCATTCTGGGATTTTCCTGAAGCATGACATGATGTTCCCTTTCTAGGCTGACTTTATTCCCTCTCCCTTGTTATCATCTATGATTGTCACATGAAAAACCACTGCAGCTCTCAGGACCATTTCCCTGTTTTTAGGGGAGGCTGTGGAAACCCAATGGATCCTGGATCACAGATATAGCATGGAATGGATGAGACTGGAGCACATCCAAGTGACTCAGAGCAGACAGGGGAGGGAGAGTGTGGCTGCTCCAAGTTTCAGCCACTGCCCAGGACTGCACTGACCGAGACTACAGAGAGAGACAAATTCAGACAAGTTCAGGACACTCCTTCCAGCAGCTCTGCTTTGAATTTCTGTGTCCACCTACTTCAGAATCCACAAGTGGATTTCACTGAGTCATTCACATTCCTTTCCTTTTGATGCAAGAAATCTGTATTTTACCTTATCGCTGTTTTGAGTTTAAAACAAAAATAAAATATATCTTGTGCTGAAGAACTGGGACTACCACATTTTCAGGAGGAGTCAGCAAGATAATTATCAATCCAAGAATGGAAAGGGCTTTCTTTAAGGAAGAATATGCTGTGGCATGTTGTACATGGACTACAGGAAGAGGCTGATGGACTTGGGCTAAGTCAGAGGCTAAGAGGGAACTTAATGCCAGCCTGCAACCATTTTGAAGGGGCTCACAAAGGGGACAGAGCCAGGGTATGGACCCTAGATCTCACATCTGAAACCACCTGAAATCCTCTCCTTGTAAAACCAAAAAGGGTAGTGCCAGGCAGGCTGTGCTGTGAGCTTCCAAGCACCTGGAAGCATCCTTCTCCCAGCAGGAATGAAGCTGAATGCTTAACCCACAAACTCCACACCAACCTTTGCTTGTGGCTGAGCTAAACACTCCCAGAAGGGAAGTGTGGTGATAGGATGAGAGCTCAGATGGAAACTCTCCTCTTAAATATCCTTCTGCTTCATCCATCGTGGCCAATCTCAGAGGGCAGGAAACTCGGCTCCTGTGGAAAGGCAGAGAAACAACATGAATATTTTGGGGTGAAGAGACAAAGGGCAACCTCAACCCAACAGGGCCCCAGCCCAATGTGACAACTGTCACCCTCATCAGAGACAAAGTCTATCATCTGGAAAGGAAGTCAGTACAAAGTCTATCCACAGAAAAGCACTGGAGATGGTTACAGAGAAGAGAGAACAGCCCTGATCCTTGAGATCCCCATTAACAATAACAGACAAGGAATTCCAGAAAAAAAAGAGGGACAGTGACAACCAAAGGATGTGCTGTCCAATAACAGATATTCCCATGGAAAAGCACAAAAAATTATTAAGCTGATTTCCAAACCAGCTCTACAATCAGATCTGGTGTTGTTTTTTCAAGAAGGATTTCCATTGCACAGGGCATGAAGTATCCAGATGTGGATGTGGCAGATGTGCCAGTCTCACCTGGTGGGGACTCATCACTTACAGGAGGATGAAGCTGGTCAGCTCCTCAGTTCCCCACATGCCATCATAGGTCACTGACTGCTCTCCCTTCCCATAAATCTTGATGGTGGGAAACTGGGTGACATTCTCCTGGGTGCAAATTCCAGGCCAATCCCAGCAGTTTACCCGGGAGAGCAAAACTCCAGGAGTTCCTAGAGTGGAAAATAAACATTTATGAACAATATGAAAATCTAAAATTAATAATAATTTGGTTGGAAAACAGGTGTTTATCAGCTTGTTTGGATATTACTGTATTTGTATTAATGCTGCCAGAAATCTCAAAATCCAGCCCTGAATACACAATCCCCTTGAGCACAGCCCCTCTCCCTCTTCAAATTATTCAGGGATATGCCTCACATTTCTGGGACACGATAGGAACTATTTCCAGCCTGGGAAGGTATTAAATATCCCAGCAGATGTGGATTGATCCAAACAACAGAGAGAATAAACTCGGGGAAGCGGTCTGTTGCACTTCTCAGAAATCCCCAGAGACATTCACATCTGGCTGGTAACTCAAAGGGACACCACAAAATCCTGAGGCAACTGTCCAGGAGCATAAAAAGCAGCAAGGAAAGGTACTGGAAATACCTGAGGAATAAGGCCAAGACAAGAAACAATGCAGGCACTCACTTACAGGAAAGAGGGAAGACAAAACTTGCCACAGAGGAGGATGATGCAGTCCAGGCTTTTTCACACTAAGGTGCTCAGTGTTGAAAAATGTCAGTTCTACCTCAAGCATGAAGTGAAACACACACAGAGCAGTTAAATGGAATGTAAGACAGATGTAATACCAGTCTGGTGGCATTCCCCCCTTCCTATGCCCTCAGGCACATGGTGGAATCCTTAGGGTTGCCCTGTGCAGGGCCAGGAGTGGGACTTGACCCTTGCAGATCACTTCCAACTCAGGATTTTCTGTGATTCCACGCCAGCTGTTCAAACCCAAGGCACTACCAGACACCTGTCTGACCTTAACAAAGGGGTCTCACAATTAAGGGAAAGGAAGAGCACATGGGAATTACAGGGCAGTCAGTCCCACTGTGGTTCCTGGGAAAAGTCCTAAAAAGAGCTTTTATGGGCCTTACCGAAGTGATGAACTCAAAGAAAACAAATAAAAGTTGGTTCCCTGCATGCTCTCATGGGCACAGAACTCCAGCATGTCCTTCACCACAGAATCATGGAGTCACAGAATGGTTTAGGTTGGAAGGAACCTCTAATCCCAACCCCCTGCCATGGGCAGGGACACCTTCCCCTATCCCAGGTTGCTCCAAGCCCCATCCAACCTGGCCTAGAACACTTCCAGGGACATAATTAGTCTGTATCATCTTCAGGATGGGTGAGACCAGCACAGGCTGCTGCTGATGCACGGCTAAGCCTGACCTAACCCAGCCAGGGGAACCATCACCAGCCTCACCACCTGCTCCTCCTTGGCTCTCAGCCTCCCCTGAGCTGCCTCCCCCCCTGCCCATGGGTCCATGCAGTCATCCATGCCCTCTGCAGGAATGCCGTATCTCAGAAATCCTCAGTCCTCCCCTAAACTTCTTGGGAACAGGATTCAACAGCTACATAGGAAAGATGGGATGAAACCTAGAGATAAGTACACACACAGATGCAGACCAGTGTCCTTCAGAAACCAGGTGATGAGGATTTCTCAAGAGAACAGATGAAACCAACCAGTCTTTCTTCTCTCCCTGTCCTGGGTTTGATCCTGATCACTATTTTCATCAAAGGCTTGGCTGATGGAATAAAACACATCCAATCTGCACATGATCCCAAGCCCAGAGGGGCAGAAAGCAATTTGAAGAGCAAAGTGTAAGGACAGCAGCACTCCATGAGGAGAAGCAGGAAGCACAGATACCATCAGTGCTACAGAAAAAGGATGAACTCCCAAGAGAATCTGCAAGGGATGGGATGAAAACTATGTTCTTCTGTCCTGGTGAGACCTCTGCAGAGCCCAGCAAGTCAGGCTGGGAAACATCTTTTTTGGAAAGGCCTAAGCAAATGAGAATCTGGAGAGCTTTGGAAGATGTGCCTGCTGAGGAAAAATCCAAAGAAGTTTTGACTGGAAATTACCAGGAAGGAAGAAACAATAAAAAGTAATGGTATGTAAAGTCTGCCCTGGAGGGGACAGTGAGGTCATTGGGCAGGGACAAGTGACAGCCTAGCCCCAGGAGGGGAGGGCTGATCAAATATTAAAACAAACTCCTGAGAACCAATACATAGCTGAGTGTTGCACAACTTCTTGTTGCCCAGAGAAGCTGTGGCTGCCCCATCCCTGGAAGTGTCCAAGACCAGGTTGGAGCCACTTGAGATAGCGTGAGGTGTCCCTGCCCATGGCAGGGGGTGGAATGAGATGTTTTTAAGGTCCCTTCCAACCCAAACCATTCTGGGATTCAATGAGTGTTTTTGGCAGAGAATCTGTTGGGAAGGTTTTGATCACACATTACAAATGTGGCTGCCAGGGAGGGTTAAGGCATCTCCACAGGCAGGGGTGAAAGCAGAAGTGACCTCAGCATGACTTCCTATCCCTATGTCCTTGGCATCCCACTGGACCATTTTGTGCAACCCTCACTTCAGGTTCTGAGTTGCTCACACAAGGAGTTTGCTGCTGTTCTGCCTTGCATCAACCTTTAGTACAGAAAAAACAAAAGAGAAAGGTCTGCGAACACACTCAAGACAGGCAAGAGTGGTAAAAACCCTCCACAAGAGCAGCAATGGTTTGTGTCATTGCCCAGACTCTGAAATGACATCTCAAATTAAGAGCCTGACCCCAGATTTACTTCACACCTCTGTTCCTGTATAGCTGGTTCTCATCATCTCTTACCACATCATCTTGTGTCTTGCCCAACTCTGGAAAATAATGCCATGGAAAAAGGGCTTTGTTTTCTGGTTAAAATTGAGTTGTGAGACTACTCAGAGGTCCCTCAAACATGAGTTTTAGTATTTGGATACAAGCTCAGGGAGTTATCCACCAAGTGCTCCAAAGGAGCCCCATCTGGCCTGAGGAACACCTTGTACAGGATGATCACAATCCCATTATTAGTGGCTGAACAGCAGCAGCTCCAGGAGCTGAGCAACTCAGAACAGACTATCCAGCCCTGTGGTCACTGTTGAGCTGCTGGGTGGGAAGAAAGGTGAAAGAGGAACACAAGATCTTGCTGTCCTGTGATTTTAGGTGCTGCCAAACCCAGCAACAGTGAGAACCTCTGTTCTAGGCATCTTAGAAAACCAGGATAAGTCATTGTTAAAAGGGGTGAAAGAAATCAAGAATCTCTTAAACTTCTTAACCCTCAGGAAGGCAGGACTGGCATGGGTAGTGTGTCCAGAGAAGGGAACGGAGCTGGGGAAGGGTCTGGAGCATCAGGAGAAGCTGAGGGAGCTGGGGGTGCTCAGCCTGGAGAAAAGGAGGCTCAAGGGGCACCTGGAATTCTCTCCAACTCCCTGACAGGGGGTGGGAGGTGGTGGGGAGCTGGGCTCTGCTCCCAGGGAACAAGGGACATCCTAAGAGGGAACAGCCTCAAGCCATGCCAGAGGAGGTTTGGATTGGATGTTAGGGAAAATTTCTTCATGGAAAGGGTGGTCAGGCACTGGCAGAGCTGCCCAGGGCAGTGGTGGAGTGCCCATCCCTGGAGGGATTTAAAACCCATGTGGATGTGGCACTTGGGGACGTGGGTCAGTGGTGGCCTTGGCAGTGCTGGGGAATGGTTGGACTTGATGATTTTAGATGGAATTTCCAACCCAAACAATTCCATGGTTGTATTAAAAAAACAGCTCGCTTGAAGAGCTGGTCAAGAGGCTACAACGTGAAGGAGAAATTACGTATAAATGCTGCACTCCAAGAGGAGGAATCCAATATGGAATGGGAAACTATCCAGACATCACAAAATGAACCCCTAAATCCTCACTTCAGATTTAGGCTCCATGGATATGCATTGCTAAATCAGGCAGCTGATTTTCATGCCTTTGAGCTACAACTTCACCCCTTGCCTTTGGAAGTCATTAGTCAAGAATACGAGTACAGAGGAGGGAAGCAGAACCATTTTTCATCAAAGTATATTGCTCATCCTATATCCTGTTCTCTTCTCTGGAAAAAGCAGGGCCAATGACACAACTAAGAAATGCTCAGCACTGTTTCACCTTTATATCCTCCTGGCTCAGGGGTCCTGCTTCCAGAAATTCCCATCTTGCAACAGCAAACCCAGAGCTGCAGGAGCAAGCCCCAGTGGCACTGGGAATGGCACATTCCAAGAGCAGAAAACATGCTTAGCTCAGCTAAAGTGGGTCTCTCAACAAAGGGAAAACACTTGGGGACTGTGAACTTTGTGAGGATCTGCTGAACATCTGTTATGGGATGATTCATGGGGTCATTCCAGTCTCCAGCTTCCTCCATTCCCATGCCTTGATCCCATCTGGCCTATTCTCAGTGCCATTGTGCACAAAGAATTGGCATCAGAAGCAGGACACGGTCCTGCAACTCAAGGAGTGCCTCAGACGTGGGTGACTCACGCCTCAGACAGCTGGTCATGGCTTCCCAGCCCTTGGGGAGCTCCATCCTGGAGAGCAGGCAGGAACAGCAGCACTTCTGGGGAAATTGAGATTGCCACAACCCATATCCTACGTTTTATTCTCAGTCCTGTATGGCTCCAGATCTTCTTCCTCATCCAGACTTTTTTCCATTGCATCTCAGCCACTGCTGAGAGCCCAGGGACCACCATTCCAGCTTCTCTGGTAGGTGATCCTCTCAGGTCCCTGAGGCTCCTTCAGCAGCAGAGACAAAGGATCTCCAGATTCACTAAGGCAGCCATTCTCCATCTGCTCCGAGGTCATGGCAGGGAAAGCAGACTGGAGTCATTCCACAGGTCACATCTGGCCTGGGAGTCTTTGGTGATCACAGAGGAAAGGCCCTGATCCCAATCAGTTCGTAACCTCTGCTGAGAATCTGCCTGTGGCTGAGATTGTTATCAAGTGATTCAAAAAACACATGGTGAAATCCTGGCCATGCAGAATCCACCCAGGTTTGGCCAGTGGCTTGGGAAAAGAACAAGTTTCATCCATGGACTCTCCTCTAGCTGGTCTGGCTTTGGGGGAGTCTAAAAGAAACCCCAAACCACAATCCACCATCGTATTTCTAACAACAACAACAACAACCACCCCTCCTGACCCTTCCTGTTTATTCCTGGGATTTCAGTCCAGATCAAAGCTGCTGGTGGCTTTCCCTTCATGCAAACTATGAATGCAGAACCCCCCTCATCCAAACCACAGCGCTGTCTGCAGCACTCCCAGGAGGATTCTCCTAAGCAACTCCCACTGCCATCTGCTTCCCAGAAAACTGGCTGGGTCCTCTGCAGGCTCTACGTGTCCCCACTGCTGAATCCTGCTGCCACGGTGCAGGACATGGTGCCCAATCCCAGGGGAGTGGTATCACCAGGAAAAAGCTGCCTTGATGAAGAAGGCAAAGCAGGAAAAGGCTCCAGAGGTGGCAGAACAGCTCTCACCTGGATCCATGCAAATCCCCTGCTGTGCTGCAGTGAGTTGGGGATGAAGCCACCTCAGTGTTCCCTGCAGCCAAAGGGAGAAAGAGGCACCTCTGGAAGAGATTCAGCCCAGGCAAGAATTATGGATGTGCAGAAGAACCCACCTCTCTTCACCAACCACAGAGTGGGATGGGGTTGACGTTGAACTGGTGCTTGCACTGCTCAGCAACTGCTCAGATCCTCTCGAAGGATCACTGGCCCTGCTCCCAGATTCCCCCATGTGCTGTCTGTAAGTACTGCTGATCCTTCAGCATCACGTGTTATTTATGGAGTTCTGTGGCCACCTGTTAGAATTCCCATGTAATTAAGGCAGTCTCCAGGCCCTGGAGGCAGGTCTAACTGTGAATCCTCCCCCTGGCACCATCTTGCCCAGTACATCTGGGCCTGCCCACACCTGTCTGTCCTGCTTTCCTCCAAAGCCAGGGCTAATTACAGCTCCTTTCCCTCCAAGATCACTGAGTCCAGCTGTTGCCCCAGCTCTGCCAAAGCCACAACTAATCCATATCCTGAAGTGCCACATCCACATGGGATTAAGACTCCAGCACTGCCCTGGGCAGCCTGTGCCAGTGCTGGACAATCCTTCTGGGGAAGAAATTTTCCCTAATACCCATCCTAAACCTTCACTGGCACAACCTGAGGCCATTTCATCTCATTTTGTCAGTTGTTACCTGGGAGAAGAGACTCTGCAAAGATCCCTAAGTAACAAAGGGCTCTTCCTAAGCAACCTGGTTTGGATATGCCTTCCTTAGAGTTCAAGGGGGAAAAATTAGTGTATTCCAGGTGAGGAAAACATCAATATCCTCCCAGCTTATTGCCAGGAGCAGGAAGAGTGTGGATCCCTCAGTTCCTTGGCACTTTACCTTTCAGGTGATCAGCCACCTCGGAGTAGGAGCGCAGCACTGCCAGAGACACAGCTTCCCCTGAAACACAGGAGGGGGGAAACACAGCCCTGAGGGACAGGCAGATGACAGACAGCTCCACCTTGCTCTCTGACTGTGTCACACCACCATGCTCTACACCCTGAGGTGCTTCAAGCTCTGAAAACTTGCAATAAATAAGGAAAATTGAACTTCATGCTTCTGGACTTCTGTTTTTTTGTTTGCGCAGACAGCAACCAGGTTATCCAGGCCATTCTGTGGCTCCTTTAATCTCCCCTCTTGTCCTACATTTTTTTGTTATAAAATGAAGGTTAAAAATCTATGAACATTGATATGTCCTGTCCTGGAGGATGCCATCACACATCACCAGTCAACCAGAGAAGAACTGATTTAATCTGATTGCTAATGGAGGTGGGAGACCCATGGGGCAGGATGGGGCACTTACTCATGGTTTAAACCTGTCTCCAGGTTCATGGAAGGCATGGTGGGCATCCCAAGGTTAGAGAAGGGACAGCAAAGTCCCATTTCATACTCACAACTGGCATAAAACAGCACCACTGTCCGGGAAGCCTCTGAGAGGGAAGAGTGGAAAGTCTCCTCTGTCAGGACAAGGATCTGCTCCAGGGGCAGCTCTCGCTTCTTGTCCCTGGAAACTGCTTCCACCACCTGGTCATCCTGGATGTCTGCAAGGGACCCAAAGGTGTGCACAGGGCAGGGGGAACTGCAGCCCCCTTGGCCACCCCAGCATCAGAACCCCTCAGCAGAGACATGGGGGTAAGTAACCGCCTCCTGTGGGGAGAGCAGGCACAGACACACACAGACAAACACACTAAAATGCACTCATCCCACCTCACACCAGTTCTCCCTTTGGATTTGAACACCACTCCTTAAGCTTGTTGGCTCCTCTAGGATCCTGCCCCACTTTTCTTAGAGAACACACCCAATTTCGTATGGAGAACATTACAGAGGGCAGCGTTTTCTGCCTGGGGAAGGCAAATTTAGAACTGTTCTTACAAAAGTATGTCTCAAACCCTTCCAAAAGGACTGGAAATTCTGAAGCTCTTCAGATGCTTGCAGGGGGCACAGTGCTAGGTGCACTTAAACCCCTCATGTCTCTGAAGCTGCTGCATCCAAGAAGAAGCACCTCTGTCCCTCACACGGATCTTCTGTGATCCTCTCACAGCTGCTGATTTTTCTCCCTGGTGTTTCCTCTAAAAATTATTCCTGTCATATCACTGATCTCAGGAAATGAAAGAGCCACTCTGTGGCCACTATGAAGTGACTGTGATGGTCTGCAAATGTTCTCTAATGCTTTAACATGTCTCTAAGAGATGCTGATTGCACGACCTGCCTGATGACAATCAGCTTTTCTCTGCTTAATTGCACACCTTGATTGTTATTCTCTTTTTCATCCTCATCTTCCTCCTCTTCCTCCTCCTCCTGGATTTGTTTGACCTTGCTCTTATCTTCCACCAGGGTTATAACTTCATCAGTGTCTTCTAAGACCAGGTATTGGATTGGCGCTCCCTAAGGAAAACAGATTAAATCAGTGGGAACAAACCTTCACCCTCTGCCTATTCTGTCTGCAAATCAAACTCATGGGGCACTACCATCCAATTCCTTATTTTTGGGACATGTTAACAGATCCCTAAAGCTGCCAAACAGGAGAATGTCCAGGTTGAGTTTCTTTGGCACAATTTCACCTGTGCATGGGTTTTTCTCACTCAAAAGTTGGTGTTTCCTTGTGAGGAAGTAGATGTGGCTACATGGGATCCTGTGGTGAGAGTGATCACCAGCTCCACTTCCCAGCAATGTAACATAGATCCACCACTGCAGGAAAAAACCCAGTGACCAATCAGGGAAGCAGAGCAGGGTGGTATAGGGCCCACTTGGATGCCTCCTCATCAGAAGGGTCAGGCTGGGCCCAAGCAGCCTGGGAAACTGGTGTAAAATATCCTTTATCTCATGTTGCTCAGCCAGGAAGAGTTCCCAAGTGAACAGGGGCTGACAACCCATGGAAAGAAAAGAGAAAAATATAGTTCTCAGAAATGAGACCTTGTCGGCCTAAAACCAGTTCTGGCTCTGGCTCAGACAAAGGCATTTCAGAGAAAATGGAAATTTCATCACGAGCTGAGAGAAATGACAAACTGCTGGCATCTCCCATTGGCTCTGAGAGGAGCAACACAACAGGCACATCCAGCATCAGGCCTTGGGAAGCCCTGGGGGGGCGCTCAGGTCTGATCCTGTGTCTTTGCAATCACAAGTGTGACAGTTCAGGTAATCTGGGGCAACTGTGCTCCCTGGCATCTGCCAGCACCAAATTCCCTCTTGCCTCACAAGCTGGGTCAGGTTTAGCTCATCTTGATTCACCTCATCTAACTCACACCCTGCCCTTTTTCCAGATCATTGCCAGAGGCACTTGGTTACATCAGCTCAGCACAGACCTTTGGTTGTTTGCTCTTAGCTTCACACTCATTCCCTCTCCCATCTTTTGACAACTTTCCTAAAGGGGTAAGGACCTTAGAAGTCCAGATCTTCAGGGAATTTGCACTTGGACATAGTTCAAAATCTTGTGTTGCCTTAAGGTGTAATGGAGATGTCACTCTGTTTTGAACCCAAAATAAACTCATTATTTTGTCTTTCCCAGCAGGCACAATCACTCTGCAGCACTCCACCCGGGCAGTTCCAAACCACTGAATCATCATGGAATGGTTTGGGTTGGAAAGGACCTTAAAGACCGCCCATTTCCAACCCCCTGCCATGGGCAGGGACACCTCCCACTATCCCAGGTTGCTCCAAGCCCTGTCCAACCTGGCCTAGAACACTTCCAGGGATGAGGCAGCCACAACTTCTCTGGACATTTGTGTGCAAAACACTCTCCCTTGAGCTTCAGGGAATGCTGTCAAGTAACAACAGAATCCAGCAAAATCCCAACACCTCTCAAAAGCATCGTGCCCAGGTAGGGAAATAAGAGTTGGGAACAAAGAAATCCATCATCCAACCTCCTCTGGTGTCTTGAGAGCGACGTTGGACCGGTGCAGAACGTTCAGATCTACGAAGTCCCTTCCAAAATACAAGATGAACATTAGATGGTGTGAGAGGTAAGGTCACCCCTCCTCTTTCTGTCCTTAACTGAAGGGCAAAATACAACTTTCCCATTAGTGTTAAGTCTCCTTTGCAAAATCTCTCCTAAGTCTGACCGGTTTTCCACTTCTAAGCCAGCAACACTTCCAGACTAATCTGATTCTGGACAAGTCCTTAAATGTGACACCCTCTTGCAGGATGTGGCCTGGTTTTACTGCCTCTCATCCAAATTTGAGCCCACTGACTGTCCTCCTGGTGCTGGGGTAACCGAGCTCAGAAACACCCCAAAAGGCAAAGAGAACCCCAAAACACCTGAGAGAAATACCTGGACAAAAGGGCAACTCCTGCTTTGCCCAAGAGCTGCCAGGCCACAAACTCTGCTGTCCTCCTGTCGGCCTCATAGGTGTCCTTCTGGCTCAGGATGAACACAAGGGGAAGCCCAAGCTGCAAGTGGACAGTGGAGACCTTCTCTGGGTCCTCAGCAACCTCTGTCTGGAGAACAAACAAGGTTATACTGCAGCACAGCTCCACAGTTTTAGGTACCTCAGCTCTTCTCCTGTACAGCCCAACTCCACCAAGTGTTCCCCAGAGACAGAAGAGACCCTCAGGGAAAAGCCTCCAACCTTAATTCCAAAACATCCACCAAAGCAAAACACACACACACACACACACCAGTTAAACTGTTCCAACATGCCAGGACTTTCCCTGCTAAAAACCTAGGCTTTATTTTGCATCTTGTTTTTTGTGGTTTAGCAACTCCAGATGTCAAATCTCCATTCGTTTTTATTCACCTGGCATCCATTCCCCGAGGCAATTTAAAAATCCCAGCCACAACATGTAAGAGCTGAAATCCTTCCACTTCCTGCCTTGGACATGTTGCTTCATGACAGCATGGACCTGCTTTTGGTGGCTCCATGGGCCTAATCCATGAGCCTAATCTGGCTGAAGGAGGCACTTCCCATCCTTTTGGATGGGCGCAGATGACCAGTGGCAACAGGGGGCTCCTGAACTTCACTGCCCCATGGAAGGAGGAAATAGGAGGGAACCTTCTGTCCCTTGTGTTCACCAAGGCACAAAGGACTGACATCAAATTCCACAAGGTTCTGAGCTTCCCATTGGGAACATATGGGAGCAGCTGAGGATTTTGGGATTGTCTAGTTTGGAGAAAAGGAGTTAAGAGACAACTCCATTGCTCTCCACAGCTTCCTGAGAGGATGTGGAGAAGGAAACACTGACCTCTTCGGCGTATCCAGGGGTAGAACACGTGGAAATTGTTCAAAAGTGCATCAGACAGGATATTAGGAAGCATTTCTTTACCAAGAACATGGTCAAACACCAGAAAAAGCTTCATCTCAAGGTGCACAGTGTTTAGGAGTCATTTGGAAAATGCCCTCAATAATTTACTTTAAGTTTTGGCCAGCCCTGAATCGATCAGGTAGTTGGACCAGATGCTGCCTGTTCCTTTTTTGGACTCAGCCTGGAAGCTTTGCCATAAACTTCACGGGGAAAGGGCAGATTCTCATTCTCAGCTTTGCCCTCTGCTCTCACCTCCCTCATCCTCACACCCACCCCAGCTGCCCTCCTACCACCAGAGGAGCCCCCATGAGCTTGAGGTGCCTGTGGATGTTGAGCAGTGTCAGAGGCTGTCCCAGGGCAGTTCTCCTGCAGGGCTGTGCTGGGTCTGTGGCCCTCTGGCAGTGGCAGAACAGCAGCCAGGCAGATGACACATCGGCATCATCGTTGCTGTGAGAGAAAACAAAACTCTGAGCAGGGTTTGAAAAGGCCCTGACAGAAGGATCAGGTTTGATGTGCTTTACAGGGCAGATGATCCTGAAGTTCAGGGTTGTGGAACAGGCTGAGAGAGCCGGAGGTGGTCCCCTGGAGAAGAGAAGGCTCCAGGGAAACCTTAGAGCCCCTTCTAGGGCCTAAAGGGGGTCCAAGAGAGCTGGAGAAGGACTTGGGACAAGGGCCTGGAGGGACAGGACAAAGGGGAATGGCATTAAGTTGAAGGAGGGCAGGTTTAGGGTTATATTATGAAGAAGAAATTCTTGGCTGTGAGGGTGGTGAGGCCCTGGCACAGGTTGCCAAGAGAAGTTGAGGATTCCTCATCCCTGGAAGTTCAAGGCCAGGTTGAACAGGGCTTGGAGTAACCTGGTCTAGTGGAGTGTCCCTGCCCATGGCAGGGAGTTGGAATGAGATGATCCTTAAAGTCTCTTCCAACCCAAACCATTCTGTGATCCTACGAGTCTATGACCTCTTCAAGAGTCTTGCTACTGACAGGTATGATTGTGTCCAGATGCCTTTTGGAATTGTGCTGAAGATCTAAAGAAGACCCTCCCTCACCAGATGCTCCTAATGACCCCAACCCCAAGAAGAGTTGGCCCAGGTCAAGGGCAATTATTTTTCAGTGGGAACAGCCATGCCACTGCAGTGGAGACCCTTGGCAGGAAGAGGAAAGCTCAAGCCTCGAGCTTTGCTCCTGTCTTTTACATCATTGGTGACATCTTACAGGCTGGGTAGGGAACAGTGCACCTTTTGAAGAGCACTGGTTTTGGCTGTGCCAAAGGAGGCAGTGACACTGAGTCCCCTGGGTAGCTCCCTGCTTAGTTGTTCCTGCTCTGACACCATCACTGTAGGTTAACTTTGGGAAGTCACTTTCCTTCCCCTACGCAGCCATTCCCCACTTGTAAAACAGGAATCACCTTCTTGGCAAAGGGATTCAAGATCTCTCCATGGAAGAGCAGAGTGCAGTGTCAAGACCTCAAATCCTGCTGTCCCAGTTGCTGAAAGCTGAAGCTCCCACCATTCCAGCAGCTCAGCAAGGGGCCTCTGCTGGCCTCGCTGCTCTAAGAGTTAAGCCAATTCCTGTCAAAGGACAACCGTGCCATCTAGTGGCAGCCACAGCGAGCCGGTATCCTGCAAGGATGGGATGGCACCCCGGGAAGGACCACTCGAGTGCCTGCCCTGGAGTCATCTGTGACAAAATTCCAGGTAAATCGTTACAAAATTATTAAGTTTGGAAAAGCCCTCCAAGATCATCAATTTAAACCATTCCCTCTGCACTGCCAAGGCTACCACTGACCCACGTCCCCAAGTGCCACATCCACATGGGTTTTAAATCCCTCCAGGGGTGGGCACTCCACCACTGCCCTGGGCAGCTCTGCCAGTGCCTGACCACCCTTTCCATAAAGAAATTTTCCCTGGTATCCAGTCCAAACCTCCTCTGGCATGACTTGAGGCTGTTCCCTCTTAGGATGTCCCTTGTTCCCTGGGAGCAGAGCCTAGCTCCCCACCAGCTCCCACCTCCTGTCAGGGAGTTGGAGAGAATTCCAGGTGCCCCTTGAGCCTCCTTTTCTCCAGGCTCAGCTCCCTCAGCCTGTCCTGGTCCTCCAGCCCCTTTCCCAGCTCTGTTCCCTTCTCTGGACACACTCCAACCCTTCAATGTCTCTCTTGTCATGAGGGGTCCAAAACATCACAGCTGCTTCAAGGCCAGGAACACAGGCAACAGCTGCTTTTGGAAAAGCAAATAGATCTGAGAGTCCCCCTTTGGCAAAACATCCCAATACCATCCCAGATTTGACCTGGGAATCTGAGGAGTGAAGCAAACAGTGTAGGAAAGCAGTTCTCCACGGTGGAAGGGATGCTTGGACATACCCAGTGGCTTTCAGCAGCGCTGCCTCGGTGGTCAGAACAAACTGGTGGGTGGTCCCGTAGACAAAAGCTGCTTCCATCACAGCTCTGTGCTCTGGAAAGGGAAAGGCAAGAGGAACTCACCTCAGCTCCCTCCAGATCCCCTGGTTCATCCTTCCCAGGTGTTAAGTATCAATTCCCAGGCTTTCAGAAACTCTTGGTACAATGTCACAGCTGCCTGAAGACACACTGTGAGGGGAAGTGAGCAACTGGAGCTGGTCCCTGTTCCTGATGCCCAGCAAACACACAGGTGGTGTTTGTGAATCTGTTCCCACCCCAGAAAGCTGCCCATGGAAAAGACAGCTTTCCCTCTTCAAGTCCACCTCTAAAAGTTTATGCTCCCAGCAAAACTCTTCTGGTGCATCCCTTCCCTTTGGAAACACAGCGGGACACATGGAAGTGCAGAATTTGTGGCTGGGTGGCCCTTTCAGGTTTCCATTTGCAGGATTTTGGGTCAGAAACTCAGCTCCTGTGCTTCTGAGTGGAGAAAAAAGGCTCAGGGAGGAGAGTAAAGATGGGAAGCTTAGTGTCAATACCTGCAGTCCCAGTAGCTGGTACGTAGGCAAAGACCATGTTCGACCTCCCTTTCAACACATTTTCAGTGTTCTGAAGGTCTGCCAGTGTCTGGACATATTTAACTTCATTAAAGAGCAGGGCACTGAGGAGGCAGAAAAAAACCCTCATTAACAACTGGTTTAAGAGTAAATTTGCAGCCACACAACTGTGATGGGAAAAACAAGGTAAAATTCCAGCTTCTTGCTGGCAGATTGAAGATTCAAAGCCAAACAGGGCTGCCCAAAAGTGTGCTGGTGACTCATGTCAAGGGAAAAGATTTAACAAGGTCAAGCCACACCAAAGAGAGGGCAGAGGACAGCCCCTGGGATACATGGGGTTGGCATTTTGGCAAAACCTTCCATCAGCAAGTGGGAATGGGAAGTAAAGGGTTTCACAGGGATGGGAATGGTCTGTACTCACAACAAAACATTGGAGACGATGGAGTTCACGTCAAACAGGGCATCGGTGGGGAACTCCCTGATCAGGAGGTTTCCTCTGGGGAAGGAAAGAAGGAAGAATCACCAAAGGCACTGTGAGAGATTCCTTCCACCTGGCATATGGGAACCTGTGGATTCTCTCCAGCCAACCTAAATGATCCCACGACCATAAGCACAACAGTCAATGAGAACAGAGCTGATAAATGGAGGAGCTTCCAGCTGACAAGCCATGGAGAGACCAAGAGTTTAACCTTCCCACACCAGCAGGAAGAGCATCAAGGAGTGTTTCTTTCCAAGACCAGACCCAAACCCTCGTGGTCTGAGTGTAGCTCTGGAGGATTTGGTGATGGGGAGGCCACAGGGACAGTAAAACACTGATGGAGGACTTCTCCCATGGTTTCATTCCACAGCTGATCTCAAAGAAACATGGATGGGAGGTTTCACAATGAGGACAAGCATCTACTTTGCCTGTGCTGGACCTTTTGGGGACATTTTTTGCTAAACTGTGTAGGTCACTGCTGTCCTCATGGCTCCTCTCTTCCTCCACAGACATCTCTGACTGCTGACATTGCCCTGGAAAGGAATCCCAGAGCAGTGTCCAGAAATCCCCCTCACCTGAACAGGTAGGCTTTCCTCAATACATTTTCTTTGCCACAATATCTTGAGACATCCTGTTTGGGGCAATGCACCTAGAGAGCAAAGGCATATAATTAGACATTCAGCTCCACAAATGACTGCAAACATCCAGCAGTACAGCTTCCTTCCATTCAAGAGTGTAAATACAGCCTTTCCAAACCTGCTGAGAGAGAATATTCCATAAAATGGAGTCCAGAGGTGGGGACTGGAGTTTGTATTTCAGTTCTCCAGCTCAGCTGCTGGTTTGGGTCAGATGGGATCAAGGGATCCCATGATCTGCCCTGAATATTCAAAGTGACAGGTCACTGCTTGCTTATTTAACTTGGCCTGTAGCTGGAAATTAAATATATATATATAAATCTATAAGCATTTCTTATAGTCTAATTACACTTGCCTGAATTTGTGATTTCCTCACCTAAATCTGCATATCGAATTTATATTATTATTAATTATTAATTATATGAAATATTTATTGCACTGAGTTAAGAAGAAGTGAACCCATCCAATTCCTCCTGGAAAATGGACATCAGAACAGGTTGCCCAGAGCAGCTGTGGCTGCCCCATTCCTAGAAGTGTCCAAGGCCAGGTTAGATGGGACTTGGATCAGCCTGGGATAGTGGAAAACATCCCTTCCCATGGCAGCCAGATGAGCTTTAAGGTCCCTTCCAACAAAACTGCTGTGTGATTCCATGATTCTATGAAAATCATGGAATGTGAACACGTGCTCATCCCTTTCCTGAGCAGGGAAGGATGGCCTCTCCTCCCATCACTCCCCCCTGCCCAGCAGTTTCCCTCTGTGCCCACTCACCTTCACCACAGAAATGCCGTAGTCCTGGAGGACCTCGGCCGAGCTCTCGATCTGCTCCAAGAAGGGCTGGGCACCAGGAGAAACTGAAACACAAAAGAGCCTCTGGATCAAGAGCATCTTCCTGCCACACACCCTGACACGTGGGAGCTGTGTCCCTGCCTCAGCCCACACCAGTGTCTTTGGGAAACCACACCCGGGGATCATGAAGGAGCAGAACAACAAAAGCAAGGCCAAGGGTCTCCTCTGAATCCAAGATGTCCCACATAAGGGATCTCCCTTTCCCTGCCAGGTATCATGGAAGAGAAACACAGCCCCCTTTGAGGAGACAACTCCTCAGAAAGCTGCGTTTCTTTTCCATGGTAGCTCCAGAAAATATTCCAGAAAATTATCAAAGAAGTTTTCAGGAGTGTACCTGGGGTCACAGCCAGGAAAGAACCCATCCCATGAGGTCTCTGCCTGTCAGCACTTGGAGCTGTGCAAACACAGAGCTTGACCAGCTCTCTTTGGGTTAAAAGATCTCAAGAATTGCCTTTTCACTGAGGAGGACCATAAGTTGATTAGAGGAATGGAGTAGCTCTCCCATGAGGAAAGGCCGGGAGAATTGGGATTGTTCAGCCTGGAAAAGAAAAGGCTTTGGGGTGACCTGACTGTGACCTTCCAGCACCTGAAGGGAGCCTCCAAGAGACATGGAGAGAGACTATTTACAAGGGCCTGGAGGGACAGGACAAGGGGGAATAGATTTAAGATGAAGGAGGGTAGATTTAGATGGGATATTGGGAAGGATTTCTTCCTTGTGAGGGTGGGGAGGCCCTGGCACAGGTTGCCCAGAGAAGCTGTGGCTGCCCCATCCCTGGAAGTGTCCAAGGCCAGGTTGGAGCCACTGGGACAGCCCATAGCAGGGGCTGGAATGGGATGAACTTTATGATCCTTTCCCACCCAAACCATTCCATGACTCTGTTCCACTCCCAGGCAGGCCTTGCTGAGCCCCCAGGCTGATGGAAGTGCACCCTGTGAATACACACCAGGATGGGTGAAAAAAGCCAGGGATGCTCGTCCAGCTTCCAAGCTCCTGAAATAGTGCTGGGGGCTCTGCTCCTGCAGCAGCCCTGCTCTTCCCCATGCTGGGAGGGAGGAAGCACAGAAAAGCAGGAAAACAAAGGAAGAAACCCATCCATCCTCATGGGCTGGCATGGCTGCTGTCAGCTACAGGCACGGGAGAGTCACAGCTGGGGAAAATAAACCAAAAATATACAAATATTATATATATATATACACACACACAGAAACACATATATGGGTGTTTGTTTAGGCAGTGCAGCCTGACCATAACTTCTAATTGGGGAAATTATTATTAATGTGACATAAACATCTCGAGGACACCATGAATTAATCACTCAAACAGCAGGTGACTCAGACAACTGCCAAGAGAGCAGCAAAAACCATTCTCTTACCTCTGGGTGGTCAGAGTGCAGAGACCTCCAGCGTTCTCAGTTCAGAGGGTTTTCTTCCCTCCCTTTTATTTCTCTATAGAGTGAAACAAAAATCAAATGTACAGGCAGAAAGCAGTGACAGTCTCACACACAAAGCCCCACCCAAACTGCCTCAATTCCTGCTAAGAAGCTTTGAGGATGCCAACAGCATTTGTGTGCCACTGAAAGGTGGATGGGGCACGTCGAGGTTGCCAAAAATCAAATGGCCATTTGAGAGTCAAGCACGAGACCTCCCGTTTCAGAGCTCACATACATGTTCTGACACCTGTTTATGGTCAGAGTGAGGAGGGATTTTGCAGACTTATTTATAAAGACTTTGTAGCTGAAGTCCTTAACATGAGGATGTGATGCTGGTGCTTCAGGAACACATGCTCTGGTTTATTTTTTTATAGAATAACTGATTTCTCTCTTGTATTTATAAGGATTTATGTAACTTAAATGGATGCTATTTTTATAGATACTGCTGGGGTTTTTTTTCTTTACTCTGTGTTCAGAATTCCTGATACAATTGAACCTCTCAAGGATTAATTAAAAAAGCAGATTACCCTTGACCTAATCTACATGTAACAATGTCAGATCAGAATTCTGTAACATCTTTCTGCTCCTGGCTACTGATTTTGCCACTTCTTAGTAGCCACCTTTACCCTGAGGGACAGTCTCAGAATGCTAATTGTTGGAAGGGCCCTAAAAGATCATCCATACACGTGCTAAGTGTGAATTTTCCTGAACAGACTGATTTTGGCAGAAGGTGTCCCTGCCCATGGCAGGGGGCTGGAAGGAGATGCTCTTTAAGGTCCCTCTCAATCCAAGCCAATCTGGGACTCTGCAGTTCCACCGTTCAGGTCAGACCCTGCCAAATGCTGTGGGGAGCTTAAAGAGGTGAAAACCCACCCTTTTCCCACTCCATTCCCCTGTTTACCACTGGGATCCTGCTGCTCAGGTGTTGCTCTTTGCTGCTGGAGCCTGGCTGCTCCCTGGAGAACGCAGGGTCAAAGGTGGAACTTGTAAAGCCTTTGCACCACGAGCTGCAGCTGCTTCCCTGAACAAATGCCCCTGTGTCCACGGGCTGTCATTCCCCCCAACACCCTGTCAGATGCTGTCAGCTCTCCATGGCTGCTCTGGGATGAACCCAAGCTCAAAAACAAGCAGGGAAAAGACTCTCTGCTGTGCTCTGGGGATTTAGGGACAGCCAGGCACACTCAGCCTTCACAGGCTCCTATTCCCAGAGGGGAGATGTTGGGATCAGGCCTCAAGGCACAAAGGGACAAAGACAGAGCTGGAAAGACATTAATTTTTGTCTTTTCATCTCAAAATGCCCAGTCCTCTCCTTTGTAGCTCTGGGCAGTGTTAGGAATTCCTGGTCCTGTGCCCTCCCATCTGTTCCCCTGGCTTACAGAGGGGACAGGGATCAGGACAAGGGGGGGTGATGTTTATTAAATGACAAACTTGGCTACAGCAGGATGGAAAAATAAACACAGTCCTGGCATGTGGGAACAAGCCCAGGTCAAATGGGAGAGCTCACTGTCAAGGAAGCAAGAGGAGCAGCTTCCAAGGACTCAGAGATATCAGGGCATCCTCCTACCTGGAGAAGGGTGCCAACAGTTTAAAACATAACTCCAGCTTCTAGGGAAACCTTAGAGCCCCTTCCAGGGCCTAAAGGGGCTCCAAGAGAGGTGGAGAGGAACTGGAGACAAGGGCTGGAGGGACAGGACACAGGGAATGGCTTCCCACTGCCAGAGGGCAGGGAGAGATGGGATCTTGGGCAGGAATTCCTGGCTGTGAGGGTGGGGAGGCCCTGGCACAGGGTGCCCAGAGAAGCTGTGGCTGCCCCATCCCTGGAAGTGTCCAAGGCCAGGTTGGAGGCCCTGGGATAGTGGGAGGTGTCCCTGCCCATGGCAGGGGGGCAGAATAAGATGCACTTTAAGGTCCATTCCCACCCAAACCACCCTGGGATTCTGTGAAAAATGTGTGCTCCCCCTTTCCCTACTCATGTTCTCTCACCTCCTCATTACTCCCTCCTGTCCAGCAGCTTCCCCTGCTCCCCATCAACCCAGACTGGAATATCCAGCTTTTAGGCCATTTCCTCTGTCCCCTCTTTCCCATTAATGCAAAATTAACACCAGAGGGCTGGAGACAACCTGAACCCTGTGCCACAGACACCTGCAGGACTGCCAGAGATGTGTGAAAACACCCTGGATGTGTCAACCAGCCCTGTGTCACTGCTGGGAAATCTTACCCTATGGACAAGGGACAGCCTTGCACAGCACCAAGGGAATGCAAGGCCTGGGTCATGTTTCCACTGCCAGAATTCCAAGACAGAGCCAGGCAAGGTGGTTAAGGTCACTGCAGGTGAGCTGAAGTGAAATAAAATACCACAGACATCCAGCACAGACTCTTTGTGTGGGCAGAAATTGCTTGTGCCACATCAGCCTTGCCTGGGAATCCTGCAGTGGAATCTCAGCTGCTTTCCCTGACACTTTTCCTCACACAGCCCCCAGCTGCCAATATTTGCTGCTGAGGAAGCTGAGGGTGATGTGGGGTGGGTTTTAAGCCCTTGAGAGACAAGGGAAGAACCACTTTCCTACTGGGATCACAGACTGTAGAGCCAGCTGGGAACCATCTCCATCACCACAGGCTGCCCAGAGCTCAGGAGAAGCACCATCAGCCTGGGCTAAAATGTGATTTAAAATCTACACTTGATCCCTTGTCCAAATATCACCACAGAATCCCAGAATGGTTTGGCTTGGAAGGGACCTTAAAGATCATCTCATTCCAACCCCCTGCCACGGGCAGGGACACCTTCTACCATCCCAAGTGGATCCAACATGGCCTTGGACACTTCCAGGGATGGGGCAGCCACAGCTTCTCTGGGCAACCACTGCCAGGGCCTCCCCACAAATATGTTTATGCTGCTCCCAGGCAGAACCCAGAGCCTATTTATCCTGCATTTATCCCACACTGTTTGAAGCAGGAATGCTGCCTGGCCTTTTCTTTTTTTCCCCCCCACCAGCAGCATTTTAGGGATGCTGCAGGTTGCTGTGGGGCAAATCCATGCTGTAGTAGCTCCTGAGGCTGGAAGCACTCCTGGAACTCCATGTCCAGTGGTAACAGAGCTCCTCTCCCAGCCTCTGACCCCCCTGATTTTCAGTGCAAATCCAAGATAAACGCTGGAATCAGGGACCAGGGAGGGAGCACTTTGCAGCACAGGGATCCTTCCCTGGGAACACCCAGCCTGTTGCCCAGTGTGCTGGATTTTCACAGGGATGCTCCCCCACTCTGCCCATGATCCTGCCACTTCCCAGGGAGTTTCACGTGCACTTCCAGGTCCCACTTCCCAGCAGCCAGAAGCCCCACTGGATCTTGCCAGCCCAGGAGGCTGCAGGAGGGACACACTGCCCAGGAGTGCTTCCATTCCCGTGCCCAGCAGCATGGAATCACAGAATCCTTAAGGTGGGAAAAGACTCCTAAGGCCACCAAGGCCAACCACGCCCCCAGCACTGCCAAGCCCACCACGAAACTGTGTCCCCAAATGCCACATCCACACTTTTTTTTTTGGAACAATCCCAGGGGATGGTGAATCCACCACCAGCTGGAATTCCATCACCCCCCTGGTGGAACCAGCCCCCTCAAAATCCCTGGAAAGCAGCTGGATGCACATCACTGAGCCACCTTCGGGGTGCCACCTACCTGGTGTCCTGAGCCTTCAGGTGACACCCTGCCAGGACAGCATCTCCCTGGGCCCTGGCAGTCCGCTGAAAAACCTGGAATTGTCAAAAACCAACGCTGGTGGGACGGACCCCCGAGCCCAGCCCTGGATGTCCAGGATCTCCGGGATACCCAGGGGGGCCCTGCTCGGATCCCTGAGCTCTCCCTGCGCCCATAGGGACGGAACACGCGGTCTCGGGGCTACACAATCCCAAATTCCAGAGGGGATGATCCACAG
>VXBA01000471.1:2881009-2916090 GCA_013399895.1 Serilophus lunatus | reverse complement strand
CCTGAATCCAGGCTGGGAAGGGGGCACAGGGAGGTGCCCTGAATCCAGGCTGGGAAGGGGGCACAGGGATGTGTCCTGAATCCAGGCTGGGAAGGGGGCACAGGGATGTGTCCTGAATCCAGGCTGGGAAGGGGGCACAGGGATGGTGCCCTGAATCCAGGCTGGGAAGGGGGCACAGGGATGGTGCCCTGAATCCAGGCTTGGGGGAGGAGAGTGTGATGGGATTTGGGGGGATGGTGTGAGAAAGAAGCGTGCCCTGAATGCCAGCATTAGGATTTTGGGGTGCAGAGCTGTGCTCTGAATGCAGACCCCAGGGCAGGGGGGGATGGACAGGCACATGCCCTGATTTTGGGATTTAGGGGTTGCAGGGACATGCCCTGCTCCCAGGTGGGATTTTCCTCTTTGCAAGCCAGAGCCAGTGGGGGGGTTGGTGAGGGGAAGAGGTCACTCGGGGGACTGTTTTGCATCTGTTTTTCATTGATTCCCCTTCTCCAAAGGGGACCAGAAAGTGGCAGCAGCAGGGGCTGCTCTGGCCTGGAATGATGCCAAGCATTACGTCACCATCCAGAGCCTCTTCTGCTATTGTTGCTGCGCTCCCTCCTTCTCTCCATCGCTCTGCAAACTGGGCTTGTTGTTCTGCAGCTTGTTGTCAGACAAAATGAAAGAAAAAAAAAAAACGAACCCACCAAAACCCCTCAGCCGACAGCCTGGGGCAGGACAGGGGGGGGAGGACCCTTCCCAGCAAAACCTGGGACAGCACCGAGCTGCTTGTTACCGTGCACCCCTCCTTTCCTGGCTTTCCCATCACTTTGTGCCGTGGTTTTTACCCTCCTTCCCCCGACCCCCGCTTGCCTTTATTTCTTAAAGCCTCTCCCCTCCTCCTGTGAATATTCGGTTGCTGCTCCAGTTTCTCCCGTTTGCTCGCCCGCCTCCCCCCCCCGGCTTCGGCGACTCGTTTCGTAAACAGGCAGCACTTTTTCCTTCCAGCTTTGTTGCTGTTGTGGGGATTCTTTGCTCTGCAGCTCTCAGCTGTTCTCCAGCCTCACAAAGGAATCGCCGACACGCAGCGGAATCGCTCCGTCGCTCCGATGTGTCACCCGGGGGAGCTGGGATTTGCTTTTTCCTGAGGACAGCCAGTGTTCACATGATAACAGCAGACTTGGAGCAACTGGGTTGTTCAGCCCTTTTTTTTGTTGTTGTTGTTGGTTTTTTCTCCCCCTGCCCTGAATAACCCCCTGGGAGCTGGGGGTGAGCTGCCTGTTGCAGGGGCTGTGGGTGCTGGTGGAGGGGCAGCAGGGTAACAAATGGTGCAGGGTGTGCATAATCCATCTGGTCTGGTAAAGGCAGCCTGACCTACCCATTGCTCCAGCCAGGAGGGGTTTGTGTCCCTGGAAAGGCAGGGATCCTGTGCCCTGCTCCACAAAGTGCCTGGATTTCTGTTTTCCTCTCAGATTTGCCTCTCTCCAGCCTTGTTTAACCATTCCTTTCAAGTAAATCCAAGTAGATTCCCAGGCTTCCCTTCCTCCCATGCTATCTGTTTTGCAGTGAACTCTGCATATATCCCACTTCTTTCTCCTTGAAAACAGAGAGCCAAGGGAAATCCTGTCTGAGGAAATAAGAGCTCAGAATCTGGAGTGGGGAAGGATAAAGTGACTTCTGAAAGTGGGTCTGTGTGTTCAGCTCCAGGGAGGGTCTGACCCTCCCCTGGCACAGCCAGAGTGGGTGTTTTTGGGTGATCACAGTGGTGGTAGTGAAGCTCCAGAGGTTTGGAGAAAGAATGGAGCTGGATGTTGAAAGCCTTCACTGCTTTTCTGGCTCCTGTCTCAGGATCTAGACACAACTGGTGTGTTTACTGGTGTGACTTCCAGCAGAAGGTGCCCAGCCATTCCCAGTTTTTAAGGGGCAGTTGGCAGCAACCTGCAGAAGGACACTGGGCTTCTTCTGCCCTGGGGGTGGCATCCTGATCCAAGATGGCCTTGGATAAAAGCAGGGCTGCTGTGCTGAGGGCCTGGCTCATTGTCTCTGTGCACAGAGCCTCCTTTGTGGAGATACTGGAGAAATGGCATCTGTGGAAGCAGTGGGAGAAAACACGGCCTGTGCTGTTATTTGAGCTGATCTTGCTCGATTTATGGAGCTCCTCAGGCTGTGGAAAAGCTGAGGATGAAATGGTGATGGGGAAGAAGCTCCAGGAAACTGATAGCCATGGAAAACTGGCATTGCATTGCACTCCAGGCTGTTTTGGGGCTGAAATTCAAAATTCTTAAACTGCCTGGTGTTCCTCCTTTCTGTGGGGAGAGGTTATCCCCTCTTGGCCCCTGACATTCCTGAGGGGATGCACAAACCTGACAGAATGGATGTGGGATGTGCATTTCTTTTTCATCAAATCCAAGAATGGTGTGGGTTAGAAGGCACCTTAAAGCCCATCCATTCCAGCCCCTGCCCTGGGCAGGGACACCTCCCACTGTCCCAGGTTGCTCCAACCTGGCCTTGGACACTTCCAGGGATGGGGCAGCTACAGCTTCTCTGGGCACCCTGTGCCAGGGCCTCCCCACCCTCACAGCCAAGAATTTCTTCCCAATATCCCATCTCTCCCTGCCCTCTGGCAGTGGGCAGCCATTCCCCCTTGTCCAGAGTCCCTCTCCATGTCTCCTGTAGGCTCCCTTCAGGTGCTCTTCCCACCTAGAACATCAAAAGGTGTGTCATGTCTTCAGGTTGGGAGAATCTGTTCCTTTCTGCCTCAAAATGAATCCTTTCCTGGCAATGTGGTTCACAGTACCTCAGGTCAGAACTGCTCATATGCACACCCAGTCTTGCCTCAGTGTCTCAGACATCCAAACAAGATGCTCCTTTGCTTTGCCTTTGGAGTAGCTCCTCTGCTGCCAGCAAGACTTCTGCTAGAGTTATGCCACGTTTCCCAGGAGTCTGCCAGTTCCTGCTTTTCCCTGGGGCATTGTCAGGAGCATGGGACATGGGAACGTATGGAGGGAGCTGAGGGGGGCTCAGCATGGAGAAAAGGAGGCTCAGGGGGCTCCTGGAATTCTCTGCAATCCCTGCCAGGAGGGGGGAGCTGGATGGGAGCTGGGCTCTGCTCCCAGGGAACAAGGGACAGGAGGAGAGGGAGTGGCCTTAAGTTGCACCTGAGGAAGTTCAGGTTGTACGTCAGGAAGAATTTCTTTGTGGAAGGGGTTATTAAGTACTAGAAGGGGTTCTCAGGGAGGTTTGGAGTCCCCATCCCTGGAGGTGTCCATGGAATGACTGGATGTGGCTCTCAGTGCTCTGGGCTGGGGGGCAAGGCGGGGATCGGGCACAGCTCGGACTCTGATCTTGGAGTCTTTTCCAACTGAAATGATTCTATGAAATGTAGCCACAACAACCTCCCTCTTGATCCTTCCAAAGACCTTCTTGAGCACTTGGCACCTTTGGCCCTCCTGGGAATCAGCAGCTGGTGCAGGGATGAGTAAGGAATGCTGGAGTGGTGGGACTGACAGCTGCTCCCTGGCCAGCCACCCTGGCTTTCTCCAAGTGCTCCATCTGATTAGATGACATCAGCCTCTTTCATCCCTTCCTGCTCTAATTGCACTGGAGCAGACAGGCATGTAAAGAGCATCCAGCCTGAGAGGTGTTTGTCCTTGCTGTCCTGTACCTTCCTCCTCAGATGGAAAACTGGCAAAGCTTCCATCCTTTCCTGCACCTTCCCTGTGTGGCAGACACCTGGCAGTGCCCTCTGCCACAGAGGGACAGCTGGTAAGGGCTCACTTCCACTCCAAACTGCCTCATTCCATGGCTGATGATTCCCATGTTTCCCAAATGAACAGGTGTCCATGCTGGCAAACAGCTATTTTAGGAAATTGGGGAACAAGCAGGTTGTACCCTGTGTTCATGGTGGCACAGAACAATCCCAGTGTTAGTGTGGATGGTGAGATCCTCCTCATGGATAGTTCCAGCTCTTCTCCTGAGAGGTGGATGGGAGTTTGGACACTTGTTATGGGGTGTAATCCCAAAACAGTCTGTGCTGTGCTCCCATTATCCTTCTGTGGTGAGGGAGGGGATCTGTCTGTGGATGCTCTTGCAGCTGAGTGAGGGCTGTGTTAGGGCAGGATGTGGTTATTTATATCTTGTACCTTGAAGCCCAAATGCAGGGCTCCTCTATGGAGCAAGAGAGGTTTTGATTCCGTTGGACAATGACAAGTTCCTGGCTCTTTTTGGTCTTTCAGATCTGTACCAAAACCAAGCTGTAGTGGCTCCATGTTAAGGTTAAGATCCTATTTTTTCCTGGTCCTTGGAGCCATCTGTGGCATGTGGCATCTGTCACTTATCCTCTCTCAGCAGCTGTGCCACCTCCAGTGCACCTTCTTGGGATGAGTGTGTTTTTTAAAACATACCTTTAGCAAGTTCACTTCCTGGGCTGTGGTGGGAGCAAGGGAATCACTTCTATGTCAAATTGTCCACTCATCACAAAACCAAAAGCCTTCAACATCATGAAGTTCTGGAGCTCTTCTCAGCCTCACCTTCTTCCCAAGTCCAGCTGTGAAGTGCTCAAAGGATCTGTGGCTCTGGAAAGGCGACTCAGCGTTGCCAAACTGCTCTAGAAGACTTGCTTGAGAGTAAATGATCTCAGTCCTGCTGCTCTGGGCTGCCTGGGACCTCTCCTTGTTTTCATGCCTGACTCCTTGGGATCAGCTCAGATCCCAGGGAACTGTTCAGCTTGCAAGGATTGCTGCTCCCTGCTTGGCCTGATGCACCTGTTCGAGGGCAGGGGGCTGTGCTTCTTGTTTTCATGGAGAGCAGGACTGCTCCCAAGCTCTCCATGCTGGAATCTTCACTGCAGAACCCTCCACATCAGCTGTCCTTGGGCTCTGAAAGCAGCAAGGGACTCAGATAAGTTATCAGTCTTAATACCTAAAACCACCAAACCCAGTGATGCCTGTCCTTTTCCTGAAGTTATAGGAATGATTAGCTGGGGGCTAATAAAAGTTTAAGGCTGGAGCTGTGGTCTCTCTCTGCTTTTCATGGCACCAGGCCAAGCCTGAGGCTCACGTTGCTCTCGCACTCTTAACCCTGACTCAGCTTTGTGTGCCTTTAGTCCCTGGAGATGTAGAGGAGGGTTTTTGGAGAGTCCTGCACATCCAGCATCTTCCTGTTAGGCAGTAGAACTTCCCTGCTCAGCTGAGAATACAATACAATACAAATTCCCAGCTGGAATACAAGCCAGGGACTCTGCAGTGCTGTTCAAATGGATGCTGGACCACGAGGTTTTCCCAAGGGAATGTCCTGGATCTCTGTTTTGACAGGACAAGAAGAAATGGCCTTGAGTTGCACCAGGGGAGGTTTAGATTCAGATATTAGGAAAAATTTCATCGCTGAAAGGATGATTAGGGCAGTGATGAAATCACCATCCCTGGAAGGGTTCAGAAAACACATGGATATGGCACTTGGGGCCATGGTTTAATGGTGAACATGGTGGTGCTGGATTAATGGTTGGACTCGATGATCTTGGAGGGCTTTTCCAGCCTTAGTGATCCTGTGACACTTCCAAAGTGCTTGAATGTAACCTACAGGCAAATGGAGGAGGATTCAGAGATATTTCTGTCTTGAAGTCACCACATGGTCCTTCCAAGGTGCAGCTTTCCTGTAACTCCAAAGAGTTTTTAAGGCTGAAAGTGGATTGTGCCACACTTTTATACTTCTCTGGGCTGGTGTAGGTCAGGACAAGAGGATAAAAAACATCCATGGGGATGGATACCTCCCTCTGCTGAAGGACTGTGGCTTGTTCCCCACCAAGTGCTGCTTGAGCTCATCCTTCCTCATACTGGGGGAGAGGATCCAGGCAGTGGAGTTGGCTCTTGGAAGAGGGTCACTGGCACTGTCCAATGTGCTTTGAAATGCTTGAAACAACCACAGTGGCCTTAAATCCTGGAATGTCTCTGGAAATCCTCTTGGCAGGAGCCTGATTCCTGAAGCTTATGTGCCATTTCTACCTCAGTGCTGACAGGAAGGCAGGAGCCAAGGAATCCCAGCAGGAAAAAAGCTGACTAAGGATAGGAGACGAGTGGTCCCTCCCTGCAGCCACGGGCTGGAAGCTGCCAGGGAAAGGGAGCAGAAGGGAATCTGAACTTCCAAACCTGTGCAGTGATCCCACAAGTGCAGGTGTGCTGGATCTGTCTGGATATCTCTCTGCCTCTTCCCAAGTTCCTCCAAAGTCTAGTTAGGACATGAGCTTTGCCTGTGACTGAAGGTTCCCCCAGCTCTGGGATCCTTCCTGGTGGGGTCTCTCCCTGGAGCTGCATTTTTCACAGGACACAACCCTGTTCCTGCTGCTTTCCTGGCCAGTGTGAGCCCTGGTTCTTTACAGCAGGATCTCACATCTGAGCTGTGACTTGGGAGTGTCAACACCTTCCTAAACTGTCCCTGCTTCCTTAGGCTCAGGTCCTGCTTCAACCTTCCACCTTTGCAGGACTTCCTACCATCCCAGAGTTACTCTTCAGGTGTATTTGTCCTGCAAACATCATAAAGTTAGAGGAGCTGTGAGCTCCAAGTGCTTTTTTCCAGCCTGCAGGTCCATGATCCAGTAATTTTGAAGGATTTTAATGACTATTAAGTGCTAAACTCCCTGCTTTTCTTCAGGTCCTTAAGGTGCC
This sequence comes from Serilophus lunatus, assembly GCA_013399895.1. Taxonomy (NCBI): domain Eukaryota; kingdom Metazoa; phylum Chordata; class Aves; order Passeriformes; family Eurylaimidae; genus Serilophus; species Serilophus lunatus. The sequence goes on along the minus strand of VXBA01000471.1, from coordinate 2,909,452 downwards.
ATGTTAAAATCCTTGTCACATATGGACACCTGTATTTGTGCTGGGATTTTGCAAGGGAAAAAGTACCAGTCCTTTGGGTCCAGTGCAAGACTTGGTGCTAACAAACAGTCTGGAGTCCTTGGATATATCCAGCTGGATTCTGGCTCCCTTGTTTATCTCTTGACCAAGTTTAAAGGGAAGGTACAGGTCATGTGAAGTAACACTGTGCAAATCTTTCCTGCAGGTCATATTCAAAGTGAAATGTGCAGCTGAATTCAACAAGTACAAGTAAGTGATGCTGTTCTGACCTTCCTGGCTTAAGGGGGAACTCACTGCAGTGCTGGGAGTGGGAGGCTCAGACTCCAGAGGCTGAAAAGGGCCAATTCCATAGCTGTCCTCTGACAAAGGATCAGTGTGGTGCCTCGGAGCACGGCTGGGAGCTTCGAGGGTGCCAGGGAAGCTCAAGCATCCCAGTAACAAACAAAACGAACTCTCAAGGTCGTTCTGAGCTGTCCCCACCCCAGCAAAGATCTGCAGAATAAGGCTTGAGCAATAGGTGAGACCCATGTCTGTGCAGCCCAGGTGCTTCCTTAGCCATTTCCAGGGAAACCCACGCTGGGAAATGTGAGCTCCAGTGGCTTTCAGTAAAGAAGTTGCAGTGATTGTGATGACTCATGGCTTATTGACTGGAGTTAATGCAGAGCTGGAGCAACACTTAAAATCTGCAAGATAAGAACCTGACTGTCAGAAGATGAGTCTTGTAACTCATGACTGCTTACGCTGCTCATGTGTTATGAGAGCAGCTCCAACAAACACTCTGCAGGCTTGGGCTGTCAGTACAACCACAGAAACTTCCTGGGGTGCCTGAGCTTCCCAGCAGGCAGAGCCCTGGCTGTGCTGGGACGGTCCGATGAGACAGGAGGGCGGTGCAGGATGAGCCCGGGCTTGCCTCACTCCAACTCCCTCTCCCCTTCCATCACCTCTGCAGGGTCCTGCTGTACCTGGGCTCCATCTTTACCAGCCTCCTCTTTCTGGTTGTGAATCTGACTTGTGCAATGTTGATCCACGGGGAGGTCCCGGAGACGCGGCTCAGGTGGACGGTCCTCGCCCGCGCCCTCGTCAACGACAGCCTCTTCATCCTCTGTGCCATCTCGCTGGCTTGCTGCATGTGCAAACTGGGCAAGATGTCTTCAGCCAACGTCTACCTCGAATCCAAGGTAAGGAAATGCCTCAGGAGCTCCCACTGGGGCTGCACAGCTGCGTTCTCAGCTGGATCTGGCTGTGCTTTCTCACCTGAGCCGCTCCTGCTCAAACATTCCGTCCAGTGAAGAGGTGGCAGCTCTTGGACTCCTCTTTCCTGAAAGGGGCAATAGCCCTGATGTGCTCTGCATGTTTTAGGGGAATGCCTTGTCTGCAGCTTTGGCACATTGAGGAGCTGCTTGTGCTTTTCAGGCTTAGAAAATTCAGGTTTTCCTGGAGGAGAGGGTTCTCTAAGAGCAGCAGGTGCAGCTTTTGCAGTGTGTCCTCTCCAAGAACAGTAAAACTTGCAGCATGTTGCTACCTGTGGCAGGTGCCTAACAATTCTCTGCAAAGGGGATCCTCCCTAGCAGTCCAGCTTTAGCAGGATGGGATATTCTGGAATCCTGGATGAGATGAGCATCTTGGAAGGGGAGAAGAAACTCCCGTGGGTGCTGCAGAAGGACAGGTGAGGGTCTGAACACAAACAGCTCCTTTCCAGCAGGTAGGAGAGTGGATGAGCCACCAGCAGTGTGGTAGGAGGCTGCAATTAATTGTGCACTTGAGCTGCCTCCCCTTCCTCTGGGAAGGCAGGGATTCCAGGATGGGGACCTGGCCTGTTGGAAAGGGCAGACAGCAGGCTGGAAACATCTGTAGGAAAAATCTGAGCATGGCCAGGTCAAAGTTGAAGCTGAGGCTTTCTGTGGGAGATGTCTGGCTCCTTAAGAATCTCCAGAATTCAGGATGGGTGAAGTGTAAGTTGCAGCCCAGGGATCTGCAGTGAGACAGGAGCCACCTAAGCTGAGAACCTGCTGACATCTCTGCTTCCCTGGCCTGATATCCTGCTCTGACTGGCTCTGGACATTAATTAACTTACCAAGTTCACCCAGCGCAGCAACTTCCTCTCCTTCCACGCCTGAGGCTGCTGGTGGGGCCATGCTCTTGTACAACATGCTCCAGGGAAGCCTGTTCTCCAGTTGGATACTCTGCCTGGATGTCTCCTAAAGGTCTCTGCCTCCCTTCCCTGCCATGGGGTCATCCCATGACTTTTTTTTGTGTGGAAGAGCTGCAGAAACAGGGTGAGGATGAGCAGAAATGTTACACAAATGCCTGAGAAGGTGTTTGTGCCTCCTGAACTCCAGCTGTGAACCTGCTGTCATCCAGCAAGGCTGGAGGCTGCTGCTTCCACCACGGAAGGTGGGAAGGTTGGAGCCATGGGAAGGAGGTTGGGCTGCAGCCAGGGCCTGTCCTGGAGTCCCTGTGAGCTGGGGATTTGCTTCACCAGCCTTTCCTTGTGCTGGCCTGGACACCAAGGGCTCAGCTAAGAGTGACAGAGCAGGATGTGTTCCTGGGCTTGGGAGGTGTCACTTTGTTAGCAGCACTTTTGTGCTGACTCTCTCAAGACACTGCCTTGAGCTCCAAAGTCAGGAAAATAGAGCTGGCATAGCCTAGCTGGGATGTGGAGCAGGTCAGTGAGATGAGGTTCCCCAGCAGGTTCTCTGCTTAACACAAGGGCAGGTGAGCTCTGTGTGTGTGTGTCTGCCCACTCACTGACTTTGTGCCTCCCAGTGGCTGTTAAAATGTTTATTTAGGAAAGCCTGGTTTGTCACAGAATCCCAGAATGGTTTGGGTTGGAAAGGACCTTAAAAGTCATCCAGTCTCACTCCCCTGCCATGGGCAGGGACACCTTCCATTATCCCAGGTTGCTCCAACCTAGCCTGGAACACTTCCAGGGATGGGGCAGCCACAGCTTCTCTGGGCAACCTGTGACAGGACTTCCCTACCCTCACAGCCAGAATTTATTCCCAATATCCCATCTAACATCTCTGTCAGTGGGAAGCCATTCCCCTTTGTCCTGTCCCTCCAGGCCCTTTTAAAAAGTGTCTCTCCATCTTTCCTGTAGGTTCCCGTCAGGGACTGGGATTCAGGTGCTGGGTTTTTTCTGCCCACCTCAAATATTTGGGTTTCTTCCCTAGACAAACATGTCAGAGGTGCTGAGCTTCTACAAGCCAGTGGGCTGGGTGAACATCTCTGCTGCAGAGTCAGAGCAAGGGGTAGAAACAGCAGATTCACTTTCCTAGTGGTTGGTTGTTGGCCTCTTAGAGACTCCCATGGGAAGGCAGCAGGTGGAATAGCATCTCCCTGGACCACCAGTTGGAAGCTGACTGATGAGATCCTGACAGTGACACTCCTGTGCCTCAGCCCTTCCCTGCTCCCAGGTGACAGTGGCTGTGTGGCTCTGCTCCTGGAATGAACTCATCACATGAGAAAGCTCTTAACCAGCTCTGAATATTTTAGCAACAACATGCAAATGTTCTGGGTCGTTCTTGCCTGCACAGCTGCTCTTGCATTTAAAAGGGAAGAGGGGGAAAGAAAATCAGAGCTCTGTATTAAAACTCTATAATTTCTTCCTGTTCCAGGGAACCTCTGTCTGCCAGGCTATTCTTGTGGGATCTGTAGTGGCTCTTCTGTATTCCTCAAGGGCTTGCTATAATCTGGTAGCTGTGGCCATATCTCCAGACAATGTTCCTGGTCCTTTTAACTATGGCTGGGACAACCTTTCAGACAAGGTGAGTGCCTGTGGCCCCCAGTCCAGGGCCAGTAAAGTGAAATGCAGTCACTCCTTGTCCTGTGAGGGTGAAAAGGGGCTGGAAGGGGGAGGTGTATCTGGGTAGCTGAACCCCCAGACAAGCTGCTTTCCTGCCTCCAGAAGCCCTGCTGGCTCTCTGCACCCAGAAAACCTGAGTCTTCCTCTCTCCAGTCACTCCTTCAGGAAGGGTTCCCTGTCGTGCTCTTCCCTTTTAGCCTGGCAACTCTTCTTTTGAGGGAGAGGAGGGACAAGTCAACTAGAGCAGAAAAGCAATGCTTAATGAGGCGTGGCTGTGTGTGAGGGAGAGTCACTGGTGTGGGGAGCGAGCTCCCAGTGCCCTGCTGGCACAAGGAACAGGCTCAGCTCACCAAAACCAGTAGGAGCAGCCAGGTAAGGGACTGTGGTGCTTTAGGGACTCCTGCCTTCAGAAGGGTTTCTCTGCTCTTCCAGTTGCAGCTTTTGGGAGCTCTGTAGGTGGCTAGGATTACACAGACCCCTCTGACTTCCATCCACAGGTGCACGTGGAAGTGAGCAGCGAGGAGTACGTGGTGTTTGGAGTGGTCCTTTTCCTCTGGGAGCTGGTGCCAACGACTTTCGTGGTGCTGTTCTTCCGGGCTCAGAGGCTGAGCCAGAACCTGGTAGGCCTGAGCAAGTACTCCCAGGGAAGGCTGTCAGGAATGTTGTGCTTCTGGCCTAACTCCTTTCTCCTTGACAGACTCCAGCAGGGATGGTCAACAGCCACAGCTACAGCTCCAGAGCCTATTTCTTTGACAATCCGAGGCGCTACGACAGCGACGACGACTTGTCACGGCTCGGGGCCAGAGAAGGAGGGTGAGTGTTGTGCTGCCATCCTGCTGCCCTGTGGGGAAGAACAGAGCTTTTGGCTTCTGCTGCTAAAAGAAAATTTGGTGAAATAGGCAGCTTGGGCATGGATGGGGCGAGGGAGCCTTTTGACTGAGCTTTTGTTCCACAGAGCTGTTTTTGTTAGACAGAAGTGACCAGCTCCAGGAGGTGGATGTGGATGGTGCTCACAGGTGGAAATATGTAGTGATTACAGACAGACCTCATCCAGGAGGGCTGGTTTTGATAGGATCCTCCCTCAGCTGTGGGGCAGAGGGCTCTGAAATGATCTCCAGAGGGGTTTTTCTGCTGGGATGGCCTGGAAGGGAGGTGATCTCTAGGTGCCAGCTGGGAAAAAGCTCTGCAGGAGCTGGTGGTGGGGAGAATGTCCAGGTATCCCCAGGAAAACTGTACAGGGCAGCCCTGGAATCAGCTTTGGATTGGAAGGGACCCTACAGACCACCTAATTCCAATTCCAACCCCCTGCCATGGGCAGGGACATCTTCCAGTTGTTTGCTCCAAGCCCTGGCCTGGAACACTTTACTTCCTTTCCACTTCACTTCCAAGTCCTTCCCTTGCTGCCCAGGGCTGTAGTGAGGGGTTCAGAGGTTCTGGTTGTCCTTGCCCAGTGTTGGAGGCCCTGCTGCTCTTCTCCTTGTGCCGGTTTCATCAAGTTCCTTGGAGATACCGAGCCTGCAGATTGGAACACTCTGATCAGCACTGGGAGTCCCCTGGCATTTTGAGGAGCCAAATGTTTCACCCTTAAGAGTCCTTGTCTGTTTTCCTGTCTCTCCTGCAGCTTGGCCACCCCTCAGTGCTCGGGCTGCTACGGGTCCCTGGCTGGGAATGACAGCGGGAGCCCCGCGGACAGCGCGCCCTTGCTCTGCGCCGCCGGCCGCTCGGACACGAACCACCACAGCCCACACCCTGCCCCACAGGACTGAGGAGGCTCCCTCTCTTCCCAGAGTGGCATTCATGTATAGGATTGTAACCTGGTTTTCTCTTTTCCTCCTCCTCCCCCAGAAGCATCTAACTCATGACACAAACATTCCACTCCCTGCCGCAGCTGCGCGCGGGACTGAGCCGACGGCTGCCGGCAGTGGGTAAGAGAACTGTGACTTCAAGGTACCATGTAGCAAAGTGAAGCTGAACTCTGTGGAAGCTTTTTCTTGGTCTGGTCTTCAAGATGTTGGCAGCTAAATGCACCAGAGCTTCCTCACTAGAAAAGAAACATCAAATGCATATTTGCACTTTTATCTGCACACTTGGAAGGAACGAATCTCGCTCAGGCTGTGCTTGGTCTGAGACTGTGTTCTAGTTACTCTTTTAATTGCACATCCATAGCTGGGAGAGGCACTGTCTTCCTGCAAAGACGTGTTCCATGAAGTACTCTGTGTCCTGACTCACTGAGGGCGGGAGCTCTGTCCAGGCAGGGCCTCCTGCACTGGATGCTCAAGCTTACTGTGCCATATTCCCACCTGGCAGGGCTGGGTGAGGCCTCTGGGCTGGGGAGGGTCTTACTCTGAGTCCTGGTCCTTGTCCCACCTGGCCACTGACCTGTCCTGCCTGGGCCTGTGGCTCAGAGCTGAGGGTGAGGTCAGTGTTCCTGCTTGGAGTTGTGACCAGCCTGATGGCAGGGGGAGAGGGCTGCAGGTAGAGCTTGGAGCTGGCTCAGCAGGAGTGTGTGTGCAGGAATGTGTGTGAATCCAGGGCTGGGAGAGCAGCCCTGCTCCCTCTCCTTGTCACCCACGGTGGGGCTTCCCTCATCCCCCTCAGTATTAAATTGCATTTAGCAGATAACCAAGAGTTTTAACCTGAAGTGAATGTGAACTGCTGGGTCCCCACTGAGGTGCAGGAGATGTCTGGCTGCCTGTGGAGTGTGCTGTTGCAGAGGGAAGGGGCAGAAACCACAGGGATCTGATCCCTGGGCTCCTTGCTCTGCCTTCCCCTTCCAATGGGCAGGACCATGGGCCTGGAGCCCTCCCACTGGAGTACACAGGGTGTGAGTGCTGGCTCAGGCTGGGAGAGGATCCTCTGTCTCTCCTTAACCAAAATAACTGAGTTTGGCCCAGCCTGGGCTCTTGGAGATGAGGCTTGATTTTATTCCTGGCTTGTCCCTGAGTCTGGTGTGGGGATGAGCAAAGCAGCTTTGGATGGAGGCACTGATCCAGTGGGAGCTATTCCCACCACTGGTGCCAGCCTCCACTGTTGTTTAACAGGCAGGAACTGTTCTAACCTGCCCCTGTGCTGCTCAAACCTCGGGCTGACACTGGGCAGGGAGTGGTGTGGTGGGACAACGTTCTGGGAGCTGGAGGGACCCTGAGGCAGCCCCTGTGTGTGGAGCTGTGTGTGAGAGAACCCCCAGCCCCAGGGCAGCCCCAGCCTCTCCTCCCCAGGGTGGCCTGGGTCCCCCCCCCACCCCTTGCTTGTGCTGAACTCGATGTCACTTGTCCCCACTGAGAACACCCTGTCCCTGTGCGTGGTCTGTGCTGGCCCCTCCCTGTTCACCTGCTTCTTCACTCTTGCCCAAAAAAGAGCAGCAAGTCCTGCTTCTTTTTGGAGAAGGCAAAGATGGCAACTCTCAGCACACCCCTCGCTCGAGCACCTGAGCCAGAGCTCCACCCCTGTCTCCTGGTAGGAACAGGTCGCTCCATCTCAGTCACTGCTTGGCTTATGGCAAAGCTGAGGAAGGGCCTGGTGTGTCCCCCCTTCCTTCTGCTCCCATAAGTCACCAAAGACAGTAAGTGATGCTCGTGGCCCCTGTTCTTGCTTAAATTCCAAAGCACTAGGAGCACTTTAAGTTTTTCTTTGGAGGGAAAGGCGTGTAGTGCAAAAAAAAAAAAGATAATAATTAAAAAAAAATCCAAGGGCTACAGGCTCATTGTTCCTATTGCACTGAAGCACACACCCACACTACGATCTTCCTGGAGTTGGGATGGCAGGGCGGGGCACTGTGTCTTGTTGCTGATGGACCCCTGAGCACCTGACAAAGCCTTTTGGGTTTTACTCCTTTGTCTGGTGGTTCCCGAACCGGCCGCTCCTCCCGGGGCCAGTCCCGTGTTTTACTGAAGTAATTTATAGCTGAGAAGTACAATGACTTTTTTAATGCATAGTTGCCTTTCATTAAACTTTCTTTTTGGGTTTTTTTTTTGGGGGGGGTTGGGGTTTTGTTTTTTGGTTGTTTTTTTTTTGTTTTTTGGTATGGTTTAACAGTGTTTTGGCTTTGCAGTCGGGCAGCAGCTGCTGCTGTGCCGGGAGCTGTGGCCAATGAATGTACCTATTTGTTCTTCACTAAACTGTAACCAAGCACTACTCTGTTGAAATAAATAAAATTTAAAAAAGGACTTTCTATGCTGGGGTGCCCCAGCCAGCTCCAGGCGTGGCCCTGTGGTTCCCCTGTGCCTTGCCAGGACCTGGCACATCCGACTGCTCCTGCTGGGACAGGGCTGGAAGCTCATAAAGCTGCTGCTGGATGGGCTCCAAGGGATGAGTTTGGGGTGTCACAGGGGGCTTTGTCCTCTGATGTTTCACTGGCTGCAGCTCAGGGGGGTGCTGTGTCCTGTGGGAATGGCTGGAGCTGTGCCAGGAAAGGTTTAGGTTGGACTTTTAGAAAAGGTTCTTCTCCCAGAGGGTGGTTGGGCACTGAACAGGTTCCCCAGGGAATGGTCACTTCCCAAGGCTGCCAGAGCTCAAGGGGAATTTGGACAACACTCTCAGGGACAGGGTGGGATTGTTGTTGGGGTGTCTGTGCAGAGCCAGGAGCTGAACTCAAAGATCCTTATGGATCCCTTCCAACTCAAGGAATTCTACATTCCCTTTGTCTCCAGCTTGTGAAGCACAGGCTCAAGCCACCTCCCAGGGCCAGGCAGGAGACACACCAGGACATGAGCTGTGCCTTGTCCTTCCCCAGAACCTGGATCCTCCCAGCACCAGCAGCACGGAGCTGTGGAGGAGCTGAAATCCCCAGCTCTGGACTTGGAGCTTCCCTTACTCCCTTGCCCGGGTTTATCTGCACGGCCTTGAGCTCACAGCAACCAGCAGCAGCTCCACGGGAGCACACGCTGCCTCCTCCTCTCCTTCCAGCATTTTGGGAGCTCAGGATGGAAAACACGGGGCTGCCACACAGACCCAGGCTGGGGGGGTGGGGGAGCTCAATTTTCCAGCAGCATCACCCCATCCAAGCCTGTCCTTTGCCCCTGTTGCAGCGCTGAATGGTGTAATCCGGGCTGGCTCCATCCCTGCTGGAAGCAGCACAGGGGATCTCATTCCCTGACGGGATCCAGGGGCTTATTCCAGGGGCTGTGCCCACCCCAGGAGCAACCCTGTGCCCTGCCCCATTGCTTGTCCTTGGAGCAGAATTCCCTGTGCTTGTGAGGAGCAGCAGAATTCCCTGTGCCTGTGAGGAGCAGCAGAATTCCCTGTGCCTGTGAGGAGCAGCAGAATTCCCTGTGCTTGTGAGGAGCAGCAGAATTCCCTGTGCCTGTGAGGAGCAGCAGAATTCCCTGTGCTTGTGAGGAGCAGCAGAATTCCCTGTGCTTGTGAGGAGCAGCAGCCCCGGGGCAGGCACGTCCTTTCCCGTTTTAGCCCTGCCTGGATCCTCGTCCTCCTGGGAGCGGCTCCCAAAAGAGGCCAAACCCGCTTCCACAGGCTGGGAGGGGCAGGAAGGGCAGGGAGAGGGCTGGAATTGGGGTCCTGGCAGCAGCTGCTGCCCCGTGGACAGCTGGATACAGCTGATGGTGGGCTCTCCTTTTCCAGAATGAGGAGGTGCCAAATGCCAGGAGTGGGGCTCCTCCAGATCCCTCTTGGTTCATCTTCCCAAGCCTTCAGTGGGTGTAGCAAGGACCATCAGGAACAGCCCGTTTCCCGAGGAAGAGGAAGTCACTTTTGGAACAGCAGCAGCTCCTACAATCCCTTCCAGGGTTTTTTAATGCAGCAGGAAGCGAGTTTGGACACACTGTGAGGGGCTGGGTGGAATCATGGAGCAGACAAGGAATTTCTCCCAAATTTATTCAATGGCATGGTTCTTGCTCGACCTCCAGCTTCTGAAGGCAAAGCAATGGGTCTGATCCATCAAAATAGCACAGCAATATTTCAAGGAGTTATTACGAATTATCTTCCAATATATAAAATAAAATTTATAGATATTCCCCACTTTTATAAAAAAAAATAGCTTTTTTTTTCTCCCTGTACAAAATCCCTCCTCAGCAGGTTACAGACAATCAGCTGGGAACAGGAGGCCAGCAAGTGGTTTTCTTGGAGTTTGATGGGAATGATGGTGTTTGTCCATAAGTCTCTCTTTTTTTCCTCTGAATTCACCTCACGTTTTGTAAGAGATTCCTGAAGTTTTCCAGTTCTTTCACACTGGTTGAAACCCTGTGTGTGAGGAAGGCAAGAGGGAAACATCACAGCAGCATCCACATGATGAATTATTTAAAGTCCAAGAGAAAGGGGCTGGATGAAGCAAAGCTTCAAGCAGCTCTCGGGAAGAGAGAATTTAGAATTCCAGCTAAATGAGGTTCTGGTTACAACCAGGCCCTTCACTAATTTCACAGCCTCCTTTTAAAGCAAACACTGGGAATCACAGTGGAACAGGATGTTACAGAGCCCAGCAGTGATCAACCCCATTAAGGAGAGCTCAAGAAACAGACTGGAATATTTTGAGCTGCACAGGCAGGTCCTGGAGTCTCCTGGAAATATCAGCTCATTTCACTGAAAGGAGTTTTGAATCACCTACCTCATTTTTCTTCTGGAATTTCTTTTGCCCTGGAGCATCAGGGCTTTGCTCCCTGATCCAAATCTGCTCAGGGGGCACCTTCTGGCTCTCTCCAAGTCCCTGACAGGAGGGTGGAGCCAGGTGTATTCCCAAGGAACAAGGGACAGGACAAGAGGGTTGCACCAGCAGAAGTTCAGAGGCACCACAACCCCTCTGGGGGTTTCCAAACTTGGTGCTCATTTTGTTCTCCCCATTGTTGTGATTCTCATGAGAAGTACAATGTTTGACATGAGCAGGACCCCTGAGCTTTGCCACTGGCAGCAACATCACCCAAAGAATCCTTGGAAAAAACCTCTTTGCCAGAAGCTCCAGGTCTGTCAATACCATGAAGTGGTAAAATATAACCAGAGTGTCCTGGAATCCCCTCCTAAAGGCCTTGTTATCCTTCTTTTCTGCCAAAAAATCCTCATCCAGCTTTCCACAGGGGCTGGACTGATGGATTCCTGTTAAAGGTGATCATGGCAAAGGGATCTGGGAATGAACTGGTGAAGGGAGAGCTCCAAGGAGAGCAGCCCTTGTCTGGGACAATGTCCTCCAAGGACAGAGTTCACACAGTTCCTTAAAAATTACCAAATTCTTTGTCACTTTATACAAATACTTCCTTGAATTCCTTACAGAAGGGTATAAAGAAGTTTTTATAAATCATCCCAACTGTTGCAGTCCATATTAACAACATCTGATATCTGAGACAGTATGGTAAGAGCAATTACTGAGAAGAACTGACCCTTGGAGCTGAAATGGGATGTGACACAGCAGCAGTGTAAAAGTAGAGGGGAAAGCCCCCAACTCACCTTCCAAAGGCATTAAATAAGGCCACAATTTCTTGTCTGGTCAGCTGGAATCCATAGGAAGGGCCACTCTCAGGTATCTTTTCTATGAGGTTCTCAGAGAAGAGGATCTTCAGGGCTGTTCCCAAGCCCTGTGTCTGGGCAGGGATCAAAGGGAATCATTTAACAGCAGGGAGACATCCAGGGCCTGCTTCAAAGTTTAACTTTAGTTCTCCATCTTTGCAACATCACCTTAACAGAGCAAGAGGATTGCACTGCACCCCCTCCCTCTCCTGGGGAGCAGCAGCTTATCCCAGTTTCCAGCTGCAAAGGCCACAGGCAGCTGCTGCCAGGCCCCACACTAATTCCTGCTGCCTGGACAGGTAAGGAATCAAGCAGCCCTGAGCTGTATCTGGGAGCTGACTGATCTCCAACAGCCACATCCCCACGTGAATCCCACCAGCAGCTACTTCCAAGACATGCTGCTGACAAATCTTACCTGCAACTTGCCCCACAGCCGACACTTGAAGCAGCCAACACAGTCCATTATCTTGGAAATATTCTTGAAGTGCAGCCTAAATTCCTCCTGGGGGCAAAGACATTCCCCTTGATCATGGTTATGCACTAATCCCTGTATTAATCCAAGTTAATCCTGGACTTCAGTGGGGCTGAGTCAGGGAAAAGCTTCCTGAAGGCAGCAATTACCTTTAGTTTAGCAGCTTCCTTTTTGTTCCCTGCAAAGAAGGAGTTTTCATCGAAATGCAGTGGGAAAGACCTGGAAGGGAATGAAGAGAGTTTCATTTCTCCCCAGGATGTTTGGATGGCTGAAGTCCAGCTGCACAGCAGGGCCTGCTCAGCTGTGTGGATGGAACAGAGGTGGGAGCCACTGGACACCTCCAGACATGTTTTCATCTTAGATCCAACCCCAGTGGGGGTTGGAATGAGATGATCTTTGAGGTCCCTTCTCACCCAAACCATCCTGGGATTCTGTCACCTCCTCCAATTTGAGCTGGCATCTCACCCTGGAGACATTTCCAGCTCGATGGTTTTGAAGCAATTTCAGTCTGTTCTCTAACAGACACAAGCACAGGAGTGTGACAAGACAAACTCAAACAGGAGACACCCATTTCTATCTGGCTCCAGTAGCTTCCATCCCTCTTACTCCAAACTCCATCCAATAGCCCAAACTTCTGTTGCCAACAGATTTAGGATGTTTTTCCAGTCAAAAACACGGAGCCAGGACTGGTATCCCACAGATGAGTCACACAGGTAGCCCATCTCAGGGCTGACACGTAGGCACTTATTAAATTCAATTCTGCCCAATCCAAAAGGCAGCCAAGACTATAAAACTGTGGGACTAATTAAACTGTGGGACTAATTACTCAAATGCTGCAACCTGCATACAGGTATTAATGTTCTCCCAGCAAAGCTACACTACTGGTACAGTGTCCCTGCTTGTTGCAGGGGGATTGGAATAGATGAGGTCTAAAACATCCATTCCAACCCAAACCATTCCATGATTCCACGATTCTACTGCACAAATCACTCCAGGAAGGACCTCAGTGCTTTTCTAGGAGCTTTGCATGACAGGTTAAGCACACTCAGAGATCCCTGGTTTTCCAGAGCCATTGTGCCCAGGTCCTGAGTGTAATTACTTGGCCAGATGGAGAATTTCCAGCAACAGTTGTTTCATTTCTTCATCCTGACTTTCGTTCCCCGTGTACAGCTGGAAACCCGGGCGCTCAAAGAAGGGCAGCACTTTGGAGAGGGCCCTCAGCTCAATCAGGTAGAGAAAATAGAGGTTCTTGAGTCTTCTGGGACCTTCCCCTCTGGTGAGGACTTCATCAAACCTCTGCTGGAACTCAGTGACGTTGGGGCCCCATTTCTTCTCTGACCACGTATCTGAGAGAGGAAAAAACCCCCAAAAACAGGAGGTGGGGTGGGTTTAGTTCTGGTTTCAACTCCTCCTACATGCACAAATTAAATGGAGAAACGTGATGCCAGGCCAGGGAGATCCAAGCTTTGCCACGTCACTGACACAAATTCTCAGAATCATTTAGGCTGGAAAAGGCCTCCAGGATCACTGAGTGCCACATCCAGTCTTTCCCTGAGCACCTCCAGGGGTGGTGGCTCCACCATTTCCCTGGAAAGCTCCTTCCAATGCCTGATCACCCTTTCCACAAAGAAATTCTTCCTCAAAATTGTTCAAGAGAGGCAGAATTTAAACCCAACTCACACCCTGGCAAAACACAGAACTCCTGCAGACCTTTCTCAGGTGATTCCTGAGTCTTCCTGATGAACAGGGAAGAGAATTCCTGATGGCATGGAAAAGCAAGAGAACAGAAGCATCCATGGACTGGAGGAGACTGGCGTCTACTTTCCATTACTAAGCCCACAAAGAATATTTCTGCTGCTCATCCTGTTGTGTACTTAAGATTATACAAAGTGTTTAGTGGAAGATGGGGTTGTTATATCAAGGTGATGTTGCAGTCCCAACTCATCTCTGGACTTTGATGTTTCCCATGTTATCCCATCTCCCAACTCCAACACGGTCTAACTCACACTGAGGTGAGGCCCATGTGGACTTTAGACACCAAAGTGTAATTATTTAGTTAAATCTAAATGCCTTCCCCACATTCCAAGAGCTATCACCTTGATTTTCAGCCCCAGGGTTGAAATTTGCATTCCTCAGGTATCTACTTATGGACCAAAGCACGGAAAGGAAATGGAAATGGCAGGTGGAAGTGCATCAAAGGTGTTGGGAAAGCCCAGCCAAGCATTTCACAGCCTAGGTGAGATTATTGCTGAAGTGACCATCATAAAACTGGGCTAGGAAGGGACAGCCTTGATACACAGTTAGAAACCCACCCCAAAACAACCTGGGAGCAAGAAGAGGAGGAATATGTGCTGGAAGTCTTGGTACAGAGCACAGCTGAGCCACTCTCAGACCCAAAGGCATGAGGCAACTGCATTCCTAATCCTGTTACACAACCTGTGAGCTGAGGGAGGGAAGAAAAAAACTACAGAAGGCCCAAATCCTGCTCCAACCAGCATGTTTTTGAGCCATGGAAGTGTCAGTTTAGGAGTGAGGCAGGAGAGCTGGGGCAGGAGGGAGCATTTACCTTGTAAGAGGTACCTGGCACTGAGGTGGATGTTGATGCTGGCGTGGAGACCAGAGATGAGTCTGTAGAAAGCTCGTTTCTCCACGCAGACTCCTGCAAAAATTTGGGCAATTTCAGACACTGAAAGCATCTGCTGAGTTTTCTTCTGGGTGTGAGGCAGGAATTTAATCCCACTTGAGTGTGGCTACTAACCCCCACCCACTCCCTGGCCACCCTGTGTCCATCACAGGAAGGGCAACCAAGTTTAGACCCAGGATTACCTTTCAGCCACTTGTAAAACGTGTGCCCTGGAAGCAAAAGGAAAACACACATCAGTGTGAGGGTACAGCCCTGATGCCCTGAAACCACCTCAGAGGACCTCTGCCCACTCCAGTTGGCAGAAACAGAGAAAAGAGCATTAAAAGAGCATGAAAATAGTTTTCCTGCCCACCCTTCTGTCTGATGCTCCTCTAAGCGTGGCAGCAGCTCAACACAGCACGTGGGCTTTCCCCAGGGGCTGGGGGGGACAGAACAGCACAGTGTTGGGAAAAACAAGGATCATGGATTGCTTTCCTCTTCTGGGCAGAGTGGGGAAAGGGATATTTTTATAAAACAAACCAACCAACCAAAAAAAAACCACAGAGTGCAACCAAGCACAGAGTACAATCACACGAGTCAGGGTTTCAAACTCCTCCTGCCACATTTGGGAAGAAGCTGGAGAGCATGAAATGATTTGGGGATAATTTGGAGACAAAAATATGCTGAGGGGCATGGAGGGCTCCAGGGAACAGCCCTTCCCAGGGCCTAAGAGAGTTGGGCACAAGCTGGCAGAGGCTGTTGGGATTATGAGTTCTTCTCCAAGATTTCTCAGCAATAAACACTGAAAAAAGCCTATGATTCTAATTTCTGGTGTGGCAGACTAAGAATTTTGCTGACCAGGTGCCATACCTAATGGCACAGCTTGGGACAGCACAATAAAGAATCATTTGTTTCTGTTATCAGTAAAAGCAAACAGTGTCACTCACCTCCATCATCTCCTGGTGGAAAACAGCACAAGTGGTGGAGGGAGGGAGAGAAAAAGAGGATAAGATTTACACATGACCAAAATTAAACTCCAAAGCATAAGCATTACTCTGTTAGTCTGCTCTTACAAGAGAAGGAGCCTCTCCAGGGAGGTTTAGGAATGTTCTGAACACAGAAAATTCCAAGTGCAGCAGTGCAGACAACAGTGCTGAGTAACCTGAGCAGTGCAGGAGGGATCAGTATTTGCAAAGGAAGTAAAATCTGGTATTTCCAAGGACATTTTACATTGTGCTGCTCCTGAAGAGACAATCTTTTGCATCAGAGCCAAAGGAGGGGGGAAACACCCCCATGGTTTAGGGAAAAATCAAGAGATCAGAGGGATCAGGAGGTGTTCAGGTCACAAAAATGAGGAGGGAGGTTGATGTTGTTCTTATGCTTCCAAACCTTTTCCCTACTTTCATTTACACTGTCCAGCCTTGGCTCTAGGGCAGAGTTTCTCTTACTGGGTGGTTTCCATGGGGGATCCCAGCCAGGTTCCCATTTGCCAAATGCAGAAACCAGGGAGAGCTCGGGGTTCATCCCTGCTCCCTGTCCCTCCAAAACTCACATTTCTTCCAGGAGTAGGAGAATCAGACACTCTCTCTCCTTGATGGATGCTAGAAAAACCCAATTCCAGGTGCCATAAAATTCTACACTTGATCAAGAGCTACAAAATATTTCTCATCCAGCAGGAGAAGCAGCTCAGAGGGCATTTACTGCTCCTGGAGCTGGGATCAGTTCCCTACTAACCCACTTAGTGAGATAAATAAATGACTCACCTCTACCAGATGCCAAAGGTCTTTTTACATTCTGAGGCCTAAGAGGGGAATAAAAATCATTTAAATAAGTTATGTAAATAAGTTACTGTCTCCTTGCTATGCAGAAACAGAGCAGAAGGAACTACTTCTGCAGTCAAACAGCCTGAGGGGATCTAAGAACCCCTTCTGTGCTTTGGCTTTGCTCAGGCAGGGAAAGGAAAAGAGCAAAATGTGAATTTCTGTGGGGTTTTTTTGGTGAGCTTTCCTCATATTTGTTGAAAAAACTCAAGTGCCTGTCCTGGTACAACAGGATACACTCGTGGGGCAGCCACACAGCTTGTGTCCCCTGACAGCCTTCCCTGCACAGGCACAGGAGGATGGGGATTCATTCCTGCCCCTCTGCAGAAATCAGCACCCTCAGGCTGCTGGAACTTGTCTCCCAAAGCACCTACTTGAAGCAGTTTTCTTCATAAATACTGTTCCAAATTTTCCAAGCATCTGGTCCCTTGTAGCCCGTGTATCGTTCTGGGTTCAGGAGTAAATCCACATACTCAGCATCAGGAGAGGAGATGTCTGGGAAGGACAGTGCTGGGTCAGTGAAAGGAACTGCTGAAGGGAAAATGACATTTTCCAAGGCTGATCCACCCGCCTCTTCCCTAACTGGCTTAACACAGCAAGGCCCTGAGCAGCAAGGACACTTTGTCAGAGATATTTGCATATTATTTTCAAAATACTGAGGGCAGGAGGGGTGGCAAAAAGCAGAAATGCTATTTATGCTCCAGGCTGGCTGGAATATCACACACTGGCCTGGAAGTTGGGGCTGTTCAGGCTGGAGAAGAGAAGGTTTTGTGGAGACCTCAGAGCAGCATCCCAGGATCTGAAGGGGGCTACAAAGAGGGAGAGGGGCTCTATGTCAAAAACTGTAGGGACAGGATGAGTGAGAATGGCTTCCCACTGCTAGAGGGCAGGGAGAGATGGGATATTGGGAAGGAATTCTTCCTTGTGAGGGAGGTGAGGCCCTGGCTGTGGCTGCCCCATCCCTGGAAGTGTCCAAGGCCAAGCTGGAGCAACCTGGGATACCGGGAGGCGTCTCTGCCCATGGCAGGGGGCTGGAACTGGATGGTTTTTAAGGTCTCTCCTCTAACCACGCTATGATTCCATGACTCTAAGTTGTGCAGAGGTGCTTCAAATCCCATTCCAAGCCTTCCCAGCTCCAGCAGGTCCCCATACCATCAGCCTCACAGAAGCTGTCCGAAGAGTCGTCGTGCCGTGCCCACCGGAGCACTGCCTGCCGGGTTTCCTTGCTGCAAAACAAAGTGGGAAAAGGCTGTGAGAGACAACACTGATCCCAGGTTTCCTTCAAGAAAAAGGAGGATTGTGGAAAAAGGAGTCAAACCTCAAGGAGTCATCAACAGCTCCAAGTCTCTTGGCTTCCTCACATTCTTCATCGAGGTTGTTGGCTTCCTCCGAATACTGGGTCGGAAAGCAGAGGGATGGGGAGGGATGAGGATTAAAAAGGAATTATTTTTGATGTTATAATTCTGCCTTTAATGCACTATCCAGGTTAAGCACCAGAATCACTCCTGTGGTTCACCCCACCCTGTGTTTCCACAGGATTTCTGCAAATATCCAAAGGCTTGTGCAATGGTGATGAGTCTTGCAGGGACTCAGGGAAGCCTCTGGCACTTCCATAAGATGACACCTGCTCTTGGAGAGATGTGAGCAATACCTGACTCCAGAACAGTCACCTCAGAGGGTCTATGGCATTCCCAAACACTTAGAGAAGGTAAAAATTTAGTCAAAGAGCATCCTGACAAATACTGACCCTTCCCAAGGGGAACCCTGTGCTGGCACTGCTGGGGCACCTCAAATCCTGGGATCAGTGAATAGGATATATATGAAGGATACTGGGGGGCTGGAGCTTGTCCAGAGAAGGGAACAGAGCTGGGGAAGGGTCTGGAGCAGCAGGAGTGGATGAGGGAGCTGGGGGGGCTCAGCCTGGAGAAAATCAGGCTCAGGGGGGACTCAAATTGTGCCAGAGGAGGTTTAGATTGGATATTAGGAAAAATTCCTTCATGGAAAGGGTTGTGCAGCATTGGAACAGGCTGCCCAGGGCAGGATTGAAGTCACCATCCCTGGAAGTGTTCAAAAAATGTATGGATGTCACACCTGGGGACCTGGTTTAACTGTGAACATGGTGGTGCTGGGCTGACAGTTGGACTTGATGGTCTTAAAGGTCTTCTCCAACCTTAACAATTCCATGGTTCTATGGCACAAACCTGGACTGACAAGCTGTGTCATTGCAGGCCCAGTGACACACCTACCTTGTAACTCCCAGATCTGATTCCATCAGGGACTTCATCCTGAAAGACAAAACAGAGCATGTGGCAAACATGGGGCTGGTGAGGCTTTTCAGCCCAATCTTTGGGGAAGATTAGGAAGGTGACAGTTTCTAGAAGTGACAAGTTCATGAAAGCCCAGCTTACAACATGTCCAACTTCTCCCTCCTCCCCAGACTAAGATAAAGCAACATTCTTAGTGGTTTATTCTGATTTTTTCCAAGATTCCTCTTCTCCAAAGGATGCTGGGTCAGGTTCTGCTTTGCTTATCCAAGTGTGAGGTTGGGAAAGCCAATAGAAACTTCCAGAGGAGCTGGAATTGCCTCTGATGTCTGGCATCACCTCCCTGGCAGGAGCCCAGCTGCCTCCTCAGACACTGCACCCACCATCATTCCAAAACTTCCCTCTTACCACTCCAACATGGAATGTCAGCCCTTCCACAAAACTAAGCCCTAAATTCTCCTCATCTTCCATTTCCTCCATGAGCAGGAAGGCAATAAAACCACTGCTATGACACAGGGGCAAGTACTGTGATGGCCAGGAGCATAGGAAGAGAAAAATTAAACCACAGGAGTTGTTTTGGGAATGAAATGGACCCAAATCAAAATAATTAAGAACAGCAATAACACAGTTCTTAAAATAAGAACTCCATCCCACTGGTCATAATCATTACAAAATACAGATTTTCTTAAAGGAAAAAAAAGTATTTAAAGAAAATTTATGATTATTTTGAGGGGGAAAAAAAATCATTGCATTTTAGGACCCAGGAATGAGGGGGCAAGATGGTCTGTGCTGGCTGCCAACTCCCAAAGCCAGGCTGAGGGGCATTTCACCACCTCTGCCAACCAGCCACCAAGCTGTGATTCCCTCACTTCCTCATCCCCCTTCTTTTTGGGAAGACAGCTGCAGCCAAGATGTTTTAGCACAGGGAACAAACCTCTTTTGTCCAGATGATAAGGACAGGAGTGTACAGGGGAACAGAGGATTCTCCAAAAGCCATTTCACATTTAAAAAAAAAAAAAAGGCTGGAAAGGACTTAGTCAAACTCAGCAGCCAAGACTAAATGACAGAACAGCTCATGGGCCAATAGGGTGAAATCCTGGCAATTAACATAAAAACATCAGTGGGTTTGCCCCAAAAGCATCTCACTAATGGAAAAACTAAGAAAGGGGCTGTGGTCAGCTATTACAAACCCAGCCTGAAGCTTTCAGAATTCAGCCATCTGAAACTTCCAGAATTTAGTATTTTGGCCTTTCTGATGGACCAGTGGAAGCCCCATCAGAGCCCCAGTTGTGCTCTAACTGAAATAACAGGATTAAGTCACTTATCTGCTGCTTCCTCTTGGTCTGCAAAAGCCAAATGTCAAAACAGATGTAAAAAGCTGGATTTGGTACTTACAGAGGGGCAGGGCTGGACAGCACAGTCTCTCATCCCACAGTGACTGTTGTCATCCCAAAAAGGACAAGGTTTCTTTAGGTTTACCTGCAAATAACGCATTGATCCTATTGATATGGTGTTGCTATTGATTAATAGCAACAATTTATCAATATTGATATTGATGTGGATCTCCTCCATGCAGCCAAGCCAACCCTCCACTCCAGTTTTCCAACACAGAACTCCTCTGTGCTTTCCCACACGGAATTTTCCATCATTCCAAAATGCTCCAAGGACTGGAGCCCCTCTGCTCTGGAGCCAGGCTGGGAGAGCTGGAGGGGCTCACCTGGAGAAGGGAAGGATCCAGGGAGAGCTTGGAGCCCCTTGCAGAGCCTAAAGAGGCTCCAGGAGCTGGAGAGGGACTGGGGACAAGGGCTGGAGGGACACGAACAGGGAATGGCTTCCCACTGCCAGAGGGCAGGAGAGATGGGATCTTGGGAAGAGGGTTGGACTAGATGGTCTTTATGGTCCTTCCAACTCAAACCACTCTGGGATTCTATATTTCTATGCTTTATTCAGACCAATCTTAGTATTTCTGTCACAAATCCCAGCACTGGAAGGGGAATGGACATCAACTTCCTTTACAAATCCCAATATTTCTCTTCTGTGAGTTCTTATCCAGTATCATTCTTCCAAAACAATTAACATTTAACATGATTTTGTAGATTTGGAAGAGGGGGGGAGAAAGGCAATCTGAGTGAATGGGAGCAGCACCTGTCTAATGACAAAGGTCTGGCAGCAACAGCCATCAATCCACCTGAATGTCTGGGAACTACACCAGCTTTTCCACATCAATGGGGAGACACTGTGAATCCTCTCATTATAGATCTCAGGTCATCAACATTTTTAAGTCACAGCTCACCAAGAGAAGTCATTTCACTGGTCTGCTGCTTAAGTTCTTAAGAGGGGGAAATGCACCAGAAAAGAACTTCAAAATCCTGCATATTGCAGGCACAGATGCATCTTAAGATTCTCCTAATAACAGAAGAGCCCACCTCACTGACTGCAAGCTTAAAAGATCAGGGTTAAAATGTAAGTATCTGCTTTTGAAAAGGATCAGCAATAAGTTCAAGAGGTATTTCAAAAAAGAAAAAGACAGCAGCACACAAATAAATACAGTTCTTGCATGAGAAAATTACCTTGTAGTATCTAAAATAGTCACTTTCCAGGAGTTCATTCAGTCTGGGAAAAAGTTTGTAGTTGTTGAAGGCATCGATGGTTTCTACATCACAGGTGCAGTCATCTAAATGACCAGTAACCTGGGGGATAAAAATATAATAAATCAGTCAAATATGAACAACTTGGCCAGCACTTTTTAACTGCAGACAACAAAATAATTCATAGTTTTCTTTCCTTTTACAGAGAGCCAACTAAGGTTAACCAGAATGGATATGGCTGCTGTAAGAGCTATGGGGTGCCAGCTCAGATTCCCTCTGGATCAGCCTCAGGAGGTCATTCCTGTAGGATAACAGGCAGGTGAGGGCTGGTGTTTGCAGAAGGGACCAGCTGGGCAACAATGACACCAATGACAGCCCTCCAAGAAAGTCCTTGTTGATAATCAACTGTGCTGCAACCCTTGGTTTGATTGAATCAGAACCACAGCAACCAAGTTGATTAGAGGGAAGGAGCAGCTCTCCCATGAGGAAAGGCTGGGAGAACTGGGATTGCTCAGCCTGGAAAGAGAAGGCTTTGAGGTGACCTAATTGTGGCCTTCCAGTGCCTGAGGGAGCTGACAAGAAACATGGAGAGGGATTATAACAAAGGCTTGGAATGACAGGAAAAGGGGAATGGCTTCCCACTGCCAGAGGACAGGGATAGATGGGATGTGGGAGGGAATTTTTGCTTGTGAGGGTGGGGAGGCCCTGGCAGAGGTTTGCCCAGAGAAGCTGTGGCTGCCCCTGGATCCCTGGAAGTGTCCAAGGCCAGGTTGGAGCACCCTGGGATAGTGGGAGGTATCCCTGCCCAGGGCAGGGGGGGGGATGAGAGTGGCTTTAAGGTCCTTCCAACCCAAACCATTCTGGGATTCTGTGATTAACTGCAACAGTCCCTGTCTGGCTCAGAGAGTCACTTGGCAGGAAAGCATTTGTTCTAAATCCGATGGAGAAAGCCAATCCTTCTTGCATCACCCTGAACAACTCAACAGGATTTGTGCAAGCCCTGAAGAGAAAAAAAAAAAGAAAGAAAGAAACCAAACAGAAGTAGCACAAACTCAGCTGTGGCTTCCTGACACGTAGGTTAGGGACTGCTGACAAAGTTGCACAACACAGAAGCAGTTTTGTTTCCCCCACACCCCTGATGAGTACCTGGGGAAATCATGGACTCACTGAGGTTGGAAAAGCCCTTTAAGACCATTGAATCCAACCATTCCCAGCACTGCCAAGGCCACCACTAACTCATGTCCCCAAGTGCCACATCCACAGGGATCTTACATCCCTCCAGGGATGGGGACTCCACCACTGCCCTGGGCAGCCTGTGCTAGGGATGGACAACCCTTTCCAGGAAGAAATTTTCCCAATATTCAACCTAAACCTCCACTGGTGCAACTTTGAGGCTGTTCCCTCTTATCCCATCCCTTGTTCCCTGGGAGCAGAGCCTGACCCCTCCCAGCTCCCCCCTCCTGGCAGGGATTGCAGAGAATTCCAGGGGCCCCCTGAGCCTCCTTTGCTCCAGGATGAGCCCCTCCAGCTCCTCCTCATAATTCATCAAAAGCTTCACAGCAACTTAAATAAAACCATTAAGCTGTGAGAGGGGAGGCAGAAATGGAGCAGAGAGTCACATGAAACGGGGAGGTGAGGGAAAAAATAGCCAGAATTCCCTACTCCAGTGGAACAAGTCAGCTTTGTTAAGGCATGGTTTGGAGGCTCACTCATATTTTGGGTGTTTGCATTGAAGTTCAGTGCGTCACCCTCACACATTTACTGAATTCTGTCCTGCATTTTGCATGCTAATGAAGATTAACAGTGATTTAAGCTTTCCACTAGGCTGAATCACCCCTGTCAAAATAAAAACAGGAGCAATTTGCTAATCCAGTTACCCAATTTAAAGCTGTTTCAAAATTATATATATATAGAAAAGAAACACTTCAAAACAAGGAACCCAACAAACCACCAACCAACCAAACACATTTTTATTTCCTGGACACTTGACACCCTTCAAGGCAGGCAGTTTATAGGCTGGGTCTATTTGATTATCCACAAAAAGATTTGTGGATAATCTTCTGCTGCTCTCCATATCCACACTCAGCAAACATTCCCTCCAAGGGAATGACATCCCTGTAAGAGCCTCAGAGCACCCACCAGTCTCCCAGTTGAAACATCATTTGGGTCAGGCTTTGGCTGTCTGGTGACCAACTCAAGGCAGAACTAACCTCAGCCTGAAAATAATCCAGTTTGAAGCATAAAAAATATAAATATATATATAAATATATAATATATATATAAATATAAATAATGCAGTTTGAAACACTGCAGATGATCCCAAAATACTTAGGACTAGATGGGGGTCATGCTTTGGAGACCTGCAAATACCAGTTTATTAAAACACTGGTGGGATGATCAGCCCCAATCTCCAAATACCAGTTTATTAAAACACTGGTGGGATGATCAGCCCCCAGTGCCACCTGTGGGGGCACTGGGAAAATTCTCCTCAGGAAGAATTTCTTCACAGGAAGGGTTGTCAAGCATTGGAATGGGAGGTGGTGGAATCCACATCCCTGGAGGTGCTCAAGAATCAACTGGATGAGGCACTCAGTGCCCTGGGATGGTTGTGAAGGTGGGGATGGGACACAGGTTGGACTCGATCATCTTGGATGTCTTTTCCAACCTCAGTGATTCTGTGGTTCTGCAGAAGTGCAGGGAAAACTCCTTCTTCCTCCAAGGATTTCAGTCAAGATTTCAGGCTGGCAATTTCCCCATCCTGTGTGTGCCCAATCCACCAAATTCCACAGCCAAAGGAGCACAGAAGACAGAACCAAGAACATCCAGGGCCAAGGCTCCTCAGAGCTCCAGTTGAAAGCCCAGTAATGGCAACACCAAACAGCACAGACACACTTCAGGACACAGGGAAGGCCCTTGGCAGAGCAAGGGCTTCATCCCAGAAGTTCCCTCTTGCTCCACGACCACCTTCCACTCCAGACCCCATTTTTCAGCCCTGTATGCAGCCAGCCTCACTTGGCTGGGACTTCAGCTCCTGCTGCCAGAGGAGTTGAGCTACAGCACGTGTCAAACATGCCCTGCAACGGGTGGTGCCTTAAAACACCTCTCCCCACCCTCCAAATAAAAACCCCCATTTACCTACATCTCCAGCCGGCAGGAATTAGAACAGATAGGACAAAACATGAGTCGATCCAGCCCCAAACACGTGCCTTGTCCTTGCTGCCACCAGTGAATCACCCTGGCCATGGGTTTGACTGGGTGTGAGAGACTGGGGCTGACAGGAAGGGTTGGGTTTTCCCACTGGGATGAGATGCAACGGAGCCGCCGGGACGGACGCGGCACAGGAGGCTCCGGGTGCTGAGTAAGCTCTGAGGAAGGTGTGTGGCTGCAGCTCCACAGCAGCTGCTCCCAAGCCCTGAGCACCAAGAGACCCACCTCGTGTGTGTGTGACACGGGTGGACTCTGTGTAATCCCTGGGTTTGGCCTGTGCTTCATCTTCCTTTACCTCCGTCCCACCTCTGCTCTTCCCACCTCTTCCCCTCGGTGTCACGGAAACATTCCCTGAGCAGAGAAGTTTTCTTTTGCTCTGGGCTCTCTCACACACCATGGCTGGGAAGGAGAGAAGGCAAACTCTTTCCTGCAGCTACAACAGGGAAGGGAATGTCACAGTGGGTGAGGAGTTGGGTTTGACCTCAACCAACTCCCCTGAGAGCTGCTTGATCTTCTGGACGAGCCACACCAGTCCCAGGCTCTTGGCAAGGAGATGCTTTCCCTGCTCCCTCAGAAATTTCCAACAGAGGTGGACTTCAATGATCCTTGTGCATTCATTCCAGCTCAGAACATTCTATGATTCTATGAAATGATCTGTGTCTCTCCCTGTAGTACTCAGTCCAGCCAGGTCTCCCTTTCATCCTCACCAGAGCACTTGGAGCAAGGTGCTGGCAGCCAGGGGAGAAGAGTCATGCCCAGCACCTGCCCTGCCATTCCAGGTGCTTTTTCCTCTGTATTTTGCCCAGAAAACAAGGATGGAGTTTCTGGAGCTCACACAGAAGCAAGTCTCACATGGGAGCCTCAGGATGGGGTTAAACCACAGAGGATGAACTGCTGTCACAGAATCTCAGAATCCCAGAATGGTTTGGGTTGGAAGGGACCTTAAAGACCTTCACATTCCACTCCCTGCCATGAGCAGGGACATCTTCCACTATCCCAGGTTTCTCCAAGCCCCATCCAACCTGGCCTTGGACACTTCCAGGGATGGGGCAGCCACAGCTTCTCTGGGCAACATGGGCTGGGGCTTCCCCACCCTCACAGCCAAGAATTCCTTCCCAAAATCCAGTCTAACCCTGCCTTTTGGCAGTGGGAAGTCATTCCCCCTTGTCCTGTCACTCCAGGCTCTCGTTACTAATCCCTCTCCATGTTTCTTGTTGGCTCTTTTAAGGTACTGGAAGGTTGCAATTAGGTCACCCTGAAGCTTCTCTTCTGCAGGCTGAACAATCCCAATTCTCTCAGCCTTTCCTCATAGTAGAGCTGCTCCATCCCTTTAATTAACTCGGTGGCCTCCTCTGGAGTCACTCCAGCATTTCCATGTCCTTCCTGTGCTGGAAGAACCACAGAGCTGGACACACTATTCCTGGTGGGGGTCTCACCAGGGTGGAGCAGAGGGGCAGAGTCACCTCCAAATATCTGCCTCTCTGCACCTGGAAGCTCCCTCTGAAGCCACCCCACAGAGACTGGGAATTGTGCTGGGAATGAATTCCTGCCCTGCAGGCTGAGGAGTGAGCACCAATTCAACAAGAACGCAGGAGCAGCCTGAGAGTCTGTTCAGGTACCAAGGAGGAAACTCTCTGTGCTCAGACTCACCCCTAATGACCAAGTCCTGCCCACAGAAACATTCCCAAAGGGAACCAGCCCTCTGGCAGACAGGAAACCTCTTCAAAACCCCCCCTGTCTGCCCAACACCTGCAGCACATCCTTAATGCAGCTGCACCAGCCTGTAAACAGCAAATGAACAATAATTACCAGGAATATACAGAAGACATTCATGGCTGACTAAAGCAGTGATGCAAACAGGAATATCTGAGAGGGGGGAGGTGGAGATGAGCTGCCTGTAAAGTTTGAGGGAACCCCAATATTGGAATGTCAATTGGAGCTTGGAAAGCACGAGCAGCAAACTCCAGTGTTTTTAGCAACAGATGGATGTTTCTAATAAAACTTTCAGGACTGGTTGGCAAACTCTCTTAAGTAAGTGAGGTAAAATAACAGTGACAAAAAGCAGGTGAGGCACTGCCCTTAGTGCAGACAGATGGGAGTGCAACACCCATTCCAGAGCCAGGGCCCACTGAAGTCAGCACCTGGAATATTGCTGGAGCAGCACTCTCAAAAGTGGCCCTTGTCAACTGTCCCAGCACGGGCTGATGGACAAGTCAGAGCTCTTCCAGTCACCCCACATCGAGGTTTCTTAATCTGAGAAGCTCATGAGACAGCAAGAGGTGGTTCACAGGGGGAAACCAAGGCCTTCAAGTGTCTAAACAGAGGAGGTATCATTTAAGGCTTGCCCTGTATTTTCTCTGGTGGCAAATGAAAACCACCAGACCAGTTCTGCACGAGAAGATCAGCAGATTTATTCTTAACAAAAAAGACGAGGCAGCCCTGGGGTGTGATTTCAGAGGGTTGGTGGTTAGGAAGGCTGAGAAATGCTGCCCCACATTAACAGACTTTGCTACAAGTGATGAAAAATTTTGGACTAAGCCCTTGCACTGAAAGCCAAAACGAAGCACACGCTGCTCCACAAAGGAAAAGTGTGTTGCAACAACCCAACAGTGCAAAAACTACAACGCCAGTTCCTCCTGCCCAAGGAAAAGAGGCTGCCAGCCACTGCCATGCCAGAATGCCAGTTCATTTTTGTGGTTACAGCTCCTTATCCCATTCCACACTCCTGACTCAACATTCAATCCTTAGGGAGACAAATTTCACAGCTACCAGGAAGCTGCAAGCAAAACCCCTACAGAGACAGAGACTCCAAATGCACGATTTCAATTCTTTATCAGCAGAGCTCATATTTACTGTTGCCATATGAAAATTGAAGTGTCAAGAGCCACTAAAGAAGGCGAAGCCAAAGCCAAGAGCACAATTCCTTTTGTTTTCTTTCTCCACTCTCCACTTCTGACCCATACTTAAGCACCAGACTTAATACAGCTGGAGAAGGTTTTACAAAAGCTTCCTTTTTTCAAAAGGCAACACAATAAAGCACTACAGACGTAACATCTTTACTCCTTGATCTTGCAAATGTGCTTCTCAGAGGATCATGGAGTGGTTCAGGTTGGAAGGGACCTTAAAGCCCACCCAGTTCCACCCCCTGCCATGGGCAGGGACACCTCCCGCTATCCCAGGTTTCTCCAAGCCATGATAAACCTGGCCTTGAACACTTCCAGGGATGGGGCAGACACTTTGCTTCTGCAAAGTGATATCAGGAGGAATGTCCATAATGATCTCTGCCCAAATCCAACAGAATCTCCATAATGATCTCTGCCCAAATCCAACAGAATCTCCATAATGATCTCTGCCCAAATCCAACTGTATCCAACTGTTGCTGTATCCAGCTCTCTCCTTACTGTACAGCACTAAAGCTGCACCAAGTGCCCTGGGCCAGGCAGTAACACACCTGGCACACCAACAAGGGAATTAATCCTGGAAAAGCATTCAGGGGCAGCCCAGCTCACCCCTGGCAAGGGCAAGGCAGGGTGCAGGTGCCTCCTGCAGCCACACTCTCTCCTGGACAGCAGAGCTGGGAGAACAGCAAGGCAGAACTGCAGGAGAGGGGATGAGGCAGCTCCCAGAGATTATGGGAGAGAACCACAGAATTCCAGAGTGGTCTGGGCTGGAAGGGACCTTAAGGACAATGCAGTTCCAAACCCCTGCCACGGGCAGCGACACCTCCCACTATCCCAGGTTGCTCCCACCTGGCCTTGGACACTTCCAGGGATGGGGCAGCCACAGCTTCTCTGGGCACCCTGTGCCAGGGTCTCCCCACCCTCCCAGCCAGGAATTCCTTCCCACTATCCCATCTCTCCTGCCCTCTGGCAGTGGGAAGCCATTCTCTGTGTCCTGTCCCTCCATCCCTTGTCCCCAGTCCCTCTCCAGCTCTCCTGGAGCCCCTTTAGGCTCTGGAAGGAGCTCTAAGCTCTCCCTGGACCCTTCTCTTCCCCAGGCTGAACAACCCCAGCTCTCTCAGCCTCCCCAGCCCTCGGAGCATCCCCGCGCCCCTTCCCGCGGGCTCGCTCCATCGTCTCCACATCCTTCCCGCACCGTGACCCTCCCCCAGACCCGAGCACCACCCTCCACGGGGATACCCCTCCGTCCCCCGGGACCGGGATACCCCTCCCTCCCCCGGGACCGGGATACCCCTCCCTC
>VXBA01000471.1:2866282-2878680 GCA_013399895.1 Serilophus lunatus | reverse complement strand
CCCCCTCCTGGCAGGGATTGCAGAGAATTCCAGGGGCCCCCTGAGCCTCCTTTGCTCCAGGATGAGCCCCCCCAGCTCCCTCAGCATCTCCTGGGGCTCCAGCCCCTTCCCCGGCTCCGTTCCCTTCCCTAGATTCCAAGTGTCACTTACTGGGTTTACTGGTCCCCCACAGTCCCAGCTGTCTGGGCTCAGGTTCCTGTTGGATGGAAGGTTGACAAAAATCCTTTGTTTCTTTCCTTTTCCAGTAAGGGAACAGCTGAAGGAGCTCACCAAGCAGTATGAGAAGTCAGAAAATGATCTCAAGGCCTTGCAGAGCGTTGGGCAGGTACGTGGGAGAAACAAAAGGACTCACCCTGTGGTGGTTGTGGGCAGGGAACTTGTCTGGAAATAACATTTAAATCCATTTTTTGGCATCAAGAAAGTGGGAACAGTCCAGGTAACAGAAACAGGGACTCCAGGAAGGGAGTGGATGGATTAGAGAGGATTTCTGTCTTAAGTTCTGCAGTGTTAATTTATCTCTAAGCTAATTCTCTATTTTCTCTTTTGCAGATTGTTGGTGAGGTTCTTAAACAGCTGACAGAGGAGAAATGTAAGTACACTGAACTGTTACATTCCCTGAGATCATAAAATCAGGGAATCATGGAATGGTTTGGGCTGGAAGGGACCTTAAAGCCCATCCCATCCCCTATCCCAGGTTGTTCCAACCTGGCCTTGGACACTTCCAGGGATGCAGCAGCCGCAAAATAATAAACTTTGGTTAAATCTGGCTAAAGATTTGGATAATTAAATAACTAAAAGTATTGGTGATCTGCTAATTGCCAGAAAATCCCATTGGGTAGTTCAGAAGCAGAACTGAGAGCAGTGAATCCAGTAAATTTGATTTTTTTCTGTATTTTCCCCTCCCCAGTCATTGTGAAGGCCACAAATGGACCGAGATACGTGGTGGGCTGTCGTCGCCAGGTAGTTTGTTCTGTCTCATTATTCATCAAAAGTTTGCTTTGATCTTCAATATTAGCATTACTTTTCATCCACTGGGACCTTAATGGGGTTAAGTGTGTTGTTCTTGAAGGTTATTTTTAGTTTTTTAAGGAGATTTATGACTATTTTGTACTGGTATCAGTTTCCCCTCTCCCCTGGTGGCTGGTAGGAGTGTAACTTCCTGGTGAGGACAAACCCACCCACAACATTCCCAGAACCCTGCATGGGTTTTATTTATTTTGTTGAGCTGAAACTGCCTTCCTGCCTGATTTTGGAGTCTCTGAAAATTAATTATCATTACAAAAATTAATCAGCTGTAAGGCTTGTGTTGCTTTGTTGTGACTGTTACTGTTACAGTGCTGAGCTTTAGGTTTTATGTTAAATGCTTTAATTGCGTATTATATGATCATGGAATGGTTTGGGTTGGAAGGGACCTTAAAGCTCATCCCATCCCACCCACTGCCCTGGGTAGGGACACCTCCCACTGTTCCAGGGATCCCAACTGGCCTTGGACACTTCCAGGGATCCAGGGGCAGCCACAGCTTCTCTGGGAACTCCATCCCAGGGCCTCCCCACCCTCCCAGCCAGGAATTCCTTCCCAATATTCCATCTAAACCTACTGTCTGTCAGCTTAGAGCCATTATCTTTATCCATATCTACATGTATATTTTTTCCTAATGCTTTTGCACTCCAGCAAATAGGCATGGGAGGCAAGGCCCCCATCTTAAACACTTGGAAGGATTTTTATTAGTTCATAATTATCCCTGACTTTGAGAGATGGGAGCAGAGAAGAGTATTTGTTAAATTTGGGACTGTCAGGTATCTCTGAACAAGGAATCACAGCCCCAGGGAAGGATCACTTTGATCATTCATCATTTTATTTGGTTATTTTAATGCACAAAAAAAGGTGTAAGAACTTTTACCAGCTGTGACCTCTCAGTGTATGTTGAGCTGATTCCTTTATGGTGCCAGAGGTAACTGCAGTTAAACTTTGAACACTTCATGTTCTCCTCTATCCTGGAAGTTGTGAAAAATGGAAATTCCTTCAATGAAAGGAGGGTATTGATGTTAGAAGTGACTTCTCTTTCTTAAGACAAACTGATGTTCATTACAGAATTTTGGGATGTAAGTATAGTTAATTCCACTGAAGAGCACTTAAGGTAATCCTGAGATTCTGTGTTGAAACACATAAATCCTAAGGAATAGATTGTCCTTGGATGAACCTGGCACTGCAACATTTCAAGTGTGCTCTTTGGTGAAAACACTCTTTTTATCTTAAAAGATCCTTGATTTGATACCAGAGGCTCAAAACACATATCCATGGCTGTTTCCAAAATGCCAAAACATCAAGTCAAGTCTTTTCTCCTGGACTCAAAGGAGGGGTTTTTGATCAAAGCCCTTGTGGCTGAGCTGTGCTGCTCAAGAGGGAGAGTCATGCTGGTTGAATGGAAATAAAATTATCTCAAGTGCATTTCCTAAGGAATTCAAGGTCAAGTGGTTTCTCTTTGCTTTCTTCTTACTACAGGATAAACCTGTTGGGCAGAGTTGAGCCTGATAGAATTCCAAGCTTTATCTTTTACAGATTTCTTAAGATCAG
The DNA here is from genome assembly GCA_013399895.1 of Serilophus lunatus. Lineage (NCBI taxonomy): Eukaryota > Metazoa > Chordata > Aves > Passeriformes > Eurylaimidae > Serilophus > Serilophus lunatus. Next base: position 2,876,105 of record VXBA01000471.1, on the reverse strand, counting down.
GCAGCTGGAAAGAGGACTAGGAGAGACCCCAGGAAAGGAGGAGGGACAGCTTGATCCTAAACACTGCCAGAGGGTCAAGATCCCACGTGGGCCAGGGACCTGACAAATCCCCCAGTGGGACAATGGGGAGCTTCCAGCAGACCTGGAAAAGGGTTGTCAAAATCCTCCTGTGCAGATACCATGTCACAGAATCCCAGAATGGTTTGGGGTGGAAGGGACTTAAAGCTCATCTCATTCCACCCCTTGCCACAGGCAGGGACACCTCCCACTGTCCCAGGATGTTCCAACCTGGCCTTGGACACTTGCGGGGATCCAGGGGCTGCCACAGCTTCTCTGGGAAATCCATCCCAAGGCCTCCCCACCTTCACAGCCAACAATTCCTGCCCAAGATCCCATCTCTCCTGCCCTCTGGCAGTGGGAAGCCATTCCCTGGGGCCTGTTACTCCAGACCCTTTCCCAAAGTCCCTCTCCAGCTCTCCTAAGACACAGACCTGCCTGGGTGGGTTCAATCCAGCTTCAGCATGGGCTCTGCCCTTGTCCCTAAAGCTCAGAATAAGTTGGTTTCTTAAGGCAAGTTTTAATCCCAGCAGAATTCAGCAGGATGGGCTGGAATGTGTCTGAAAAATCACATGAAGTGGAGTAACCAGACAAAAACTGCTGAGGCAGATGAGGAGGCATCTGAGGTGAAAGAGGAGCAGCTGGTTTCAAAATGGGATATAACACATAAAAATGTGCAAACAGCTGCTGCTGTCCTGTGTGTGGAGCAGAGGGGAGGATTAGATCCCACTAATCCTGTCACACTGACAGCAGTAAAATTAAAAATTATTAATGTTGGTCTAGAAAACAGCCTTTATTTTTCAAAAGTGGTGGAAATAAGTTAATGACTGCTTGGTGTGTGGCTCAGGAGCCTTAGTTTTCTTCTTGTGTGGGATTGAATAAAGAGTGCAAGCTCCAGTGAACATCTTGGCTACAACCAGGGATTGTTTTGAAGTGTGATTCTTACAGAATTCCTTTTTTTTTTTTTTTTTGGGACTAGCTTGACAAAAGTAAGCTGAAGCCAGGGACAAGAGTTGCTCTGGATATGACTACTCTGACTATTATGAGGTAGGTTTCTACTCATTATATAAAGGGGGAAAATAGTGATCTGAGAAACTCCACAAAGATTTGAATAATCTGTAATACTGTGCAAATATTTTCTTCAAAGCAGTGCTGAAGTAAGGACTGTTACTTTGAGGGGAGACTTGTTGTCTCATATATGATTTTAAAAAAAATTGATGGTTCTTTAAAAATACCAGTTACAAATCAGTATTTTCAGCCATTTTTTAAAGTTTTGTTTGTTTTGTGACTTGAAAAAGTCTGCTTGGTTTGAGGTTTATTCTGTTTCAAGGTGGGAGAAGAAATCATTTTCACAGTTGCTGTAAAATTTATGAGAGTAGCTTTATAAGCTTCTATCACTGAACAATGTCTCCTCCTAACCCTGTTTTCCAGATATTTGCCCAGGGAAGTGGATCCACTGGTTTATAACATGTCTCATGAAGACCCAGGGGATGTTTCATACTCTGAGATTGGAGGGTTGTCAGAGCAAATCAGAGAACTACGAGAGGTACCCAGTGCTCAAACACACTTATCAAAGGGTGATAAATGTCCTGAGTGAAGCTTTTTAAGGGGAAAAGCCTCTTTTTGATGTTTGTAACTCAGGGTAGTGCTTTCCATGTTTCATTGACTTGGGTGAAGTGCTTGGATAGAGATTAAAATGAAGGGAGTGCGACGAAGTGCAGTGGGTGGCCCTCAGAAGGATTAACAACCAGCAAACTGGAATTTTGCACAAAAACTTCCAGAATTGTTCTGAGGAATGGAATTATGACAGTGGGAAAACATGGTTTGAGAGGAACCACCCATTGCAGAGCTGAAGGCTGAGCAGGAAGGGCACAAGTGTGGATTGATCCGTTGGAAAAAATCCAATGTTTTCATGCTTAACTGTTTCTCAAACAAAATGTGCTGCCAGTAAATAAATGTAGTTAAATGAAAAAGAGGCTGCAAATGTACCATTAACTATTTTCAAGCTCCTTCTCTGTCCCCTCACAGGTTATAGAACTGCCACTTACAAACCCAGAGTTATTCCAGCGTGTGGGAATTATCCCTCCCAAAGGCTGTTTGCTGTATGGCCCCCCTGGTGAGTCCCAGCAAAGGGGAACGAGTGGTGGTTGTTCTCCAACTGTGGCAAGAGCCTTCTTTGTTTCTTCTGTTTTCCCTTTCCTTTTTCTTATTTTTTTCCTTTTTTCCCCTTTTTTTATTTTTCCCCTTTCATTTCTTTTTTGCCCTTTCCTCCCTCTGCCCTCTCCCTCCCTCTGCCCTCTCCCTCCCTCTCCTTCCCAAGTCACTGACAGGCAGTGCTGGGTTGGTAACTGAACAGCTCCAATCTCTTGTCTGTGCAGGCACAGGGAAGACCCTTCTGGCCAGGGCAGTTGCCAGCCAGCTGGATTGCAACTTCCTGAAGGTACTGTCCTGGCCCTTGTGCACTCACCCCCTTGTCCTGTTTGCACCCCAGTCTCCTCATCCACGTTCCCTCTGTCCTTCCAAAGGTGGTGTCCAGTTCCATAGTGGACAAGTACATCGGGGAGAGCGCCCGGCTCATTAGGGAGATGTTCAATTATGCCAGAGATCACCAGCCCTGTATCATTTTCATGGATGAGATCGATGCTATTGGTAAGGCTCAGGGCCAGAGTCTCCTTGTAAGGCTGAAATCAGCTCCAAAACCAATCCCCCCCTCCTTTTTAAAAGGCAAAAATCAAGTGCCAGAACTCATGGGTTTGCTGTGCTGCAGGTGGTCGCCGTTTCTCCGAAGGCACCTCAGCTGACAGGGAAATTCAGAGGACTCTGATGGAGGTGAGTGTCTAATTCCTGGCTGTGTCCTCGACAGCCAATTAGATGTAATACAGGTGTGAATTCTTCCCTGGGATCTGCCCTGACAGAACCTGTTCTGAGCTAATAATCTGAAATTAGAAGTGAACTAGATGATTATTTTACAGAAGGCAGCTGCCCATCCTGATAACTCGGCCATGAATTCAATGTGGGGGCTGATTGAATCTTTAAAATTGCTGAAGTTATTTGGGATATTTTCTTTTACTTACTGCTGCTTCCTGCATCTCTGAAGGTTTGGAAGGCCCCCCCCCCTTCCTGTATCTCTTAGTCCCAAAGACATTCACTCTGTAACAATTTTGGACTGTTCCAGTTGGATTTTCAAATCCAGGAGGAGCAGTTGTATTTCTTTGTTTCTCTATTAAGTGCTCTAGTAAACTGGGTTGTGTGAAGGGAATTTTAAAGCCACTGGTGACAATCAGGAATTCCAAAGCTAATGGGAGCCTTCACTGGCCTGTGTTTGCAAACAGTTTGCCTGGTTCAAAAGAATGTGTCTGCCTTCCACAAAGAATTAAATCACTGATCAAAAAGCAAGCACTTCTTCACAATGAAATGCCTTCCTATGTGTGTATTAGTATTCCAGAGGCTGTTCTCCAAGTCTAATTGGAATGTCCTGCACTTGGTGCACTACAATCCAAGTGTGTCAGGCAGCTCCTTTAGTACTTGCAGTGTTTTCTTTGCCTCATTGTTTTAGTCAAGTCTTTTCACGTTTCAGCTCAGCTTTGCTCAATGTCCTTTTCTCTCTGGGCAAAGCATTTTCAGTGTCTCTTTTCAGCCTTTCAGAGCTTATGGAATATTCAGGGAGCTCGAGGCCTTGTAGGATTTTTTTCTGACTTATCTTTAGCGCTTTTCATCTTGGTGAAAATACTTAGGCAGCAAAAAAAAAACCAAACACAGACGAGGGGGGAGACTAGGAATGTTTTGTGCTGTTTAAAAATAAAGTTCTGTTTCCTGTTAGTTATTGAATCAGATGGATGGATTTGATACTCTGCACAGAGTTAAAATGATCATGGCTACAAACAGACCTGACACGCTGGATCCCGCACTGCTGCGGCCCGGGAGGCTGGACAGAAAAATCCGTGAGTTGCTACCCCACAGTGGCTGCAAGGAGGATAATAATCCATGGGAATTGGGCTCTTCTGCTTTTATTGAGGCTGTGATTCTTTGCAGATATTGATCTACCAAATGAACAAGCCAGATTAGATATTCTGAAGATTCACGCGGGTCCTATCACTAAACACGGGGAAATAGGTAAGTAGGGAGTCACCTGGATATCATTCCTTCTGCTCTCTGTAAAGATGGAAAGAGGGTGAGTTTGTTGCATTGACTCCTGCCCTTACACAACTTCCCCTCTTGGAATTCTACTCCTTTTGTTTTTTAATGTATCTTGAGTGACCTGTTGCTAAGTCTTTGCAGAGGAAAACCAAGTACAAACCTGGGTTTTTTTCAGGTGTAAACTGGAAAGATCAATATGATTCTCATCTGGCAGTTTCATGTTTCTAGAGGAACAGCTTAGTGCAAGTGAAGAGTGTTTTCATGAGCCCCTCAGTGAAAGAAATATTGTTAATGAAGAAGTCTGAGAACAATGAAGGAACTTTGAAAGTCAGGGAGAAACTTCTTTGGAGTTTGGAGGCGGCATAATGAAAACCTTGTTGTCTGAAACAAGGCTTGCCTTTGGTGAACGGTGTAAATTGCTCTCTCCAGAGTGGAAAAGAGAGAAATACCTACCAGATAAAGTGAGGGAGGTTTATTTAAGCAGCACATTCCTGGTTTCTCCAGGAAACTGTGACTGTGCTTTGCCTTTAAACAGGTTCTGGCTGCCTCTGAGTGCAGCAGTGCCCTGTGCCACCCACCCCCCTCTGTGCTGACAGCAGCAATTCCTGCAGCCAGGCAGCACGAGCCCCACACTGGAACTGATCCCATTCACCATCTGGCTGCATCAACAGCTGCAGCTCAGCCGAGGGGGTGGGCTGGGGGAGGGACAGAGGGATGAGCTTTGCCTTTCTTGGCAGCAGTGGTGGCTTAAACCTGCACGTGACTGTAGACAGGAGGGAGAGGAAGCTCCAAAGCAAATCATGAACCTGAGGTGAAGTACTTGGAGAGGGACTTCAAACGAGGGACAGGAGAAGAGGAAATGGCTTTCCACTGCCAGGAGGCAAGATTAAGTGGGATATTGGGCAGGAATTGTTGGCTGGGATGGTGGGGAGGCCCTGGAGTGGATTTCCCAGAGAAGCTGTGTCTGCTCCATCTCTGGAAGTGTCCAAGGCCAGGCTGGAGCCACCTGGGGCAGTGGGAGGTGCCCCTGCCCATGGCAGGGGGGAGAACAAGGGGAGCTTTATGGTCCCTTCCAGCCCAAACCATTCTGGAATGCTTTGATTCTGCTTCATGTTTGCTCTTTTACCTCTGGGCACTGGAGTGGAGCAGGGCAGGGTTTTTCCTTGATGCCATTTAGGAAGGGAGTTGTTGGATGGGTACAAGCTAAATTTCTGAATGTGGAGTGAAAAGACTGTGATGCTCAGCTTTGATATCCCAAAAGGAAGGCCAGAATTCAGCAGCAAGATGGGGTGGGAATTGCATTAAAATCCAAAGATAATGACCTGTTAAATTCCAGCATGAGAATCTCTTACTTCAGTCCTGGTTTCTACTGAAGACCCTAAAATTACAAACCCTGCACTGCTCAGCATTGCTTAGTCCCCTCACTTATTTAACTTTCCAGATATAAAAAGACTTGTTTATAGGACATGGGGCTAAATGGAATTAAAATGCAGCTGAAGAACTTCTAATCTTCAGGAGTTTTTTGGATTCTTGAGATAAAAACATTCAGTTCAAATGTTCTGAATTTCACACAGGAGGGAAACTGAAAGGTTTTGCAGAAAATGGATAGTTTTAATAAGCAGCCTTGCAAAAATGAGAACTTGCTGGAGGCTCATCAGACACAGTGGTTTAGAAAGTGATTCCTGATGAACTGTAGCCATGGACACTTTTTTAGTAAATATATGTGCATAAAATATCATGCTTTTAATGTATCAAGACATCAAATGTCTTTAGTGCATCCAGTGTTGGAAGTGGAAAGGGACTGAGTTGTGATCACTTGGAGATAAGATTTCTGGTTTGCATCATTTAAATGATGAGGACATTGCCTTGATGTAGCTTTCTTGCACTTCATGTTGATTCTTGTAACCACAAGTTGGTAATTTTGGGATTTAATTATATAATGCCAGCTTTTGGCTGCAGCATGTTTGTATTTTAATGGAAGGGGTGATACCAGCTGATGATTCCAGTTAATTTATCAGTCCAGTGCTCTCTGTTTGCACTGAAATCAAAGTGTCTTTGTTATCTGGATATGTATTTTATTGGCATCCATGAGGGCAAGTGTGATCTATTTCTAATTGGTGTTTTCTGGACAGATTATGAAGCAATTGTGAAGCTCTCAGATGGCTTCAATGGAGCAGACTTGAGAAATGTCTGTACTGAAGCAGGTAATTCCTTAACTCTTCATTTCAATGTGCTAAATCTTGGGTAATGCTGAATCTTGGAGCTGTTTCTTTGTAGATTAAAATCAGGAGCTCAAAAACCTTCTGCTGGAACATTTCACTCGAGCTGGTCTCTAACCACTTGTTGGCTGAGTGTCGTGACATGTGTCACTCTCTCTCATTAGGAACATTCCAGAAACAGTGATTGGACCCGTTTTTCTCCTTTTGGAAGAGAATCCAAGTCTCCTGGTACCTGGGTGACTGGAAAGTTGATGCTATTTATCCTTTTTCCACTTTATAGTTTGCCTGCATGGGCAGACTGAGTAACACAGTAAATACACACAGTTTAAACCAGTTTTCCTCTCAGCAATGCAACCTCACTGAAACTCCTGCCTCTTCCCAACATCCAAGACCTGCATGACAGTGTAACTTGGATGAATTTCCACTTGGATTTGAGTGTTTATCCTGTTGTTGCCCCAGTTTACCCTGGCTGTTTCCTTCTCCCCCTCAGGAATGTTTGCGATCCGTGCCGATCATGACTTCGTGGTTCAGGAAGACTTCATGAAAGCTGTCAGGAAAGTGGCTGATTCCAAGAAACTGGAGTCCAAGCTTGACTACAAACCTGTGTAAATTAACCATAGAATTTGTGATTTAATTGCACACATCCTCCTGGGTTAAATGTATAAAAAGAGAGAAATAATGTACCTCTTGATTATCATTGTAAGGTGTTTGTGTAGCATGTAGCTAGTAATTTTGGGAATGCTAGTTGCAACTTGGCTACAGGAGTGTGTTTTCTGTACAATTCTGAAATACATTATTCATTACAGCCCAGGCTCAGTAAAATGTGTGGAGATGTGTTCTCTTAACAACTATGGTGGGAATTTCTAAACGTGCCTGAAGGGATTCACAGACAGAAGAAAGTCAGTTCATTTCTTGACTTTTTGTATATCAGTAAATCTCCTTTCCCCAAACAGTTTATGAATAAAACCTGTTTAAATCTGCTTATCCTGGTGGACTTCCTCTGTAGCTCTTATAGAGAGGTGAGTTATGTGTGTTCAGAATTTGAGGAGCAGCTTTTCTCTGGTGAAGGGTTTGGAGCCCTGTGCCTTCCATACCTTTCCCTCAGAGAGAGGAGGCACAAGTGGAGTTTGGAAGCACAGAATCTTTTAGGTAGAAAAAGTCCAACCCTTCCCAGCATTGCCAAGGTCACCACAAACCCAAGTGCCACATCCTCAGGTCTTTTCAATCCTTCCAGGGATGGGGACTCCATCCAGTGGGTGATGGACAACCCACTGCATGAGGAAATTTTCCCTGAGATCCAATCTAAACCTCCCCTGGCACAGCTTGAGGGCAGGATTTGAGGTGCCTCAGCAGAGCCCAGCACAGAGGGACAGTGCCCTGGTCCTGCGGCCACACCATTCCTGGTACAAACCATTCTTGGCCACCTGGGCACACTCCTTTGCTGCTGAATTCTGGGAAGAGGATTTACCTGAGCTGGCATTGAATTATTGCAAGAAGTAAACGAGGTGTTGGTGTTTTTGACATCAGTCACTGTGCCATATTTTTGTTTTCCAAGCAGTTCCACCCCAAGGAGTGCACACAGACTCACTGCACTGTGCAGCTCTCACCTAAATGTTGGACTGGAACAGCAGGGCACTAAACTGCACTTCTGGCTACTTGTGATTATCCTAATTGGATTACTGTGGGCATGCTCAGCTGACAGAGGAGTACATTAGATTAACTCTGGCCTTCCCAGGAAACACACTGCTTAACTGAATCTCCCTGGCATTTTTAATAGCTCTGGGTTTATTTCCTTTCCCATCACAGGTTGTGTGAGGTGTAGAACAGTTACAACAGGACAGACAATATTTCTCTGTTTATGTGGCTAATGGTTGTTTCAGACCTTTTTTCTGCTTAGCAGCTTTCTCTTCTGACTCTGTCAGCGGTGGAAAGGTGCAAATGCCACTTTTTGTTCAGTGTTAACACCATTCTGAGTGTAGCATGTAAAGCACAGTGCTTGGAACAATGAGGAAATGAAATTAAAAGTCCATTTCCAAGCACTGCAGTGATGGAAACAGTGAGCTGAGCCTCTGGCATTGCCTTGGAGGAGGTGGGAAATACCTTCCTGGAGCCCTGGTTAGAAGTAATTTTTGAATTTCAGGCCACAATGTAATGATACAAACACCTATCCCCTGTTCCTGTTCTTGTCACCAGCTGGAAGTGGGAGCTGCAGTTTTCCTGTTGCTTTCTCTTTTACCATTTCCTTCTTCATCTTTTGCTGGAAGGAAATTGCAGTTTTGAAGGAACAGTTGCTGAAATGTGATTGTCAAAGGTTTCTCAAGGTTTTATGTAACAGAAGCAGCAGCAGGAGTCTGGATTTTTATTTTTGGTGCAACTCAAATTCCAGTGTGAGGGTTTTCAGAAGGACACTTCCAGTTTTATTTAGACAATCAATCCAGTGACTTTGCTCACTTGAATAAACTCACTCAGAAATTCCAGTGATACCATCGTAGGTTTTTGGTTCACCAGAAAATTCAGGCGTGGAAAAGTGTGGCTTCAGTTGAAGTCTCATAGAAACATGGAATGGTTTGGGATGGAAGGGTCCTTAAAGATCATCCAATTCCACCCCCTGCCCTGGGCAGGGACACCTCCCACTGTCCCAGGGATCCCACCCTGCCCTTGGACACTGCCAGGGATCCAGGGGCAGCCACAGCTTCTCTGGGAAATCCATCCCAGGGCCTCCCCACCCTCCCAGCCAGCAATTCCTGCCCAATATCCCATCTCTCCTGCCCTCTGGCAGTGGGAAGCCATTCCCTGGGGCCTGTCCCTCCAGCCCTTGTCCCCAGTCCCTCTCCAGCTCTCCTGGAGCCCCTTTAGGCTCTGCAAGGGGCTCCAAGCTCTCCCTGGATCCTTCTCTGGGCTGAATTTCTTCCTCCCGTTTGGAGTCCCAACAGAACCGGGGAACCTCAAACAGCGGAAAAAGGGGTTCCTGCCCCAACACTGGTGTCTGAGGGCATCGCCCAGCGAAGCGCCCCCGCTCCTGAGGGAACCCCTTTTCCATTGCCACCTAAAATTCGAGGCAGCGATGCGGATAAAGGCGAAGCGTGTGAGGAGAAACGACCCCCGAGGTCCGCCAGGACACGGAGCCTTCACGGCCCCGGGCGCCCTTAACGGGCTCAGCGCCCGCTACTGAAATTCTGGGGCTTAAAAACCCCGAATTGGGGTGGGGAGGGGGTTAATTTAAACCGAGCGCGGCCGTCACGGCCCGTGAGGGGAGGGCAGAGCGCTGAGGGCGGAGCGGGGCGGGGGCGCCGCTGGAGCGGGGCCCGGGGCCGGGCGGAGCGGAGCGGGAGGAGGAGGAGGAGGAGGAGGAGGGAGAGGAGGAGGAAGAGGTGGGAAGAGGAGGAAGAGGTGGGAAGAGGAGGAGGAGG